>CM041777.1:203330311-203716606 GCA_023374045.1 Limonium bicolor | reverse complement strand
CCCATTGTTTTCTTTGGTACTATGAACGCCATTTTTTGTCAAATCAAGGGAGTGATCATTTTTTTGATGCCTTCATAAATGTTTTATTTTATCAGTCATCTTAGTCTTGTATAAAGTTTTTCATACTGCTACATACTAGTATACACATGACCTGATAAATTTGTTTTATTACAGTATAAAAGTCTACTATCATGATGTTTATATCCTTACAATTGTCATTGACGCAACATGCAGCGAGGGACCTATTTGATTACCTTTTTGCCTTTGATACTTTGATAGTGTTGCATAAGCTGATTGTTGATAACATAGAAACATTAATGATTCATGATCTACCTTGATGGGTGTACGTTTCTTGTATTGTATATTATTGGAATATGATAATGATGGATGTTAATGACGTGTCTGATGGCAACTATATAATGAATCAATTTTTGTTGCTTGCAGTTGTTATTGTGGCCGATTGATTGATCCGATGATAACTTTTTATATATATACCTGTCATTCTATACCACCACAATGGAAATTAGTATTTTCATGCTACTATTGTACTTTGTTGACCATTTGCTAGTGTATCTGGGCACTCTGATGCGTGTAGTTGAAGCTTGAGCTAGTTTTGAGGTTGGGCCTACTATGCTTATTTTTTTAATGCTTTGTTCACTTTTGCTCTCAGGTGGTTTGTTGCTGGCGGATGGGTTTGCCTTTAAAGCTCATGCATGGATGAGACGGGATCTTGAGCGTTTAGATCTTGCTTAGATTGGGAATTCGCCCCATTGTGGGTGACATTTCCACTTCAGCTATCTTTATCTACTTTCGCCTTTTTGCTGTCTACAATTGTTTGAACATCCAACTCTGAAATCATTATGCTTAAAAGTTAATATTATAACTCATTTTCAAACCGTCTTTGTTGAAACACATCCTTATTCAAATATTCACAAAACAAGACTCGTTCTTTCTTTTGAAGCCTATAGAAGCCTCATTGTCTCCCTTAGTTTCATAACTGATTTAATTAAATCGTCATTTCATAACTCTTTTACCTTCCACTTTCACCTCATCTTTTCTAAAAACACATAGGGGCTGTTTTTTCACTGCTTTTAGTGAATTAATCTAGTTTTGAAAAAGTGTTGATACAAGTGTCACTTTCTGATTTGGTGTAGACTAATAAATGGACCCACAAAAAAGTAACTATGGTAGAGGTGTCAAGTTATAATTAGTTAACTACACATAGCTTCATCAAAAAGCAGCTAAACCAAGCTTTTGGAAATTTTGTTCGCCGGCATGGAACACCCCCATAGGGGCTGTTCTTTCATTAGCTTTAGCACATTAATCTATTTTTTCAAAAAGTATGGGACACATGTCATGTTTTGATTGGATATTTCTATACCCATACCCCACAAAAAGTTGACTATAGTACACATGGCAAACCACTATTAGTTAACTACACACAAACTTTAACAAAAAGCTTGTATTTAAAGCTTTATCCCAAATATTAAGCTCACCATAGAACAACCCCATATTCGTTTTACCTTAAATATCATCCAAATCAGTTGGAAACATGGTCATGTCTCTCTCTCTTCCCTCCCTTACCCGAAAGCATCCCGCTTCTAGCCAAAAATGCCTCCAACGCTAGCTTTGCCGTCGACCAACACTGTACCACCACCATAACATCACCTTCCTTCCCTTTCTTTTCCGGCCTCATACCACCACAACAACACCTTTTCCCCTTTCTTCACTCTATCACGCAAAACACCCACCACCGCCACCTTTCCAAACCATTTTTTGCCTAGTTACTTCCGTCAAATTGCCAACCACCTCCACAAAACACCTGATACAACCATGGTTGTTAGGAAGGAGGAGACTAACACGGTTTCATTGATAACCTCCATGACTCAACTAGACTACGAACTCTATGGAAAGTTTTTCATCAGTTTGGAAGAATCACGAGCGTTTACAGACCATTGAAGAGAAGACTGGTAACAAACACTCGCTATGCGTTCATGAGTTTTGAACCCATCCAACAAGCCGCTTATGCACTAAAAAAATCAAACGGAATCTGGATTGATGGAGTCAGAATAACTACCCGATTCGCAAGGCCCTTGAGAAGTAATAGAAAGGAATGGAAGAAGGTCACGCCTACGACACCCTAGAGAAACCAAATGAGGAAAATTACGGGTCAATATTACTTGGAAGGACATACGATACTGGTGGAGACAAAAATGCGACAGAAGACTCAAGATGGCTTATACAAATTTTCCCTTCTGTAGTTCTTATACCCAACTTGGAAAAGTGTTTAGTTGTCCATTACATTGAAGAAAACCTTCTCTGATGAAATCGGGGAAGAAATGCAAAAGAGGGGAGAAGAAGGGTAGGTGACTTGCAAGTCCTCGTACGAATTTCTAGTGTTCTTTTAGTCTGAAAATGCTATACGGTTGTTCCTACACCGGCAAAAGTGGAATCCAGAAGAATGGAGGGTGTCACTCTGGAATGAGGATAGCCAACAACAAACACGTACAACAAACATAGCTTTACGGGGCATACCCCCCAAGCCTGGTGCGAGGAGTCGGTGAGGGCAATTGTCGAAAAATTTGGGAGGGTCGTAGAAATTGAGAGCAATATGTGAGAGATACCCAAATATCTGGAAGTCTTTGTAGTAATCGAAGCTTTCATCTTTAAGATCGTAAATGAAGAAGTGAATGTCTTGTTCGATTATACAACAACCGTTGTAAGAGTTATCAAAGTCTGGTCTGACAACCTGGGTGCGAAATATAGTAAAGCCAGGAGCACCCAATCGGAACGGATGGTCAATATTTTGGGGAAGATGGCCGTCAAGCCGGCAGGAACAGCAACCACCGAAGCCGAAGGAATCAGCGTGCCGGAAAATACATTCAATGCGGTGCCGACATTAAAAATACAAATAAAGTAGCCATTAATGTCGGGCCAGATGGAGAATTAAAAAAGCTGTGTCCGGAAACCCGGAAAAGTGGTAACAAAAGTGGATTTGTATTTACTGTAAATTCCTGAGGCTCTAGAATGTGGAGAATCGAAGAGTCACCAGATGTTGAAGTAAAGGGCACATGGGAATATTACTTGTCAAACCATTAAATTTGCAGTGCTTTGCGGAGATGATTGAGAAATTCTCCAGGTAGCTAAAAAGGTAAATAGCTGCGGCTAGTAAACACCCACATGTGACAGTAGGAAGTAATTGATATAACATATATATTGATTACCAATTGGAATGGGTACACCAAGAGACAGAGGTAGAAAGTGGAGAAAGTGCAGAGACTAACTCAACAGATAAGAAACAATGCCATGAATTGACAGACAGTTATAACGACACCCAGAATTCTTCAAACATCCCGCCTACTCAGATTCAGAGCTATTATGAAAACACAACAACAGAGATAATTGATGAAACAGTTGTGCCAAACACCCCTGTCAAGCATCAGAGAAATGAGGTAGCGGTGGAGGCTGACCTATCTCTGGACAACACAGTCCAAAACTCGATCCATAACTGGCGGTTTTCAAAAGGTGAGCAATGAAGATGAAATCCCAAATATCTGCTATGAGTATGGTAAAAGACTGAACTGTTCCTTTCCCTTCCCAGAGTTATCGGAGTTATCCAAACAAAACTACGCACTCACTCTCTGTCATAGCGACCATGCGCCCAAGAAACATAAGCAAAACAATGGTGGAAGCTGTGGGGTTCTTCAATATCAGAGGAACAAGAAAGGTAGAAAGATGGAGAGTAGTAAGAAAAGAAATTCAAAAAATGGGAGTTAAACTGAGGGTCTCATGGAGGCTATCCATAAACCTATATCCCGTAAAAGATCACTCTAGACCTAGGAACTACAACAGAGTGGTTAGAAGTGTTGGCAGAAGGGCATTCAGGGGGATTAATTGTGGCGTGGGTAAGTTCTGAAGTTAAAGTTGACTTCCCCCATTCTGCTGATAAGTGTGGTCTAGGGTTTCCTTAAATCTATTTCACCGTCTCAGGCCAGCAAGGAACTCATAATGCGTACAAGCTCCTGGACTTCCCCCATTCTAGAAAGAGCGTCAGCCACCTTGTTTAGTTTACCAGCCATGTACTCCACTGCAAATACATTGCCAAGTCGCTTAGCTAACCAATTTTGCTGCATTAACACGACTCTCAAACCAACCTCATATGCATTACCCTCCATAACAAATGGCTGATTAGAATTAGGAAGAGCCATAACAGGTGTAGTCAAAGTTCTAAAAATGTTCAAACCTTCAGGGCTTCAGGTCAAAAAAAAACTCTTTATACTTTCCTTTTTAAGCAAGGTTGTGAGGAGCCGAGCTATCACACCATACCCCTTCATGAATTTGCGGTAATATGCGGTCATCCCAAGAAAGCCTCACAATGCCTTAACCGATTTGGTCATGTAGTTAGAAGATTCTTCTTATTGATGTGTATAAAAAATGAGAATCACAATCTTATTTATAAGGAAAGGTGGCTTAAAGAATAATCTAAAGCCTAAATTAAAGGTATACCCTTAATTAGTATGTACAATAAGAAGGATAAAAGAATAAGGCCTAAGCCCCTACATTGGTAAGTAGGCTATAAACCTCCCAAGTTGAGTTTGTAGATATCTTGCACCCTAACTTGAAGATAAGTCATGGAACCTACAAATATGTAGAGGTTTTGTGAATACATCAGCAACTTGGTCTTCATAAGGAATGTAGTTTACATTGATCAGACTTCCCTCCACATTTTCTTTGATGAATAATCGATCAATCTCAATTTGATTGGTCTTGTCATGTTGAACTAGATTGTGAGTGAAGAGGGCAAGGAAGATGAGACAAGACAAGAAGGCCAAAACGCAAAGGAATAGACAAGTGCACAGAGACCAGTATAGCAAGCGACCAGGCATTCGTGCCCGGGAACTTCGTAATTAAGATAGCTTGAAAAGTATAGCAAGCGGGCGGGCATTCAGGCCTGGGCGCATTGTAATTGAGACAGCGTGTAAGACATAAAGTGACCGGGCATTTAGACTCGGGTTCACCGAAGATAAGATAGTTTGTAGAACATAGACTGACCGGCCATTCAGGTCCAGGCGTGTTATAGTTAGATTAGCTCAAAATGTAAAACCAACAGAATAGTGTGTACCAACAGGCAAAATCTGACGACCTGACCCAAAGAAGGGAGACTGTAAAGATAAACTATGAATAGGGGATTACCCCACATAATAGTACATGTTATAGAGATCTCTTTCGCAATCTGACATCTCTCTCTCCCTTTCTCTGTGTTCTTTGTTTGAAGTTCTGTGTGTTCGAATACTCCGGTAATATACCAACCAAATCAGAGAGGAGTGAACAGAGAATGGGAAGGGACGTTCGGATTTAGCTTGGGATTGATAGAACAGTTACATTTTAGCGCTGTTTGTGGAAATCGAACAGCTCAAAGCCGCAACCATGATACCACTATTAATGATTAGAATTTTATCCTTGAGATTAACGAGCAGCTTCAGCAAGAGCTCATCCAATGTGACAAGGACTACCATAGAAGATGGGAGAAAATGGCTGTGGCGATCGAAATGATGAAGGGAAAAGATTTAGAAGGAAGTAGGGTGATCGTCGAGGAGGAGGAAGACCATTCCATCAGCATGAGCCTCCATCCCTTCTCCGAAAAGATCAGAAGAGCAAAGCTCCCCCTTGCTTTGTAGCTCCATCCATTGAGAAGTATGATAAAACGTGAGATCCAGCCCAACACATCAAGAAGTTCGTGTTTGCTATTAATACCCCGGGATTATCTCCCTTGCGCTCTGCAATCTATTCCTTGGGACGCTCTCTAAAAGTGCGCTAAGCTGGATCTTCACAAGGCGTCCTAAGTCCACTTCTAGTTCCAAACAGTTAATAGAGGAATTCTAGCAGTACTTTGCGGTGAGCAGGAAAGTTAAGAAGGAGACCATAGAGCTAATGGACATCTAGCAGAAAAAAGGGGAGGCGGTGAAAGAGTATAGTGAGCGATTCCATAGGCAAGTAGCAGAAATACATAATGTGGATGATAAGATCCTCATCAAAGCTTTTGGGACTGGGCTGGCTCATCCGAGACTCGCGGGGAAACTAGCAACCCAAGCACCAAGGACACATAGAGAGCTTGCAGAAATGCTCCATGAATTCCTCAAGTCGAAGGTTGCTGAAAACAAAGCGAGGGAATTAACGGCGATCTTCAAAATCCCTGCTTAGACAGAAAAGAAGGCTGCGTCCAGGGGATGATATTTTGGAGGAGGATCATCGAGTGAAGGAGGCGAGGCGAGGTACAAACCTTACTCCATAGGTCAGCCAGCCCCTGTTTCAAACCTTGCGTGTTTTGGAACAAACCATTCATATCAATCCTGGAAGAGATACTTGTGGCCTTCTACGAGTTTCATGGCAACAACAGCCATAGGATGACCAGTTGTGCTACTCTTTCCAAAGAGCTCACATAATTTATGAGCAGAGAAAGAAGAGAAAGCAACCCTCCAGGGCACAAAGGATTAACAGTAGCTATCACTCCCGGGCCAAAGCTGAGGAAGAAGTGCATCCAGAGTTGGATCATAGTAAATCTATTGGGATTATTACAGGGCTCTTCTTAGAGGTTGGGCCGTTAACTTCAAACAAAATAAAAAAACACATTCACGAGGTCCACCAAGAGCTACCTGAGAAGAAAGTGGCAAAAGAGGAGCAGCTCCCCCCATATTTTTTTACTAAAGATGATAATGAAATACCCCAAACCTTAATATATTAATGAACTATCTAATTATTATATACTAAGGCTAGAACGTGCCTTAGAAACATTAGAAGAAGTGTTGAACAACAATTTACGCCCAAACATGCTTTAGGAACGATTAGAGCAAAAGGTGTTTTAAAGAGTATAAATAAATTAGGGAACTACCAATAAGTTCCCAAGAGATTCCAAATGTGAAATGCCTCTAAGATTAGTAATACGCATTAAGCGAAATTAACGTTTAAACCGAAAATGCACCTTAGAGCACAAAAATGTGCTTTAAAGAAAAATGTGCTTTAAAGGGAGATGTGCCTTAAGCATTTATACATGGAACTAAAAGGCTAATGAGCCTAAATAACATTAAGAAGTAAGGTAACAACAATAAAATGGTCATAGGAGCCATAGCGTATACACACAAATTATGTATACAAGTCCACACAAAAACTGGTACTAAACCGACGAAAGTCAAGGAGAAACCACCAAACGACTTGGTTTTAATTGGAATTAGCAACATGCTATTTCACGAACAAAGTTTCTAAAGGTACTAAATGTACTAAGAACACATTTAAACTAGCCAAAACAAATTGCAAAATCAATGTGAACCCGGAAGCACATAAAATGTTTTAAGGCATTTTGGCCTTGTAACATACCTATCACATGGTATAAGTCATTAGGAACGAGTTTAATGTATCAAATATTACATAAACACATTATAGAAACAAAAAAATGCAGATCAAACAAGGCAAAAGCTTGCCAAAATCAAGGGGGTGAGTCAATAAGGACAAAATACTTTATTTTCTACTATTACACCTACTCAAGACTTCCTTGCATTGCCCTATTATCTTGTCCCCTTAGTGAATGATTAACCAGACTCTTACCTATCAAATGAGAGCTTCTAAATTCGGAACTCATCCTCTCTTTGAAGGAAGAACACAAAACAATTCCAATGTTCTTAGTTTTGAACCTTAAAGAACACCTTGCCTTGTAGAAATCATAACTTTCTCGTCCTAGCTCCAAATCACAAGCTTGATATCTCGTTGGAATCCTCTCTTCAGGATATTTACAACCATAGCTCATGAGCCCCCAGATTCTCAGGAAAACCCACAAAGAAGTGCCTTTGATTCTCGAGGTAAAATATTGCCTTCTTGAAAACTTCTTGTTCTTTGGATTTTGTTACAGCCGATTGGAATGGGATACTAACCCATCTTATTCTTCATCTTATTGTATAATTTTTGAGCCAATTTCTCTAGCAAATTGCTGTCAAATTTCTAAGGAAATCAAGCTTAAATATTAAGCTAATGGTTAATATACAAGGTAAATCCTACAACTACCTATTTCAAGGTTCTAATTGTGATCTATATTGATCTAACATGTTATTTATTTTGTTTAGGATTACTGAAATTATTGATGTGTTAGATTCAATTTTAACACATTAAATGTTAATGTTTTGTAAATCTAAAATTAGATTCATACTCCTTATGATATAAGCTACAATATAAGCTATCATAATATACAAGAAAAGTTCATATACTAAAATTTAGTGTGTGGCCAAAAATTAAGAGATCTTAGGTGAGTTAGAAAAATTAATAAACTAAGTTAAATTAAAGGAACTAGTATAATGTAATATGTAATTGTAAAGTTTGTGAAGTTTGGTCACATAAAATTAAGGCCGAAAAATATATGAGTTAATATGTATTTTTGAGAGTTTAAGTGATGAGAAATAATGTAGAATTAAGTTTACAATTTATAAAGAGTTTATAAGAGTTAAGGAATTTATAAGGTTTTTGGTATATTTAAAGTAATAAAAGATAGTATATATATACAACATTAGATAATTAAATCTGGTGATTTAGATGTTTAAAATGATTTTTGATGTTCAAAAATCTGTAGGAAAATTAGTACGAAAATTAGAAATTAATTAGAGTTAAATTGGTTAATAAATGAGTTAGGATAAAAGAAAAGACCACAAGGGTAAATGGTAATTTCCTGGTCAAACGTGGTCAAACGTGTCAACTTGGTCATGTCTTGTAAATGTTTAGAGGACTAGAATAAAATTGTAGCAAAAGATTAGATATTAAAAGGATAAAGGAATAAAAAGTTAAGTTAAATTAACTTTAGGGGTGTTATTGTAAATAATGGAAAGTTAGGGGGTTTGACCATAAAAGATTGGTCAAACTTGGGGTATATTTTGGTAATTGACCAGAAGTATTAAAGAAATTAATTAAGTAAGACTTTGGAGGAAATTAGAAATAAAAATAACAAGTTTAGAACTTATTATGGATAAAATGGAGATTAAGAGAAAACTATGGGTAAGTAATATAAATAACACATTTTTATGTGTATAAGAAGGTTAAGGAAATTAAATAAAGATTTAGAAACAAATTGTAAAAGAAACAGATGTAGTTAAGACGGGTTAAAATGAGACCCGTATATAAATTAAGGTATACGAGGGGTATACCCGTAATTTAATAAGTATAGGAGAAAAATCAGTACTTAAAGTATTTTAATGAAACTACAAGTTATATTGGAAAAAGAAATAAATATGTATGATACGGAGTATCATACGGGCATATACGAAAAATTTTTAGTGTACATGAATAGTACTCATATACGTGAATAGTAAATACGTATACATGAATAGTGAATATGTATACATGAATAGTAACTACGTATATATGAATAGTCAAATACGAGACGTATATGTGAATAGTAAAATACGTATATGTGAATAGTGAAATATGGTGAATAGTATAATATGAGGCCGTATAAATGAATAGTAGAATACGGGACCGTATAAATGAATAGTGAAATACGGATGAATAGTGAAAAATACGAAAATCTAATACAAGGTCCGTATGAGTCTAAAGTTGCTAACTGTGAAACTAAATAACTGCTAACGACGTTAGTGAGTTAATGAATTGGAATTGAGCTCGAAAATGCTCCTAAATGAACGAACCCGTTTAACGGTATACTATTATACCCGGGTTAACCTAGAAAGAGGTTTAAGTTGAAAAGAGAACCCAATTAGTTCTAAGACACATGATACTAATACTAGTTCTGGTTACAGATCTAGATAAGTCAGAGGCGTTCGGCGGATTAGGCGAACGAGGGATTAAGAGCTAGCCAATCTCCGGTGTACGGTATGGGATTCTTGTAGCTTGTTTGCTAACGAGGTCTACCTCGGTTTGTGTGCTATGTGTTATTCTGATACGACCAAGCAAGACTAAACATGAAACCGATTTATTGAATTGTTGTGTGTCCATTGCACACTAACCCGAATTGATTCAGAGTTTGTACATTAATTATGATTAGTAAACAATTGTATAAGGTTATGAATATTCCCTGTTGTTAGTTGGTTAATACCGAGAGAGGTTTAACTAACAAATCGTCATTGAGACTTCAGCTAACTGGAACTTGAGAGGAATCCGGGACTGACTCCGGTCATGCATGTTCAGGTTAGGAGGTCGGCATCTATATCAGATCTGTCTTCCGCCTAGGGTCGACAAACTGACCCGACCATCTCGAGTGAACAGTTCGAGATGGGAGGCAACTTCAGGAGGCGCAGGAGGGTCAAGCCTACACCCCTCATAACTTAAGAATTAATGTTAATTAAACCAATGGAGCTAATAACTCATTGGCTAGGGTCACCTTGACCCAACAAAAATAAACATATCAGTTAGAGAACAACCAATTCTTTTAGGACAATGGTTGATACTTATAAGGTATGGTCAAACACGAGAACTAAACAATTCTCAGGCCTCAGAGTTAGGAATCTAACTTACATCATTAATGGGCGTCCATTACGACGTTCAATTTATTTGAGCTATGAATGTTTCACATAAATGTGTTGTTTGTTATCGTACTTCTTATTATTATTTGTATGAATAAACAATTGCATGTATTCGACAAAGTAGTCGTGTGTAACCCGGCTAGCTTGTGGGCTGCACGTTTTCTATACCAGCAATATGCTGAGCCCCTTAGGGCCTGTGATTTAAACTTTGCAGGTAGGTACCGGACGAAGACTCAACCTGAGAGTAGGAGCGGGTAGATTACTTCGGGTTGCTTTTACATTTGTTACACGAGTTGTGCATGTACACTCGTTTAGTAGATTGATGAGATGTTAGTATGATGTATTAGGATATGAGATACTCGATATAAGTTGTGGTTTATGAATTGTAATGTTTTAGATGCTCGAGTAATTATCCGGTTAGTCAGACCGTGACTTGTTAAGAGAATAGGCCTAGTTAGTCATGTGGGTGACTAACGGCGGTAACACCAATTTATTTGAACTTTTCCGCTGCGTTGTTAATGTACAGGATGGACTTAGGGCGACGATCATTGTATTTAGAGATGGGGTGTTACAAAAAGTGGTATCAGAGCGTAGTTACGCTCTGATGACTGGAAATTACCGAGCTTAGGAATTACCGAGTTAGGAACTTTAGACTTTGGGATAAGGTTGAGTGTTAGTGCGAGAGGTGTGTTAGTTAGGATTCCCGATGTGTATCGGATATCTATAATACCTGACCCGCCCTCCGCGCCCCTGGTTCTAAGATACCAGAAATGAACGCCAGAGAGATGACAAGCTTTCTCTTACTCGGGAACACCCGATCTGGCAATTACTTAGCATTATGCAATACGAGAAGAACCTCGTTATGCAATAGTCTTTCAAGGCTTGAAGGTCTCAATTGGAGCGCAACGTTGAAACAGGCGCTACCAGAGGAATCCTACCAATGAGAGAATAATAATTACCGGCAACATGGGTCGACATGCTAAGCAGTCGATATAACCCCGCCATACCAGTAAGAAGAAAAGCACTACGAGTGCAATGGGAGGACAAGAGAAGCGACAGAAACACCGGACAACAGTCCAAGGGAGCAATAACAGCGGGATAATACCATGCAAGAGCATAGGGACTACCCAAAAGTCAATTATGCAACGGGTAACTCTGAACCAAAAAAAAAGGGGGGGTTGCAAAGACCTAACTACAATAGTTCAGACGACTACGAATGCATATGCAAGTCATACTCCAAGATAGGACTACGACGTAGTGCCTAAGGAGAGTCAATACTCGATAACCTCGACGAAGGTGTGGAAATGAAAGTGAGAACCATGGCGAAAGCAAAAGAAAAAGGGTTCCCTCAGAAAGCGGAATACCCTGATAGGTAATTATACAATCAAAAACAGTCAGGAAGCTGCCCAGATAATCAATTAACCAAAGCCAAAGAGGGCAAAGAAGGAGTCCCATGGACTACCACCTACATGGAGTTTAGGAGAATGTACCATTGCCGACGTACACAGTACTGATAGCCCATCTTGCATGGCGCACTTGCCTTGGCAAGTGCCGCCGCAATAAAGCTTTACAGAAAGCCATGAAGACCAGATGGTAAAAAACCACAGGTATAAAACATATTAACACCGGATTACAAATCCTTAAGACTGGAGAGCGAAACAATGGAAGGGCCTGACGGCCTGACCATGACAACTAAGTCAATACACCAGTCAGCAGGGAGCTGGACTTGGTCAGGAAAGTAAACGACGTGAGCATCAACAATAGGCAACCGACACTACAGGTAAGAACACCAACCCAAAACCAAGCCTAACCTTGAATGGAGGAACCGAAGAGATTACTCAACAATGTGAGAAGACCAGATGTAAGTAATAACCTACAAGAAAGGTATTACGACATACAATGAAGATGGAGGACATAACAACTTTCAATAAAAACGGGATGAACTCCCAGGATAATACCATTAACAACACTCTTCATTGAAGATATTGATAAACCCAGAACGAAACAGCAGAGAAAACAAAATTTAAGCAATGACCTACCTAGGATCAAAGACGGCAATCACGAAAGAGAGAACCTCAAAAGGACTACACCATAGAGTTGGTATAGTTGAACAGAAAAAGACACACAAACGATGGTTAGTATTGCTTGTCTAACTCATTAACACCCAAGTATGATTAGTCATTAACGGGTGGCGTAGTCAACGAAAGTTGAACAAAGTATTGACATGGCAGCACATGATAGCCAGGATAAATAACCGACTTAGACACCGGAAGGCAGATGCCTAATGAAAACTAATCCTTAATTACTAAAAGACGCAAGTCTATGAGAGCAAAGGTATTATCACAGACACTGATTAACATCGGATTACCTAACCGAACTTCCACAGCGGGAAGCAAGATACAGCAATTTATTGTGAAACCTAATGGTACATCCAATGATGTGACCCAACATTGACAGAGTTCAGAGAACAAGAGAATTATGTGGATAACCTACAGATGATTAAGAATACAACAGTGAACCGAACACCAGCTATCACTTGAGACTAATCAGGCATTAAGGGCCTACGAGCCAAGGATGCTAACTACATCAGAGCTCGAGGCACAGGAAAGCATAGAAGGCTTATCTAGGCCATGGATGAACTACAACTCGTACATACGAGTGGTTATGAAAACCTATACATAAATTGATTAAGAATTGCCAGGAAAGGGCACCTGAAATACCCCAAACCTTAATATATTGTTTAAACACATAAATATGGTATATTAAGACTAAAAAAGAGTCTTAGAAACATTAGTAAACAAATTTAAACAAAAGAAAACACAAAATGTGCTTTAAGGTCAATAAAGGCCAAAATGTGCTCTAAGCTTGGGGTAAGCTTGGTTAAGACCTAATGAACTTACCAAGATCTTAATTATATGCTAATGAACATATTAAACCAATTACCAAAGAAAACCAAGCTTGAAAACAAGTTTAAACACAAAATGTGCTTTAAGGAGTCTTAAAGCACATTTTTGAAAAATTGTCTTGTAAATGAGTTTTGAGTGGCTAGATGTCCATCATTACTCTTAAATATATATGTGTACTATATAATATCACATTTGGATGTCTATATCAATAGGAAATCAAAAATTTCACTTCTATGTGCCTTGTTTTTATGAATAGTAATTTTTACAAGCTATTTTGTAACATATGTTTGTATAAGTAATTAAATTGACAAATAAAGACTATATTACCCCTAAGTAATAATGGGGGCCGGTTTTCCTAAGTGTGGTGACTCACCACTCTCTTGTTATTTTGTTAAGTAAAAAGAGATAACTAGGTACTATTTGCTTTATAAACTACAAATATCTTCTAAAAAGCAAACTTACCTCATTCTCTCATTTCCTTCTCATTTCACACGGTTCCATGCTCTTCTTCAACCTCTCTTCTTGCTCTCTCTCTCGGTAATACACACCACTACCATTAAAACTCTAGCTTTGACCACTTGTAAAATTTAGCTCACTTAACCAAATAAAAAACAAACACCACCATTCTCTTCCTCTCATCAAGCTCTTCATTTCTATCTTCTCAAAACTTCAAGAGCCCCATTTCGGTGCCATGGAGTTCCACCATTGAAGGAGCTTGAGCTTGTATTTCTACATATATTACTCTCCTTTGCTTCTAGGTAAGGAATCTCAAATAAAAACTACATTTCCTCCATGTTTTTGTTGTGACCGAAAATACCCATTGAAGGTGCTCTTTATATGGCTTGTTTTAGCTTCATTCCAACCTTTCATGGACTAGGTGGAGTCCTCTCTTCATAGATATTCAAACTCTCTTCAAAGACCAAGGTAAAACAACTACATTAATGTTTTTGAAACAATGTAAAATTAGGGTTTACAATGAGATGAAGCTTAAAGCTTGAATACTCATTATGATGTTTGTATATTGTTTAGAACTTGACAAGGAGTCAAATACCTTACCGGTTTTATAAGGAAACAAGAAAGAAGTTGTTCGGAAAAGAGGTAAATATACTAACCTAATGTTGTTTAATGCCTTAGGAGAAATGAGCTTATAATGCTTGTTAAAACTACCTAAAGAGCAAATGGTGAATGACTTAGTAAAGTGTTCTCAAGAGCTTAGTAAAGGCATATGTGTTGTTGAGTGTATTTGCAGGTCAAAGGCAAGTATATTGTGGAAATTCAGTGTTTATGATTTATGCATCTTAAGGGCCTAAGAGCCATGTCATTTAAGGGCCTAAGTGCCATGCAATCTAAATTATGCACTATATTGTGATGTGGTGCTATATGAGTGAAGTTTGTGTATAAGAAAGTGCTTGATGGATTTTTAGTGTTCTTGGTTGTTTGTTGGTGAAAACAATATGTTTTGGTTTGGTAATGTTCTAGGAGAACCTATGTCGAAATTTAGGTAATAAACAAGAAGTTCTAAGAGTTTAAAATGAGTTTGATAAGTTAAGAAGTGTTTAGAATGGTTAAGTGTTTTCCTTGTGAAAGAAACATGCATTAAGGTGATTTAAGATGTGAGAAGGGCTTAGGCAATGTTTTAGAGGATTTTATAATGCAAGGAATGTTTTGGGATACACTAGAGTCATTTGGACTTGTGTTAGGATTTGGGTAAACTTTGGTGAACAAGAATGACATAAGGAATTAGTTGTGAGGAATGATGCTTGGGAGATGATGTTAAAATGAGGAGAAAGCATTTTGGGATAGTAGTTATCATAGGTATGAAACACCATTAGGAAAACTAAGGAGGAAATAAGTTAAGTGTTAGGAATTTCGGTATGAAATGAGTAAGTGTTAAAGGTTATAGATGATTAGTTTTAAGGATGTTGTATATGGATATAAGTGTACCAAATGTTCTTAGGAAACATTGAGAGGCTTAAGGAGAAGTTTGGTGAAGATTTGACAAAGTTTGGGTAAGTTTAGAGGACGTCCGACCCAGGGGTCCGACCCAAGTTTGGGTCGGACAGTCTCTGTTAGACGTCAGGAAATTGTTCTGGAATGGTCCGACCCAGAAGGTTGGGTCGGACATGGGTCGGACGGTCATGTTGTAAAGGACGGAAAATGTTCTGGAATGGTCCGACCCAGTCGAGTGAGTCGGACGTGGGTCGGACAGACATGTTTTGTAAGGCGGTAAAGGTTCTGTAATGGTCCGACCCAGTCGAGTGAGTCGGACGTGGGTCGGACATGTATGTTCTGAGGTCGATAAAATTCTCTGGAATGGTCCGACCCAGAAGGTTGGGTCAGACATGGGTCGGACAAGCTAGGTTTTCCAAACCCGAAAATCACTGGAAGTGTCCGACCCAGTTGTGGGTCGGACGGTGGGTCGGACAGACCAAAAACTTATAAAAAAAAAACAGAAAAGAATGTGACTTAGGTAATTAACCCTAGGGTATAATGAAGGTAACCTAGGGTAAGTTAGACATTAAAAACATGTCCTACAATCATGTTAAACATTTAGTAGGTTTGAAGTTAAATAAATAATTAACCGACGTTATTAATCATGTATAGGAGTGACCTACGGAGGAAATCAATCGAGGCAAGGACCGAGGTATGGTTTTCTTGCAGTCTGTTGCCTACCGGTTTACACCGGCTTGTGTGTTGTATGTTTTACTGTGTGTTTATGACGTTATAAGATCTAAACATGTAATGAGTTTACAGTTGTTCATATTATTGTGATGTTATGATGTGACTCATTTCCCTTGTGTGTGTCTAACATGACTTACCACCTATTGTGTATTGGTTGTTAAGTTCCACCATGAACTTCTAACAAGTGTTAACTGGAAAGTGAGGAATCCGGTTGTCCGGTCATGCATGTAAGTTAAGAGTAGATATCTGAATCAGATTCGACTCCTATGTTGTTAAGATTGTTCTCCTTAATTTGGCGTTCGATCTCCCGCTAGCTTCCTCCAAAGCTTACCTATTCTGACTTATGATCGGTTTAGTGGGAACATGTGTTTGTGTGGTGTGTTCGGGTCACTATATCCGAGCCATCTGTGACTTAAGTTACTCGTTCGAATAACAGAACGGTAATGAGTGTGTGTAACGAGCTTAACATGAGGGTGAATCATTCTCTAGGCTCTTATGTTATTTGACCTTCGTGGTTTGTTATTGTGGAACGAAGATCCACTGTGTATGTGATGTTGTGCTGTGCACTATTGATGCTATGCCACATGTTTTGTTATGTTATGTATAAAAATGAATGCCATGTTATCATGACAATTAGTTGCGCGTATCCCGGTAGCCGATGGGCTGCGCGTTAACCATACCAGCCAAGGGTTGCTGACCCCCTCGGGGGATCCATATTTCTTATACTGCAGGATGAGGATCGAAGAAGCGGAGTGGCTTTAGATCCTAGGATGCAGGTTTACTTTTGATTACTTTTGGATGTTGGCCCGGGATGCGCCTGTGCTCCCGTGACGGTATATATTGGTTATGAACGGGTTACAGTGATGTTTAACAGTGAAGGATGTATGTAAACACTCGGTATTTTGTTTAATGTATATATATGGTTATTAGTTCTATGCTCGGGAGTCTGATCATCAGACCGGTACAATTGTATTTATTCAGCCTTGTTAACCACGTGGGTGGTTGACGGCGTTGTAGCACCATTCGTTTAGTTACTGTTTAGTTGTTAAATTCCGCTGCGATTTCAAGTAGTGTTATGTGCGTAGTAGGGGTGTTAATGAGAATGTTGAGATAGTGCTATTGTCAGGGGTGAAGAACAAACCATTCCTTTTAGGGTGGGGATACCTCTCCTTGTTGTGAGGCCATGAGTGGGAATAAACCCCTCAAAAAGGGCTTTCACCTCTTAGAAACTGAATACTCTCTATTGGAGAATGGGAACCATAGACCTTGAAATTACCTTGAAACATTCCAGTTACACATAAATAATATGGAAGGCTGCAGAGACAAACCTCATATCCAACACCCAGGATTTAAAAATCTGCAATCGTCAGAGATAAACATTGTGAGTGCGCAATATGGCACGTCAAATGACCAACGCTCAAAAGAGCTTGGGATTCAACGGATGACTTCTTCAGTAACCGGTTAAATTACATGGAAAATAATATCATAAAGGATGAAAGAATGTGAGAGAAATTAGCCTGCTTATGAACCTGAGAATGAAGCAGAACACCTTCATATTAAGAGATAACCATTTTACAACACGATACGGCAACTGTCAAACATCAAGATTAGAGAACTCCCAGTGTGGTTACACCATGAAAGGGATTGAAAATAAGACAAGACGTTCAAGTAAAACAATTGAAGAATTGTGCCATCAATGGGCGGTATGAGAAAGCTAAAGCTACTTCGATAGTGGAGGCCATGAGAATAATACCTGTCAGGTAAATTAAGTTGTGGTGCACAGCAAAGCAACCACTATATATAAGCCATCAAATATTGACACGAAAGCAATCAGATTTATGAATTAAAACCCGGTGTAAATAAAATGATGAAATGGGAGACAGACAGTGCAGTAACGCCAGTAGCCTGGACCATGTGATGAAAGGTTTCACAGGAAGCACACTGTCCATTCCGTAAGGAGTTGGGAGTGCATTCCTAGTAGATCGACATGAAAAATAAGATAAGAGACTCTAAGGAAAGAGACCTCAAATTACTAAGGGATCGAATCTGTATTAAATACAGAAGGTATAATGTAGTTGTGAATCCAGTAGATGGATATTCCTTGATTAAGTTCAAGAAGAACGACAGGTGTGTTATCATGGATTGATGAAAGAGGGGATCGACAACAGAATACTTCACAAATTAGCCATGACTAAGCGTGTGACAAACACTACGAGTATACTTAAACAAGATGTGGGATGACCGCACTCCAAAGGAGCTTGTGGACCTGATGGACTTATTTATAAGTTAGTCGGGTAAGTGGCAATGTATCAGTAAGGTACCCCATATATGTGAACGAGTAGTGTAAGAAACACGAGAAGTAGTCAACTCCGTATGATAGTCAGAGATGCAAACTTACACCAGAACAGCAAGTTATCGTGAACAATTGAGGAGGAAGAACTCAGTTAAACTAATGGGATTAAAAGAGTCAAAGAACTCATTCCAGGAGGAAACAATTAAGAATTATGAAGTGCGAGAAGCACTGATTACTAAGTACAAACAGTTTATATGTCTCAAGAATTTCGAGGAAACTGTGAAGAGCAATAAGCACTGAACAACAGCTCCAGATAATACATAAATCTTAGACTGAGGATCAGTTAGTAGGAAACAATTCAGACGCTGGAAGGCGTAATAAGAGTATGAACATCAGGTCTCTAGAGAACTGGATAGACAAGATATAACAGCATGAACGGCGGTGTGTAGATAAAGATAGCACGCGTCCATTAAAGAGAACTCTATTCCTAAATTATAAGGATACAAAGGAGCTAAAAAAATATTGAAGAGGATAGGAAGGGCAAACTAAGCCCCAAGATTATCAGAGTCGCGCAGCAGAAGCTAGTGGACCGTATCTTAAAGGTTTGATATACCTAACAAAAGAGAAGAAGGAAGTATGTATCTCACATCTTCCATTCGAATAAATATACGACTTATCTACCAAATACTTTGGAGCCTTAGAGACTACACTGGAACACAGTTGTAAGATTGGTATGAACACCAATAAGAATCCTTGATACAGAGACTAAGCCATTACCATGGTGAAGACCCTCTGACCCAATCATAATGTGAGATAGACTACATGGAAGCTAGACTGCCCCATGACACCTAAACATCTTGAACCTATGTTCAAGGATGATATAATGTTGATTACGTGGGCGTAATCCATTTTAAGGGGGGTAGAGCGTGCAATCGCTTATCCTATATTTCACGTATTGAGTACGTAACCTACAGTGTGCATAGCACAATACAATTAGTTGTGATGTTTGATATGTATGTATATAAACACATGTATTCATTCTTATGTGGTTGTGGTTATTACGCACAATTAAATGCGAATACCAGAAGTATTAGAGGATGACCTCGTTAACTTCGGTGCGAGAATTCAGGAAAAGAGGAGTAGAAACTCCAGGGGAATTAAATCCCTATGATATGTATTGATATGAGACAAAATATGGTAATGATATGAGGTATGAATCAGTATGAGACCGATATAGAACCCGGTAGGAATTAAATTCTCTAAGTAAGTGATGAGAGGTGGATTAAGAATGACTTATGGACTGAGTTCCATAATTTGAAGATGTATTGATTTATGATTATGACTAGAAGGACTAAAAGATATAAAATGCTACATGAATAATTATTTGATTGTTTGAAGTTGACGTGGGAGGTAGAACTTGATCTTGGTCAAATCAAGGAAAACTGAACACAAATTAAGGTGAAAAGATAGTTCAACACTGATGATGATCACATCAGGGTCGGATGATTCCTGAAACTCCCTACAAGTGGTCACAATTAACCACGTTAAGAGTAGATGCAGTAGCATAAAGTGGAATTGTAGTTGACATGTAGTTTCTGTATTACTCGCTCATGAACTCGAGGACATGAAAACCTTTGTCTCTGGACCGGTTACTTGAGGAGTATACAACAGAGAATATACAAAGAGTATTTTGATTACTAAAACATGCAAAAGACATGTTGTGTGTCAAGTGTGGTAAGTATATATATATATGGTAGACCTTATGAGTCAGAATGCCTATACAGATATTGAGTGATCTATATGATCTTTTAGTGTGAAGTTACCTGTGTGTTCTAATAGATATAGATGCATAGGAACTTTGGGGACAAAGTTCTTTTAAGGGGGGTAGATTGAAATACCCCAAACCTTAATATATTAATGAACTATCTAATTATGATATACTAAGGCTAGAACGTGCCTTAGAAACATTAGAAGAAGTGTTGAACAACAATTTACGCCAAAACATGCTTTAGGAACGATTAGAGCAAAAGGTGTTTTAAAGAGTATAAATAAATTAGGGAACTACCAATAAGTTCCCAAGAGATTCCAAATGTGAAATACCTCTAAGATTAGTAATACGCATTAAGCGAAATTAACGTTTAAACCGAAAATGCACCTTAGAGCACAAAAATGTGCTTTAAAGGGAGATGTGCCTTAAGCATTTATACATGGAACTAAAAGGCTAATGAGCCTAAATAACATTAAGAAGTAAGGTAAAAACAATAAAATGGTCATAGGAGCCATAGCGTATACACACAAATTAAGTATACAAGTCCACACAAAAACCGGTACTAAACCGACGAAAGTCAAGGAGAAACCACCAAACGACTTGGTTTAAATTGGAATTAGCAACATGCTATTTCACGAAAAAAGTTTCTAAAGGTACTAAATGTACTAAGAATACATTTAAACTAGCCAAAACAAATTGCAAAATCAATGTGAACCCGGAAGCACATAAAATGTGTTTTAAGGCATTTTTGGCCTTGTAACATACCTATCACATGGTATAAGTCATTAGGAACGAGTTTAATGTATCAAATATTACATAAACACATTATAGAAACAAAAAAATTCAGATCAAACAAGGCAAAAGCTGGCCGAAATCAAGGGGGTGAGTCATTAAGGACAAAATACTTTATTTTCTACTATTACACCTACTCAAGACTTCCTTGCATTGCCTTATTATCTTGTCCCCTTAGTGAATGATTAATCAGACTCTTACCTATCAAATGAGAGCTTCTAAATTCGGAACTCATCCTCTCTTTGAAGGAAGAACACAAAACAATTCCAATGTTCTTAGTTTTGAACCTTAAAGAACACCTTGCCTTGTAGAAATCATAACTTTCTCGTCCTAGCTCCAAATCACAAGCTTGATATCTCGTTGGAATCCTCTCTTCAGGATATTTACAACCATAGCTCATGAGCCCCCAGATTCTCAGAAAAACCCACAAAGAAGTGCCTTTGATTCTCGAGGTAAAATATTGCCTTCTTGAAAACTTCTTGTTCTTTGGATTTTGTTACAGCCGATTGGCATGGGATACTAACCCATCTTATTCTTCATCTTATTGTATAATTTTTGAGCCAATTTCTCTAGCAAATTGCTGTCAAAATTTCTAAGGAAATCAAGCTTAAATATTAAGCTAATGGTTAATATACAAGGTAAATCCTACAACTACCTATTTCAAGGTTCTAATTGTTGATCTATATATGATCTAACATGTTATTTATTTTGTTTAGGATTACTGAAATTATTGATGTGTTAGATTCAATTTTTAACACATTAAATGTTAATGTTTTGTAAATCTAAAATTAGATTCATACTCCTTATGATATAAGCTACAATATAAGCTATCATAATATACAAGAAAAGTTCATATACTAAAATTTAGTGTGTGGCCAAAAATTAAGAGATCTTAGGTGAGTTAGAAAATTTATATAAGTAAGTTAAATTAAAGGAACTAGTAATTAAGTGTAATATGTAAAGTTTGTGAAGTTTTGGTCACATAAAATTAAGGCCGAAATATATATGAGTTAATATGTATTTTTGAGAGTTTAAGTGATGAGAAAATAATTGTAGAATTAAGTTTACAATTTATAAAGAGTTTATAAGAGTTATAAGGAATTTATAAGGTTTTTGGTATATTTAAAGTTAATAAAAGATAGTATATTATACTACAACATTAGATAATTAAATCTGGTGATTTAGAGATGTTTAAAATGATTTTTGATGTTCAAAAATCTGTAGGAAAATTAGTTACGAAAATTAGAATTAATTAGAGTTAAATTGGTTAAAATGAGTTAGGATAAAAGAAAAGACCACAAGGGTAAAATGGTAATTTCCCTGGTCAAACGTGGTCAAACGTGGTCAAACTTGGTCATTGTCAGTTTGTAAAATGTTTAGAGGAGCTAGAATAAAATTTGTAGCAAAGATTAGATATTAAAAGGATAAGGAGTAAAAGTTAAGTTAAATTAACTTAAGGGGTGTTATTGTAAATAATGGAAAGTTAGGGGGTTTGACCATAAAAGATTGGTCAAACTTGGGGTATATTTTGGTAATTGACCAGAAGTATTAAAGAAATTAATTAAGTAAGACTTTGGAGAAAATTAGAAATAAAAATAACAAGTTTAGAACTTATTATGGATAAAATGGAGAAGAGAAAACTATGGGTAAGTAATATAAATAACACATTTTTATGTGTATAAGAAGGTTAAGGAAATTAAATAAAGATTTAGAAACAAATTGTAAAAGAAACAGAGTTAAGACGGGTTAAAATGAGACCCGTATATAAATTAAGGTATACGAGGGGCATACCCGTAATTTAATAAGTATAGGAGAAAAATCAGTACTTAAAGTATTTTAATGAAACTACAAGTTATATTGGAAAAAGAAATAAATATGTATGATACGGAGTATCATACGGGCGTATACGAAAAATTTTAGTGTACATGAATAGTACTCATATACGTGAATAGTAAATACGTATACTGAATAGTGAATATGTATACATGAATAGTAACGTATATATGAATAGTCAAATACGAGACGTATATGTGAATAGTAAAATACGTATGTGAATAGTGAAATATGGTGAATAGTATAATATGAGGCCGTATAATGAATAGTAGAATACGGGACCGTATAAATGAATAGTGAAATACGGATGAATAGTGAAAATACGAAAATCTAATACAAGGTCCGTTGAGTCTAAAGTGCTAACTGTGAAACTAATAACTGCTAACGACGTTAGTGAGTTAATGAATTGGAATTGAGCTCGAAAATGCTCCTAAATGAACGAACCCGTTTAACGGTATACTATTATACCCGGGTTAACCTAGAAAGAGGTTTAAGTTGAAAAGAGAACCCAATTAGTTATAAGACACATGATACTAATACTAGTTCTAGTTACAGATCTAGATAAGTCAGAGGCGTTCGGCGGATTAGGCGAACGAGGGATTAAGAGCTAGCCAATCTCCGGTGTACGGTATGGGATTCTTGTAGCTTGTTTGCTAACGAGGTCTACCTCGGTTTGTGTGCTATGTGTTATTCTGATACGACCAAGCAAGACTAAACATGAAACCGATTTATTGAATTGTTATTGTGTGTCCATTGCACACTAACCCGAATTGATTCAGAGTTTGTACATTAATTATGATTAGTAAACAATTGTATAAGGTTATGAATATTCCCTGTTGTTAGTTGGTTAATACCGAGAGAGGTTTAACTAACAAATCGTCATTGAGACTTCAGCTAACTGGAACTTGAGAGGAATCCGGGACTGACTCCGGTCATGCATGTTCAGGTTAGGAGGTCGGCATCTATATCAGATCTGTCTTCCGCCTAGGGTCGACAAACTGACCCGACCATCTCGAGTGAACAGTTCGAGATGGGAGGCAACTTCAGGAGGCGCAGGAGGGTCAAGCCTACACCCCTCATAACTTAAGAATTAATGTTTATTAAACCAATGGAGCTAATAACTCATTGGCTAGGGTCACCTTGACCCAACAAAAATAAACATATCAGTTAGAGAACAACCAATTCTTTTAGGACAATGGTTGATACTTATAAGGTATGGTCAAACACGAGAACTAAACAATTCTCAGGCCTCAAGAGTTAGGAATCTAACTTACATCATTAATGGGCGTCCATTACGACGTTCAATTTATTTGAGCTATGAATGTTTCACATAAATGTGTTGTTTGTTATTGTACTTCTTATTATTATTTGTATGAATAAACAATTGCATGTATTCGGCAAAGTAGTCGTGTGTAACCCGGCTAGCTTGTGGGCTGCACGTTTTCTATACCAGCAATATGCTGAGCCCCTTGGGGCCTGTGATTTAAACTTTGCAGGTGGGTACCGGACGAAGACTCAACCTGAGAGTAGGAGCGGGTAGATTACTTCGGGTTGCTTTTACATTTGTTACACGAGTTGTGCATGTACACTCGTTTAGTAGATTGATGAGATGTTAGTATGATGTATTAGGATATGAGATACTCGGTATAAGTTGTGGTTTATGAATTGTAATGTTTTAGATGCTCGAGTAATTATCCGGTTAGTCAGACCGTGACTTGTTAAGAGAATAGGCCTAGTTAGTCACGTGAGTGACTAACTGCGGTAACACCAATTTAGTTGAAATTTTCCGCTGCGTTGTTAATGTACAGGATGGACTTAGGGCGACGATCATTGTATTTAGAGATGGGGTGTTACAGATAAGGATGGAGTTTTGTACCCCCATTATGACACGCAGGTCATATGGGCCCAGGTGAATGACAGCATGATGAAAGGAATTTTTGTAGACAGCGGGACCGGAGCAAATGTCATCTCTCTGGAAGCAGTTAAGAACTTGAGATCTCGGAAGAAAGGATCAAGTCATATTTGAGGTTTTGTAGGAGGAATTTCTGTTAAGTCCACTGAAAGTGTGGACATCACAATGATCTTAAGACAAGGGGATGAGAGAAGGACCGAAAAGCTAACAACTTATATCATGCCGGGACTCTCTGGGTACATGTATCTAGGATGCCCGGGGTTACACGTCTTCCGTGCAATCGGGAAAACCTTCTATCCTAAAATGAAGTACTTTACCCGGTCAGGAAAATTGGTGACAGTCAGGGGGAGTCATAGGTGGCCCAGGTCTGTGAAGTTAGAATAATGGAACACCTCCCAGAAGAAGGAATGGTGAAAACAGTAGGATTCGTGCGTGAATACAAAGAGAAACAACTGTCTCTCCTCGGCCAAGAAAATGACCAAAGAAATTACAACACACCCGGTGATGTACCAGAGGAGAAGGGAGACATTTGCATGGAGCGCAGAAGAGGTGCCCAGAATAGACTCAGACGTTATTCAACATAACTTGCAGGTAGACCCAAAGCACCTTGCCATCAGGCAAAGAAGGGTGATAGTTCGAGAAAAGGACCTGGTAGCACGAGTGGAGGTGGATAAACTCTTGAAGGTTGGATTCATACAAGAAGCGGCTTACCATAAATGGCTAGCAAATGTTGTAATGGTAAAAAAAAGTCAAATGACAAATGACGGATATGCGTAGACTTCACAGGCTTAAACAAAGCTTGTCCAAAGGATTTTTACCCACTCCCCTTCATAGATAGATAAGTGGAAGCTACGACTTAAAGGTCTGCTTTAAGCTTTTTGGATGCTCTTTTAGGATATAATCAAATAAGGATGAATGAAAAAGATGTAGAAAAAACTTCTTTTATCACATCATCCGGGACGTTTTGCTACAGTGTCATGCATGGGACAACTTTTCAGAGAATGATTGACAAAGTGTTCAAGGAGCAATTATCTCATAACATAAAAGCTTATGTTGACGAAATTGTTGTAAGAAGCAATTCAAAAGAACAGCACATGGAAGATTTAAAAGAAGCCTTTGACTCATTAGAAAAGTATCAGATCAAGCTAAACCCGGAAAAATACATCTTTTGCTCACTAAAGGAAGGTTTTTGGGCTTCATTGTTGGACATAGAGGAATCGAGGCCGATCCAAAGAAAACCCAAGCAATCCTTAACCTGTCACCCCCAAGGAACATCAAGGATGTACAAGCTTTGAATGGAAGACTCACGACCCTAAGGAGATTTTGCTCAAAGATACAGGAAAAGTCAATCCCCCTTCTTCAACATACTTTGAAAGATTAGCAAATCCCAATGGGGACAAGAATGTATGGAGGCCTTTGAAAAAAAAATCAAGGAAATGCTCTAAGAACTACTAAAGTTAGGAGCTCCCACCCCGTTCCGAACCATGACCTTTACCTCTATCTCTTTGTGTCTGATTGGGCTGTTACAGCAACCTTAATCATGGAAGAAGGGAAAACAGAGATTCCAGTAAATTATACAGGAAAGATTATGATGGCTACAAAAACAAGCTACACCCACATTGAAAAAATTTTATTCGCACTTGTTGTGGCATCAAGGAAGCTAAGATCATACTTCCGGTCGCACCGAATCATCGTAAGGACTAATTGGCCCGTAAAGCAGATAGCCAACAACCTCATTGCCTTCGGGCGTATAGTGTGTTAGACAGTCAAGTTAACATAATACGAAATTCATTTTCTTTCTCGAGCAGCTATCCAAGCACAAGCTTTGGTAGATTTTATTACAGAGGTCAGCTTTGCCCAAGAAGAAAGTCAGCCTCAGACATTATTTGTCGTCCTCGTAGACGGAGCCCGGTGCGAATCCGGAGCGGGAGCAGGTATAGTAGTACAGACCCCAGACGGAAGAGACCTCAATTACGCTTCCGGATTAGAGTTCGAGGTAATAACCAACAATGAAGCTGAGCATGAACTCTCATACAAGGGTTGGAAGTATCATCATCCCTTGGGGCAACAGATCCTCCAATATATTCAGATTCCATAATGGTGGCGAGACAAAGCGACAACATATATAAAATAAAGAAAGAAAACCTTTGGAAGTATTTGCTGAAAGCGACAACATATATAAAATAAAGAAAGAAAACCTATGGAAGTATTTGCTGAAAGTGCAAGAGTTAAAGGCCAATTTCACAAGGTGTGAACTAAAGCATCTCCCCCGGTCCAAAAATATTTAGGTGGATACCCTAGCCAAACTCACAAGCATGGCTGAAAGGGTCCCAGACAAAGTTTGGATAAAAGTAAAAACAAGTCCTAGTATAGAGGAGGAGCAAGTGTTGTTCATGGTGGAGAGTTGTAACACCCATACTGTTAATCCTATTCTTACCGTCTAATCGTCCTGTTAATCCTATCAGTTCGCAGCGGAAATACTACACTACTACGGCGGGTGATACAACGCCGCTAACCGCTCATACGACTAGCGAGGCTTACATTACTTACAGTTACGGTCTGATGATCATAATATACCGAGCTACTACATTACTTACCAAATACCGAATATCAAATACTTACATTAATGGATTACCGAGTACCAAGTGTATTCAGCTTACATTCGTTCCAAGTTTACCAAAAGAATGAGTTTCTACCAACTACTCATCTATACCAATTCCAACACTTTCACTATCCAAAAGGGTGTACCCCATGGTACACCGGCTAACAAAAAGCTACAGCCGTGTACTACTTAGTACACCATTCATAATTCCTTAATTACAGACAAAAAGAAGACAAACTAATCTTCATCAGCTTCACCCGTCTCGTGGACCTGCATTCATATTAAAAACAATGCCCCAAGGGGCTCAGCAAAAGCTACGCATGAACTTCGCATATACCGCGTGCTAACAAGGGCACGCCGACTACTTAAGGTCAGATAGACATGCGGTTCATTAATTTCATACATACATGCTTGCATACATTCATGCATTCATATACAATACATTACACAATCCAAGGCAACAATACAATAATACACACAATACTTACGTTCACAATGTTAGCCAAATTACGCATCCGGGTTAATCGGAATGCTTATTACTCTTTTACTCATTACCAAATGCTTACTCTTACTCTTACTTACTTACTTACATTTACTTACTTACTCATTCTTACTTACTTACTCTTACTCATGTTAAGTCGGTATGACCTCCGGCCCGGGGACTACACCGTCCCACCACCGGGATTTACTTGACTCACCAATCCGGGATGCTACCCACTTAAGGGATTTGGGCCGCGGACCAGTTTAAGAGTCAGGACTTGGATCCAACCTCTTGTGTCTCCGCATCCTCACGCGTGGCCGAAACTATATCGGACTTCTACTCATTCCAATTTAATTACCAATTTAAGTTAGGTTGGTTAGCTTGTTAGGAATCAGTTAGAAGTCCAATGCTAAACACATTTGGTCACAGTACATTATATCATACATTCACACACTCATATTCATCCATACATTTCATGAGTTATACAAACTATAATTTAAAGATAATATACACCAAGATACAACACTACATATTCACAAGTAAGCATGATAACTCCGATTCATGCATTTATCTTATTTGGTGATCAATTAGCACACAACACACAAATCAGAGTAACCAAGGTAGCATACGGGGCATGAGAAATTCATACCGTTCACCGTTGTACTTGTATCCCAACGTTCCTTCGGTGTTCACAAATCGAATCCTATGATATACATACAATCGAGTGATTAATCTAACTATCATTAACTTAACCCGACTACTCTTACATTTCCTAATTCGTACTTACTAAGTCTTTACATTCTTTACACTTGTATTTTATTTACTTACTTTTCATTACTTAACAATGGTGTACCCACATGTATATGTACATATGCATAGGTGGGTATACATATATATATATATATACTAGTTATAGTTACATTTTTTTTTGTAAGTTATGGGTCGACCGACCCACCTACCGACCCAAGCCCTGGGTCGGTCCATTCCAGTAAGTTTCCGTCCTCTGAAATTTCTCCCGACCGACCCAGCACTATTCCGACCGACCCATACACCTCTGGGTCGGTTCATTCCAGTAAGTTTCAGTCCCGTTGTCCAAGCTCCGACCGACCCACCGACCGACCCAACCTCTGGGTCGGTCGAAGTCAGAAACTTCGACAACAGGGAATTTGAGTCCGACCGACCCACGACCGACTCACGGCTCCTGGTTCGGTCCGTTCCAGAAAGATTTATTCTCGTTGCTTAAGCCCCGACCGACCCACCGACCGATCCAGTCTCTGGGTCGGTCGGTAGCAGAATGTGCTACAGACCTTATTTTTCTTTCCCATTTTCACCAATTTCTTCCCCAATCTTCCTACATACATCCTAGCATGTTTTAGTACTAATTAAAAACTCTAAATCATGTTATTTCATTCCTTAATTCATTACACAAATCCTATACTAACTTACACTCTTGTTCTTCCCAAATTCCATTTCAACACTCACATAGTTTCTTCTCTAGTTGCATTTTGCTATAGATTTCTATTCTAACTCTCTCCATCCATAGCTCCCTCTTATAATGTCATTACTAACACTCCTAATGCATTACAACACATTAACTACCTCTCTCAATCTACCCTCTAACTATCTCCATCAAAATCTGTTACAACATATGTTCTTCACCTAGTTTCTAGTTCATTGAGTGTTCTAATCATAGGTAAATTTTTCCATAGTCTCCCCTATATTTTATACTCTCACCACATTGTTTATTCACACATTTCTCCATCTCACCTGTTTTCAATAACCTCATTAATATACCAACTCTCCAATACCATACTACACATTGAAAACTATAAAATTCCTGCACACATTCTCTAATTCCCATCTAGGTTTCAACAAGTTTTTAATGTCTTTTAAAGGTTTAAAACACTTGTATTCTCTTACACATTGCACTACCACTACATTACCATTTTACAATACCTATTTTAAACTTCTAAAAGCTGTTACATACATATATACAAGACTACACAAAGATGAGTGCAATTACCTTGTTTCTTCTTCTAGTTTTCTTTTCTTCTTCTTGCTTCTTCCCTTCCTCTTCCTCTTCTCTTCCCACCGGTTTGTAAATCAAATTCTAACATATATACACACCATTTTAATACACTAAAACTAACCTTAATCATTCTTTAAAGCTTAATGTATGTTTTAGGGTTTAGAAATTTCATTACCTTACAAGGGTGTAGGTAATGCTTGGAATGGCTCAAGAACAATCTTTCCCACTCTCCAAGGAAGCCAAAATCGGCTAGGGTACAAGGAAACCAAACAAGGTTTTAGCTAGATTTTCGTTTTGCCCATAAGGCTAGAAAAACAATGAAGTTTCAAGAATATTTTTACCTCAAATGAACAAGGAGAATGAGGTGGTTCTAATGGTGGTCTTGAAGCTCCAAATGCTCCACACCCATGGAGATGAAAATGCTCCTTTTTGAATTTTGAAAAGAGGGGAATACTCTCCTTGATGAGGGGAAGACAATGGTGTAATTTTTATAATTTTTGGAGGAGATTCAAGGGAGTAACAAGAGGAGAGAAGATGGAGTTCTTGTGAGTTGCTTCAAACCTCCATAGCCACCGGTTGGAGAAGGAAGGAAATAGAGAGGAGGAAGGGGGGGGGGTGTAACACCCCGGATTTTGTAACCTTTTATTTGGTCAATATTTTTTTGCAATTCAAGTTTAATATTAGTAAAGCAGCGGAATCGAAACCTAAACCCGGGGTATTATTGCCACACTCGCAACTAAACGAGTGCTAAGGCCTAAATAATTAACTCACTAACGACCTATTATTATTAATAAAGTAAATACAACGCCTATTAAAATAATTTCTTACAAATGTAGAATTATCAAGCCAAAAATAAAATCCAACTATAAATAATCAGACTATGTGAAGTCGTCTTCCCAAACCACAAGGACTTCATCAGTACCTGTGGCAGAAATCCAAACAAACATAGAAAGGGCCACGATAAAGTCAGAAAAACTGAGTAAGCTACCACTTCACCATGTAAAAATCATTTTCTCTTTAGAAATTATTTTTAACAATATAACCACACAACATACAACACATTTCAACAATATTAACACACAACAACAAAATTATCATAACTGTAAAATACTTCACATTGGTTTTCTTTAGTAACCCAAAAAAAATATGTTAGTCAGATTATTTTAATTATCTTCCTTGTCCCAACGCGCAGCCAGGACAAAACAACTTTACTTTCTCATTGGGTACAACACGCAGCTGTAACCCGGACCCCAACACGCAGCCGGGAATCCAACCAAGCCACTAAATCCTTAAGTGTGCACACCCCCCAATAGTTCAAAGGACTAAGGAGTAGATCTAGGGCTAACTGTGTCCTAGTGCGGCCCACAGTATCTCAAACTTATGCGTCCTAATGCGGCCCACATTTATCATCTCATCCATGTGTCCTAATACGGCCCACATGTACCATGGTATAATCTACCTTATAATTCCTTTATTTATTATTCACCTTATAATCTCATTTTAATCCACATATACCACCAAAACTCAATCATGCCACAATAATCATGACTAAATAATTACAATTCCACATAATCATATCATTAACATTTTCACATTGATCTCCCCTCTAAAAATAATACTCAATTATTTACCATAAAATAAACCGCGCACTTTAATATTTCCAGTAATCATTATCATAAACATTTCATTTCCAAAATAATAGTCACCCACAGACAAGAATCACAACCATTACAAAAAGATTTATTTTACGCAGTTAATACAAAATTAGTGAACGCAGTAACTTACCTAAAAAAGAACGTTATCATTTGCACCCACCAACATATAACTAGCCACTACTCTTCGTTTACAAATTTTAGCACCGATTTGCTGACATCATCAATGGAAGAAACAACTCTAGCTGCTGCCACATGCTACCGTTACTTCATATTGTGGCCGCCCAAGATAGAAAAAGAAAACTAATTGATCCCTTTTTTTCATCTTTTCCTTTTCTGTGTGTGTGAGAAGATAGATTTTTTTCTTTTTGAATCTATGATATAGAGAAAGGTGGCGCGACATAGAAGGAATTTTTTTGTCTAGTCTAGATGAGAAGAGAGGTATTCGAGTATAAAGGATGGGCAGATAAAATGGAACATCAAATGAGCGTATATATAGGAGGTCGAGGGTAACTGAAGAGCGAGAAATATAAACTATTTAATTAATACATGAAGTAATTATTTAATCAATAAAGAAACTTAAACTTTTTAATGAATAGAAAATTAAAAGTTCAGAAATGTGGAAAGTTAAAGATGATTTAATAAATAGAGTTGGAAATATGGAAAGTTTAAATTGATTAACTAAATAAAACCAGAAAATACCAAAAGGTGTAACCGACATATACTAAAACTAAATTATTTAGTGTGTGTAATTAAATTAAAACTATCATTATTATAATAAGTTATAAACAAATAAATACACTAAAATATTACAAAATACACATGGATCATATTATTACATCAAAAATCATAACCGAAGTATTTGAATCGGGTTATTATTAAAACGAATCATTTTTATTAAATACTATATAACATTCTCGTAAATTATAGTATAATCCTCAAAACTACTTATTATACTTGCGAACTAATATACTACTAAACTATATAATAGATGTACTTTGAATCAACAATATTATTTGAATCATATCCTTATTATTATTACTCCACTTGTAATTAATAAATATATCGAGTTAGCTGGAGAAATACAAGGATCATTAATAAAATAACAATTGGTCTAATTTAAACATGTTATTTGTTAGAATGAATTCTCTTTAGTAAATAACAAATGTGTAACCTTCATAATATATATATACACATTCATATATAGTATACTTGCAAACAATAAAACTATACTCGTAAACTAGAAAATAAATGTATTTTAAAATTTAGGGGTATTACAGGGGGGGGGCTGTGTACGTGAGTGAAGAGAATGTGAGGATAGGAGAGAGAGAGTGTGAGGTAGAGTAGTAAAGTAGTTACTTTTTGCTTTTTAATTATTTTGTTGTTTTGTAAATAAGAGGGAGAAGTGAGTGTGTGAGAGAGGGGGATGGGGTCGGCTGGCACCAGAACCCACACACACACTCTACACTTTTATTTTCAAAAGTGGACACATAAGTTTTAGTTATTTATGTTTCTACCCCACAACTTCCCGTTTTTAACAGTTTTTACTAATTTCTCTTTTTATTGATTTTATTGGTTCTAAAGCTTCACTAATATTTATTTGTGACTATTTAGTTGACCAAAATTGTTATGAGTCTATTTGACCCGCTTAAAGTCACGTTTTCCCGGTTTCCTCGAAAAACGCGCTTTAAGGTTCGTTAGTGTTTTTAAACCATTTTAAGGGTTTGTTTTCTTCGGGATTTGTTCCCTCATGATTATTTACACTTAATTAAGCTTCTAAATTATTTATTAGCCTAATTAATCACTATTTTTAATTACGGGGTATTTCAAGAGTGACCCAGAGGAATCCTGGATGATTTCCATCATTGAATACATGAAAAGGGGAACACTTCCTCAAGACGAAAATAAGGCGCGAGCCATAGTACCAAAGGCAACATCATTCTTCGTCAAGAACAATCAGTTATACAAAAGATCATTCGGAAGGCCTGCCCATAGATGCGTCACAGAAGAGGAAGGGCATAAACTCTTAGAATAAGTACATGGTGGAATTTGTGGAAACCACCAGGGAGAAAGAACTGTGACTCACAAAATCATACGTCTTGGGTACTTTTGGCCAAGAATGCAAGAACAAAGCAGGAAACAAATCGAAAAATGTCTGAAGTGCCAGGTGCATAGACACAAGATTCATGTGCCCCTGGCGGAACTAAAAACCATAACCAACTCAATCCCTCTCGCAATATGGGGATTGAACTTCATAGGGCCATTCCCAAAAGCCTCATCGGGGAGATTCAAGTTCATGTATGTCTCCATTGACTACTTCACCAAGTGGGTAATAGCAAGGTCCGAAGAGTTTATCTGGAGAACATAGTATGCCAATAAGGATTACCAAGGGTAGTAATAACAGTTAATGGAACCCAGTTCAATTGCACCAGCTTCCGGGCGTTCCGTGAAGAATGGAAGATTGATTTAAGGTTTGCATTCGTAGCTTACCCCTAGGTGAATGGACAGGTCGAAAACGTGAATGGACAGATCATAAAGGCCTTAAAAAGAAGTCAGACGGAAAAAAAGGCAGATGGGCAGATGTCTTACCACAAGTCTTGGGGCTTATTAGACAACAGAAAAAGGTCATACCGGGGAGACACCCTATAGGCTAACCTATTGGTTTGAAGTAGCTGTTCCAGCTGAAATTGTGGTAATCTCACCAAGGCTAGTCTTACAATGAAGAGTCCAATGATGAAGGAATTTTGGATCATCTTGATTTCTTTGAAGAAAAAAGGGTTACGACCGAGATAAAAAAGGTAAAAGACAAAGTTAGAGTGGAAAGGTACTTCAACCGAAGAGTAAAGGGCGGTGTTTTTCCCCCAGATACCTTGTGTTAAAGAGAAAGAAAACAGCCAATGAAGTTAGACCTATAGGGGGAAGGTCCATTTGTTATTAGTCAGAAAAATGAAAGGACATCATATAGACTTTGAAATCTTGACGGGCATGAACTCCCGCACTCATGGCTTACCGAGTGTCTTTAAAACTTCTATGTATGAAATGTAACATGGATTGTCAAGAATGAAATAAACTTGCCCCCTTCCTCCATAGAAAAGTGGAAATTGATCGAAAAAGCCCCGACCCGCACGAATAAAGAGCACGATGAGAGTACGAAAAAAGGGCAAGGAAAGGTGAACCCTCCATTCTAGAAATGGGTAAGAGAAACGTACGAAAAAAGGAAAGGTGAACCCTCCATTCTAGAAATGGGCAAGAGAAGTATACGAAAAAAAGGAAACACCCCGGGGAGATAAGCGCTTACATCTACAACATAAAACAAGCAAAAATATGCAAAGGAATGAGCGCTTACATCATCATTTCTACAAACAACACCCCACCCCCAAGTAAGCCTTGTCCTCAAGGTAAGAATGAGGAAACGGTGCCCTGAAATCAGCACAAGAGATCCACGAAGCTTCCTCGGAAGCACACTAGTGACACTTGACCTACAGATTGTGATAAAGATACACCTAGGCTTGAGCTTGAATGTTAAAATTTCATTAGGCTTAAACAGCGTTGCTTCAGCCATTATCCTTTCCAGAAGAACTAGATCAACAACATGCTAGCCAGCATCCCTCTTAAGCATGTGAAAAAGACAGGATGGACCCGTGATGAAATAGGCAGCTCCAATTTGTGTGACACAGAAGTGTACTTGGCATTCAACGGAAATGGCCCTCCTGATATCCCACTTCTCTCTGCTTCTTGTTAGTTGCATGATCCAACCTTTGATGGTAACGCGACTGATGTAGAATCTCATAGCGATCTTGGTGTTTCAAGGAAACTTCAGCCACATGAAACTCTCCAGGAACTTATCGCCGTAAGGTAGATGGAGGGCTCCCATAAACAACCTGGAAAGGTGTCATCCCAGGAGAAACATGAAAATCAGTATTATACCAACACTCAGCCCAATGCAGCGACTTTCCCCATTGCTTTGGCAGCTCGGAAGCAAAACTGCACATGTAAGTGCCCACGCAATGATCCACCATTTCAGTCTGTCTGGTCATTACAGGTTGGTATGTACTGCCCATCTTGAGCTTCATTCTTTACGCAGTAGAAAAACTCTTGCCAAAAACAACTCAGAAAAACTAGATCGCTACCACTTATAATAAAGCGGGGTACCCTAAGAAGGCGAACCACCTCCTTCACAAACAACTCTGCCAGTGTTTTGGGAGTATAAGGGTGTCCCATGCCAATGAGATGTCCCTGTTTGCTTAACCAATCGACTATCACAAAAATACAGTTGTTCCCATGTGATTCAGGTAGTTCGCTTATAAAATCGAGAAAATTATCCTCTCAAACAATAGTAGGAAGGGGCAAAGATTGCGGCAAACCAGTTGAGGACAAAGCTTCATATTTATGTTTCTAACAGATTAAACAATCAACAACAAATCTCTTCACATCTTTCAACATACCTGGCCAAAACAATTTGGGAGCAAGCCTGTGAAAGGTGCGATATGCACCGGAATTCTATCCAGTGGGAGTAGAATGGAATTCCTTCAGCTACTTTGGGATTGAAGGAGATTTGGAACTAATGACCAAAAGCCTCTTACGGTATAAACTACCCTGAATGAGCTGATAGGGAGGCTTGCTCGTAGGATCTTTGTGTAGATCCTGGAAATCTGGTGATAAGGGTGGTATGGGGTTTCCTTAAACCTATCTCACCGCCTCAGGCCAGCAAGGAACTAATAATGCGTACAACTCCTAGACTTCCCCCATTCTGGAAAGAGCGTCACCCACCTTGTTTAGTTTACCAGCCATGTACTCCACTGCAAATACATTCCCATGTCGCTTAGCTAACCAATTTTGCTGATCAGGAGTGGTGATCGATTGCTGTAACAAATGACACAAGCTACAATGATCAATCCTCAATGTTAATTAGCGTCCCACCACCAGGTAGGGGCGCCAATGTTGGATCACGAGGACTATTGCCATCAACTCCTTTTCATATGTGAACTTAGCAAACGCATGCCACAGCAGCCATAGGTCTGTCATGCTGCATTAACACGACTCTCAAACCAACCTCAAATGCATTGCCCTCCAAAACAAATGGCTGATTAGAATTAGGAAGAGCCATAACAGGTGCAGTCAAATTGCTTTTAAAACTGTTCAACAGCCTTCAGGGCTTTAGCTGTCGAACAAAAACTCTATATACTTTCCTTTTTAAGCAAGGTTGTGCGGAGCCAAGCTATCTCACCATACCCCTTCATGAATTTGCGGTAATATCCGGTCATCCCAAGAAAGTCTCGCAATGCCTTAACCGATTTGGTCCTGTAGTTAGAAGATACATCTTATTGATGTGTATAAAAAATGAGAATTACAACCTTATTTATAAGCAAAGGTGGCTTAAAGAATAAGCTAAAGCCTAAATTAAAGGTATACCCTTAATTAGTATGTACAAGAAGAAAGATAAAACAATAAGGCACAAGCCCCATTACATTGGTAAGTAGGTCTAATAACTCCTCCCAAGTTGAGTTTGTAGATATCTTGCACCCCTAACATGAAGATAAGTCTATGGAACCTACAACTATGTAGAGGTTTTATGAATACATCAGCAACTTGGTCTTCATAAGGAATGTAGTTTACATTGATCAGACTTCCTTCCACATATTCTTTGATGAAGAATTGATCAATCTCAATGTGATTGGTCTTGTCATGTTGAACTAGATTGTGAGTGAAGAGGGCAAGGAAGATGAGACAAGACAAGAAGGCCAGAACGCGAAGGAATAGATAAGCGCACAAAGACAAGTATAGCAAACGACCAGGCATTCATGCCCGGGCGCTTCGTAATTAAGATATCTTGAAAAGTATAGCATGCGAGTGGGCATTCAGGCCTGGTGTAATGCCCCTATTTAACATATTTATAGCGGAAATAAAATACTAAAGGCGTAACAGACCATCGGGTTCCAAACACCCGGCACCAAACCTCACCAATTACAACTTAAGAGATTACAAAAGCCACGGTCTGAACCTTGAGAAAACTTAACATAAACATAACAGTAATAAAATACATTAACTCTCCACAAAACCTAATCCCATCCCAATCACTCGTTCTCTTAGTGGCCACCTGTATAATAATTCGTACCTGCAAGATAAAACCAAGCAGCCCACCCCGGGAGGGGTGAGTCAGTTCCCTGGAATGGAACTGGTACGATTCTCCAAAACAAAACCTTTAAACATATCCCTTAAATAAGCAATAACTTGAAGTCAAACAACTTAAAACAAAACAGAGGAACAAGGCACTTAAAAATCACCAAGTCAAAGTTGACAAGATAAGGAATTGAGATAAATAACAGAAAGGTAAAGTTAGTCAATTAAAACCACACCATGAGTTAGTGAACAACCATTGCTTATGTTAGATCCAATTCCAGTTAGGAGTAGAAAGACTCGGGTAGTCACAAGAACTAGGAATGAATGAGAGAAAACAAGGAACCAACAACTCAAGAGTGGAATAAAACCAACTAGGAGAGATGGCCCCCACCGCCAAGTACGTCCTTTTAGGACAGGGGATATACAGCCCCTCACTGTTACCGATGAAGACGCGCGCCCGTCACAACAAAAGACTCAGCTCATGGATGAAACAATATCCAGAGTCAAAGGAAGAATTACCAAGATTGTCCTTTTCCATATTCTCACTAGATCACTAACTGCACCAGAGCAATACCAAAACACTCAGTCCTACAGAGTGCAGAAGCGTAAACCCTAGGCAGTTAATGTCTAATGAAACAACCAAATAGAAGGAACCAATAACCATGTAAGTTTCTCATTCAAGGCTCAGTTAGTCACATCAAGCTGAGTTAGCCACACAACAGTTTCCTTTTGAAATTCCTTTAAACTCAGTTAGCGTTTGAACTCCAAAGCCCACTTAAACAATTCAAAGAGAGTTTGGGCCACTCTCAGGGTTAAACCCTAAATTATTCCAAATTAAAAGAGATGGGCCTAATGGAAGATTTAATTAACGAGATCTAGCCCAGATCTTTAAGAGAGAGTAATTGTAACCAGAAACTATAAACCAGTAAAAATGAAAGTTGTTTATCGTTGTAGTTCCTTAACTAATCAATACCTGGAACACCTTAAATATAGGTGATTAGTGGAGGTTCGTATTTTCAAGTTTGGTTACTGCTTCTACACATACCAGGTACGATTTCTCGTACTCCGATACTTTTACTGACCAACTTATGGTCCGTGTCACGTTTACGTTGTTTAAATAAATTCCCTAAAAAGATTCCCGCGAGGTTTCGAACTACGCCAGTGAGTTTGTTGGTCTCAAGAGTACATTTAAATTTTACTTCAATTACTTACTCTTTACCATAGGGTTAGCTTAATTAAACTTTTAGGTTATCGTTGACTATTTTTTTTTTACAACACTGAATAAGGTCCTAATGTTTAGTATATATATTCTTCTTATTATATTTCCCACAAGGAATGTTATTTCCTTCATCTATTTTTAATGTATTATATATATTATATATATATATATATATTAAGATTTATCCAGAACATTTTAAGAAATTTTATTGTATTTAATTATATGTAATAACTTTTAGACATATCCACAACCGATATATGGTTTATAAAATAAATTATTTTTCCTTAGTTTTAATTAAGAATGTTAACTTCCATATTATATAATAAATAAAATGTAGATTAGTTTAGTTCATTGATTTAACATAGGTTCCTATTTTATTTCTCTCATATAAGTATATATATGTAAACAATTTTTACTTTACTTAAAAGTTAATACCCAAAATATTTATAAACATACTGTTACTAGATGTTAATTTAGTCTTCTCATATTTCCCAACCTAAAAAGTTTATTAATAAACTATACTTTAATTTCCGTTACATTAAAACCTTATATTATAAGATAACTTATGAAAAATCTTATAAATACAATTTTTAAACCTATTTCCTCATGTCTAAAATGTCCCAAATTAAATATATAGTAACTATAACATTTTAGACATATTATAAAAATTTTATTTCATAACAATATCTTTTTAAATTATCCAAATAATTCCATAATACTCATAACTTGCAAAGATCATAACTTACGTTTAAAAACTCAAAACCGGTATTAATTTACATCATAATAAACTACATTTTATAAGGGATCTATGGTTAAAATGTCAAGTCAAAATTCATTCGGGAAAGCCATTAAATAAATTCAACAAGTTAGGGTTTAAATCTGGAATTATTATAAAACTTAAAACATTTAAAACTTCTGCGTTTTAATCTCGGCCGTCTGTTTCCCTTAACTACGATCGGACGGCCACTGAAACGCGAGTTCATCAGCGAACTCAGCCGACAACCCGAGTACTAAATCGATGATTCCTCTCAACTCACAGAACCAAATCGACTGATTTTTGTTTCATTGAATTCGAAATTTCCTTGCGGTTCTATTGATACCAATTTCGCTAGCTAACATGCAGTATACATGAAATACAATTCTGGGTTTAACTCTGTTTAGGGTTTATGTTAGTTCGAATTTGATTTGCCAAATTCTCTTAGTATAGCGCATAATAGACAAAATTGATACATGGGTTTGACCGGTAATGAACATACGAACGACAACATCGGAACAATTTGATCAGAAACTCACCCCGGAATCGCGCCAACGAAGAATTTCGAATTCGGGTCTCTTGAAAAATTCGACCTTTACGAGCTATTTGGGTAGCCAACTTCGCAACTCTATAAATTACAGTACAGATCGATTTAGGACATGTTATTTGGCTCAATCGAAAGATGAGACATAGATCTACAGATTGATCGCAAGAACTTACCATAATTTGCTATATACAGAAAGAAATCTAGTCCTAAAGTTACGAGTTTACCTTGCATTTTTCTATGATTTCATGTGATGACGACTCAGGAACTTTAGGCACCTCGCTCTTCCAAATGGTTACAAATCAGCCTTGGTCGTTAACATGAAAATTGTAGAGGGATAAGAGATCTACACAACAAGGTAAAGCACTCGAATTTTGGATGAAAGACGAAGAATTTATGATCAAACGAAGTTTACCTGATTTCAGTATATTCTGAAATTCTGGGTTACGGCTTTGCAGGGAGGCGACTTTGGATTGATTTTCCAGCGGATTTAGGAAGAGTCAGGTTAAGTGTGAGCTAATGGTGGCCATCGGGTCCGGTTCTACCCGGAACCGGCGGTTCTACCCGGAACCGATTGGAACCGGAACCGGTAGGGAACCGGTGGGAACCGGAACAGAACCGCCTCAGCCGGTTCCGAATACGAATACATGTTTTGAGATTCGGGCCCGAACCGGGCCCGGAACCGGAACCGCCTGGAACCGCCTGGAACCGTTGTCGGATTCGGAACCGGGAACCAGAACCGGGAACCGGAACCGGTGGAACCGGAACCGCCACAGAACCGGTTGAAGTTACCGTTGGAATCGGGCCAAAACGACATCGTTTTGGGTCTCGGGCGCGCGCTTCTCTAAAGAAAATAGCTGTACTCTTTTTCCTTATTAGGGTTTTCCCAATGAGTTTTTACCTATTAAAGTTTTAATGAGGCATTGAATCATATAATAAAATTCTCTTTGTTCCTTATTTTTTGTAAATTCAATAAAAATTCCTAAGTCTTTGTTTCTTACACATTTAAGATTATAAACTTGAAGAATAACCTATCTAGGAGTAAAGTGGATGAAAAGAGCAACGTGTGCGCTCAAACGGATCTCAAATCGGAGCTAAAACAAAGCAACTGGAGCTGATCGAATCTTTCCGGAACCGCTCCGGAACCGGTCGGAACCGACCAGAACCGGAATCGAACCGGAACCGGAACCGGAACCGGCCGGAACCGTTTTTTTGACCGAATCCGAAGCGAATCCAGATTTCAGAACCGGACCCGGAACCGGAATCGCCCAAACCGGTTCCGAATACGAATACACATTTTCCAGAACCGGAACCGGTGGAACCGGAACCGGAACCGGTGGAACCGGACCCGTGGCCACCATTAGTGTGAGCTATGGTTGCAAAGAGGAGATTAAGGAGAAGAGAATGAAGAAGACGACACCGGAAAATTCGAAAAGATGAGTGAGATACGGACGTCATAAGTTAGGGCAAAATACTGGTGGAGGTTAAGATACTTAGCCGATTTTTGGGCTAAGTTCCAGCGAGGCTGATGTGGCGGACACGTGTCTGAGTCAGAAAAACCCTAGCCACGTCAGCATTCTACAAAATTTTGACCTTAAACTTCATTCTATCATAACTATGGCTAGGATGATCCGTTTTTAACGTTCTTTTTATCAATCTTCTTGGTTTTCCATAACCTTTTTATTGGTATAGGATTCATGGGCTGGTTTTACCATTCTCAAAAAGTCAACCCTAGCAAGGCTTAATAAGCTTTATTGTTTCCATGATTTTATATGACTTTTATGATTCAAATTAATGTTCCAACTCTTTCTAAAATCTTTATAATATACTTGGAGTGTTTAGAAATTTTTCCAAGATTTATTGACTTATAAATCTTATTATTAAATTCATTATACTATATAATAATATATAGTAATCTAATATTTATTAGTATTCTTTAGGGTTAAATAGAAGAAATCCCCTAATTTAATTTCCATAATTGCATATAGTAATTAATAATTTATTATTCATAATTCCGTACAATAATTTAATAATTAACTGTATTATTTACGGTTTAATAATAGAAATCCCCTAAATTAATTTAGGGGTATTTCAGTATATCCCCCTTAAAAGAAACTTCGCCTCGAAGTTTAAAAATCAACTAGAAACATTAATAATTCCAACGAAATTCCATACCAATCCAATCCTTAATTTCCATCCATTTCCATTTCAATATTCCACTCGAGATTACTCAGAATCAAACTGAATCAAAATATACCCAGATATTTCATGATGAAAACCAAAAGTCACACTACTGTGTCATAACGTAAAACTAAGTACATACATACACCTCTCACTCTACTAATAATGCAACAAGGCATAATCCGGATGAGGTAACGAAGAAGGAGTATGCCAGTATATCCCCCTTAAAAGAGCCAAGGTACGCCCTCGTACCACTACTAACGTGAACCACAGAAGGATAGGAAAACATCATGCAAATAGATGTGGGTACTTCACTCTCATGGAGTCCTCAGTCTCCCAAGTAGCTTCCTCAACCCCATGATGCTCCCAAAGAACTTTCACCAGTTTGAATGATCTGCCTCTCGTTTCTCGGACCTTCGTGTCCAAGATCCGAATAGGAGTCTCCTCATACCTCAGTGTGGGCTCAATCTCCAATCTCTCTGGCTGCAGTACGTGAGAAGGGCCAGGCATATACTTCTTTAGCTGAGATACATGAAACACGTCGTGTACCTTCCCCAACTCCGCTGGTAGATCTAGTCTGTAAGCAGCTGGGCCCACTCGCTCTGTAATCCTGTACGGGCCGACATACTTAGGGCTTAGTTTCCCCCTCATCCCAAATCTGAATATACCTCTCATCGGAGACACTCGTAAGAAAACCATGTCACCCAACTGAAACTCGAGCTCTCTGGTGCGCTGATCCCCATAAGATTTCTGTCTAGACTGCGCTGCCCTCATGTGCTGCTGAATAACTCTGACGTCATCCTGCAGTGTCTGAATGTACTCGGGCCCAATCAAGACTGCCTCAGTAGGGTCACTCCATGATAAGGGAGTCCGACACGGCATGCCATACAGAGCCTGGAACGGTGCCATTCCGATAGACAAGTGGTAGGAGTTATTGTAGGAGAACTCCACCAGGTGTAGGCGTTCTACCCAACTCCCCTGATAGTCCAGAGCGACCGCTCGCAGCATATCCTCCAGCGTCTGAATCGTTCTCTCAGTCTTCCCATCAGTCTGAGAGTGAAAGGTTGTGCTAAGGCGTAGCTGAGTACCAAACGCCTCCTGCACCTGACGCCAAAATCTGCTGAGGAAACGTGTGTCACGATCGGAGACGATCGTCTTCGGTACCCCATGGTACCGGATGTGCTCTGTGGTGAACACCTCAGCCAGTTTGGGCACCTTCCATGTCTCCTTGATAGGGATAAACCTGGCTGTCTTGGTCAACCTATCGACTATCACCCAAATAGAATTTAGTCCACCTCTAGCTGGAGGGAGACCGACCACAAAGTCCATGCTGATGTCATCAAACTTCCAGCACGGGACTGGTAATGACTGAATCTGGCCTCCTGGTCGATGATGCTCAAACTTCACCTTCTGACAGGTGAGGCATCGGGAGACGAAATCTGCTACATCCCTCTTCATCCCGCTCCACCAGAATAATTGCTTCAAATCTTTATACATCTTGGTGGCTCTAGGTGATAAGTGTCAAAATGAGCATGTTTTATAGGTGTATTTCACATATTATATTAGCACTTTTCTTGCTCATTTCTCCACCTTGGTTAGTTTCCCTCTAGTTTATGTTTTATTGTTATCTCACAAATTTATTGGTTAAAAATGAGGAAAACCAAGCTAGGAGCAAATTAGACAAAGAGACGAACGCATAGGCGCAAACGGCTCGAAAAACGGAGTCCAAACGAAGAAGCTAGAGCCGGTCAAAGTTCGCACAAGTCAAAGACTTGTGTCCGTGTCTTGTCCGCTCAAACAAGGACGGACGTGGGCATTTGTGTCCGCCCAATTAAGGCAGGACGTGGGCAGGACGTGGGCAGGACGTGAAGGAATTGTCCGTTTCTTGTCCGAGAAACAAAGGGCGGACAAGTGAAGGAGTCCGTGTCTTGTCCGATGATTTTTGGCCGGACAGAAGACAACTCCATAGAGACGTCCGGGTAACAAAGGGCGGACAAGGGGCGGACGTGACTAAAGACGTCCGGATAACAAAGGGCGGACAAGGGGCGGACGCGTGTAAATGTCCAGATACAGATCCAGAAATTAACGCGATTGGTTTCTTCGCCGACTGTCTTCCCCAACTTGCTTCTTCCTTTGCGGCGCCTACAGACATGTCGAACTGCTCCATGAACAACATCAGGCGCCTCCCTTATCCTGCAAATCATTTCACGCGTGATCCAGCTCTTTCTCCACTCCAGATCCATTCCTTAATTTCCTCACGCGGTGTTCCCTCTGTCTTCTTCCCCTTCCTTTCTCCTATATAAACACACGTTCCTTCTGCCTTCAATTCACACATCCACCACCCAACATCATCACTTCCATCATCGATCCACTTCACCTCACATCACACGTCCATCCCATTTCTCTTCTCCCGTCTTCTCCATTTTATTTACTTTTCATTCCACCATATTCACCTCTAGTCCTACGTATACAAAATAGCAGAACGAATGCAGGAGTGACTATGGATGATTTCTACTACTCTTGTTTCTGACTATCTATTTAATATGTTAGGCTAGAATATTTATACTCTGGGAATGGTTATTATGTGTGTGTATTAATTATGCAATATGTTTTACTGGTTTTATTTAAATACAGTTTGTTACGATTAAAGCTTATCTCTCGCCTTTTTAATAAATCTCATGAATTTGTTAAAATGCTTTACAAAGTCTATTTTGATCAGACCGGTGATAAATAGACAGGTTAATTAAGCCGTAATCTGGAGAAAGCTTATTATGATTTAATAAGTTAGTATTTTCAGATGCAAATATAATTCTATATCTAAACCGTCCGTTTACATGTGTTGTGCTCGAACCTGGATTAGAACCGAGCATTTTCTGGTAAACGAGTTCTTTTGAGTCTATGATTTAGTCCTTAAGATAATAAGAGGAATTTTGCCAAACTATTATAATTAAACCAGTAGACATAGCATGAAAGAGCAGATATTATTAACCTGAACCAGAGTCCCATTTAGTTTATCTATTAACTTAGTTTATTTTATCTTTCGTTTTTATTTATAAAAACAAGTCAGTTAATCCCCCCTTTTGTGACAAGCTTAGGTACTTAATAATTCCCCTTAGTCCCACGGTTCGATATCCGGTCGCTTACACTTTTTACTATATTACTACGACCGGGATTTGTTTGCAGCCCGACTATTATTTTGAGTTTTAATTTCTTTTCTTTAATTTTAATTACACCAGTTCCAACACTCACGATAACCAGTCTGCAAAATGGCGCCGTTGCCGGGGACTAGATTTATTCTAGTCCCTAAGCCCCGGATTATTCACTTGTTATATTATAATATTCTGTTCTCTTTATTCTGTTAATATTTTGTCTATTTTATTTTGTTTGTTGTTTATATTAATTATCTTTTATATTTTGTTTATATTATTATTATGTTTGTTTTTAATCTGTTTATTTCTAATCTGTTTTACTAGTTCCGTTTTGTATACGGAAACACAAAAAAAAAGAACAAGGCCTACGTCCGCCCTTAAAAGGCCGGACGCAAGTCAGGAAGCAAAATAACCTGTCCGCCCAAAGTTACGCGGACAGACATCAGGACGCTCAAAAAAACAAACGTGTCCGCCGAAATCTATACGGACAGGACCAGGACGTCGGGGCGAAAACAACGCGTCCGCCCAATTTGGGACGGACAAGAGGCGGACGACCCCCGGACGCCTTGCGAATCAGGAAAAAAAAAAGCGCTTACACGACGCGTTTTCAAGTTCTTCCCAATTCTCAGAAATTCAAACTCGCGCCGCGCACAACCTAAAAAAAATTTCTGTAGTCAACTACCGCGACAAATGGAACAGGTGTTCGAACAAGAGTTTTGCTATTCACAGTATTTATACTGCTCCGTATGTGGGGGAGCTCATGATTATGAGGATTGTCTCATATTCCAAGAGCAACTCTGGTTAGAAGATCAACCAGACTACCTGGAGAGAATCGCTCAACGAGAACAGCAACCAAAGAGCGAAACAGTTCATGAGGTAGAACACCCCACTACGGATGTAAGTTATTATCTTCCCTCTACAGTCACCTACCGCCAGTTTCCATCCTTCTCTATGCTCTATCCAGAAGATGAGGATACTTACATCCTCGAAAATGAAGAGAAGGAATTGCCATCACCTCCCGCCAAGATATCCAAACAAAACGTCACTATCACCTTCAAAGAATCAACTTTCTCTGAAGATGATATCGATCAGCGTTCTCTCTATGAGCCTCACCAACAGAAGAAGGATGTTTACATCCTCCGATTTGAGGAAGAAAAATCATCACCACCAGGTCTTCTGTTAGAACTATGTTACCGGCAGTACCTCCTCAAACAACAGGTTTTGTGGAGTATTCATTTTCCTATTATATTTGCCGAAGTAACGTTTTGTTTTGATCCAGGTGATTTGCTTTTAATTATTGCCAACTTTGTTTTCCTGGCAGGACTATTGTCTACTTATATTTTTGATCCAGGATAACGAAGCAAGCGTCTAGCCAAAGACGTTAAAGAAGGGCAGCTTCCCGGGAGGCAACCCGGATGAACTTTTACTTTTATTTGCTTTTATGCTTTTTTTTTAATTTTCAGGTTCTCTTTAAATTTTGTTTTTGCTAACTCTTAACCCCGTTTGTAGTATGGTTGCTTCTAGTGTCTTATGCAGGTGCAACTTCATGTCTACACCGCAACCAAGCTACGCTACTTGAGGCTGAAGCTCAAGTGTGGGGGAACTCCTATAAACGCAAGCAAAAATAATATCAGGGGAGTACCAGTTTCTTTAATTATGCTTTTATTTAAATAAAATCTGTAGAGGGGCGTTTATGTGCTTAAATGTTTATTTGTGACCTTTGTGTTTTCTCTATTTTATCTACTTACCGAAAAGGTCTTCTGAAACCTTTCCCTTTTTTTCTGGTGAACAATGAGGACATTGTTCAATTTAAGTGTGGGGGAGTGTGCCCTTTTCGGTGGAATTTTGTGCTAAAATGTTTAATCTCTCTCCTTATCTTGCGTTTGTCCAAATTCAATATCATGGACCCTTTATATGTGGGTTGTTCTCTTTAAAAATAAATATTGTTATGAATTGTGGGATAAATGGTATAAATGGTACAAAATTTTAAAATTTTGATTACTTTTGAGGAGCATTTTATATGCGGTGTGACCAAATGATCTGCAATGGTTGGATTTTTTATCGCTCAGGGGTTCTTTCTGTCTTCTTTCTTAGGGATTGCTAAAGGGTGCTTCTCTGCCAAAAAAAAATGAAAAAAGTAATAAATAAGGGACTTGCGAGACACAATTGGTAACCAACAAAGAGAGTTGAGTGTTCTTAAATACAAAAGCTTGAAGCTTACATTTTATCTTCTCATCCCTTATGCAAAAGTGAAACAAATGCATGGATCTATTTTTCCTTTTGTTTTCTCCTCAATGCCCATTCTTGAGAGTAGTTGGCCATGGTAAAAGTTCTCAGAGTCACCTAAACAAAGAAGCATTGAAGTACCTTGGATCATACCCCGAAACTCTAATTTTATTTTACCTTGAGCACACCTATGCCACCAACAGTTGATGGATCACACTCCTCAAAAAGTTAAAGATCATGAACTGTTCACCTCTTTATTCTACCCTTCATAATAATATTTGTTAGTATTGAGCATTCCCTACTTACTTGGGTACATGGTTTTGCTTGAGGACAAGCAAAAAGATAAGTGTGGGGGTGTGATAAGTGTCCAAATGAGCATGTTTTATAGGTGTATTTCACATATTATATTAGCACTTTTCTTGCTCATTTCTCCACCTTGGTTAGTTTCCCTCTAGTTTATGTTTTATTGTTATCTCACAAATTTATTGGTTAAAAATGAGGAAAACCAAGCTTGGAGCAAAGTAGACAAAGAGACGAACGCATAGGCGCAAACAACTCGAAAAACGGAGTCCAAACGAAGAAGCTAGAGCCGGTCAAAGTTCACACAAGTCAAAGACTTGTGTCCGTGTCTTGTCCGCTCAAACAAGGACGGACGTGGGCATTTGTGTCCGCCCAATTAAGGCAGGACGTGGGCAAGACGTGGGCAGGATGTGAAGGAATTGTCCGTTTCTTGTCCGAGAAACAAAGGGCGGACAAGTGAAGGAGTCCGTGTCTTGTCCGATGATTTTTGGCCTGACAGAAGACAACTCCATAGAGACGTCCGAGTAACAAAGGGCGGACAAGGGGCGGACGTGACTAAAGACGTCCGGATAACAAAGGCGGACAAGGGGCGGACGCGTGTAAATGTCCAGATCCAGATCCAGAAATTAACGCGACTGGTTTCTTCGCCGACTGTCTTCCCCAACTTGCTTCTTCCTTTGCGGCGCCTACAGACATGTCGAACTGCTCCATGAACAACATCAGGCGCCTCCCTTATCCTGCAAATCATTTCACGCGTGATCCAGCTCTTTCTCCACTCCAGATCCATTCCTTAATTTCCTCACGCGGTGTTCCCTCTGTCTTCTTCCCCTTCCTTTCTCATATATAAACACACGTTCCTTCTGCCTTCAATTCACACATCCACCACCCAACATCATCACTTCCATCATCGATCCACTTCACCTCACATCACACGTCCATCCCATTTCTCTTCCCCCGTCTTCTCCATTTTATTTACTTTTCATTCCACCATATTCACCTCTAGTCCTACATATACAAAATAGCAGAACGAATGCAGGAGTGACTATGGATGATTTCTACTACTCTTGTCTGTCTATCTATTTAATATGTTAGGCTAGAATATTTATACTCTGGGAATGGTTATTTTGTGTTTGTATTAATTATGCAATATGTTTTACTGGTTTTATTTAAATACAGTTTGTTACGATTAAAGCTTATCTCTCGCCTTTTTAATAAATCTCATGAATTTGTTAAAATGCTTTACAAAGTCTATTTTGATCAGACCGGTGATAAATAGACAGGTTAATTAAGCCGTAAATCTGGAGAAAGCTTATTATGATTTAATAAGTTAGTATTTTCAGATGCAAATATAATTTCTCATATCTAAACCGTCCGTTTACATGTGTTGTGCTCGAACCTGGATTAGAACCGAGCATTTTCTGGTAAACGAGTTCTTTTGAGTCTATGATTTAGTCCTTAAGATAATAAGAGGAATTTTGCCAAACTATTATAATTAAACCAGTAGACATAGCATGAAAGAGCAGATATTATTAACCTGAACCAGAGTCCCATTTAATTTATCTATTAACTTAGTTTATTTTATCTTTCCTTTTTATTTATAAAAACAAGTCAATTAATCCCCCCTTTTGTGACAAGCTTAGGTACTTAATAATTCCCCTTAGTCCCACGGTTCGATATCCGGTCGCTTACACTTTTTACTATACTACTACGACCGGGATTTGTTTGCAGCCCGACTATTATTTTGAGTTTTAATTTCTTTTCTTTAATTTTAATTACACTAGTTCCAACACTCACGATAACCAGACTGCACTAGGGTGTACTGATAACGTAGAGGAATGAGCTTCAGAGAGAATCCTGGTCTGAAGTTCTGTCGCATCCAGAGGAACGCAGAGTCTACCTCTGACTCGAAGGTGTCCCTCGCTGTCTAGCTCGTAGTCATACTTCAGACCATCAGTCACACCATCTTCTAACTTCTGCCTGATGCCCTGTAGATATACATCACTATCCTAGGCTGCATATACCTCCTCAGCTATCGTGGTCGTCTCTATCAAGGCTAGGAGTAAATATGCTCTCCTGCTCAGAGCGTCTGCCACGACATTCCCTTTACCTTCAGTGTACTGAAGGTTGATGTCATAATCAGCCAGTAGGTCAACCCATCGTCGTTGTCTCAGGTTCAGCTCCTTCTGGGTCCAGATGTATTTCAGACTCTTATGGTCTGTCATAATCCGGACTGTGGCTCCATACAAGTAATGTCGCCAGATCTTCAAGGCGAAGACTATGGCGAGGAGCTCAAGGTCGTGTGTGGGGTAATTTTCTCCGTGCTTCTTCAGCTGTCGAGAAGCATACGCTACCACTCTGCCATTCTGCATCAGTACCCTACCAATCCCTCTGCCTGAAGCATCACAATACACCTCGTATCCCTCATTCCCTTCAGGGATTACTAAAACTGAAGCTGTGGTCAAGGCGTCCTTCAGCGCCTGAAAGGAGACCTCACAAGCCTTTGTCCATACAAACGGGCGGTCCTTCTTCATCAGAGAGGTCAAGGGCTTGGCTAGCCTGGAGAAGTCCTTCACAAAGCGTCTATAGTAGCCAGCCAACCCAAGGAAACTCCGAATCTATGTCACCGTGCGAGGTCTATGCCAGCTCTTCAACGCCTCAATCTTAGCTGGGTCTACTGAAACTCCCTCAACTGAGATCACATGTCCAAGAAATGACACCTTGTCGCTGGTGCATTGGTCAGTCCAAATGGAATCACTGTGAACTCGTAGTGGCCGTATCTGGTCCGGAAGGCTGTCTTCTCTATATCTGACTCAGCTATAGCTATCTGATGAAATCCTGAATGCATGTCAATCTTGGAGAACACCTTAGCTCCCCTCAGCTGGTCGAACAAGTCATCGATCCTGGGCAGTGGGTACTTGTTCTTGATCATGACATTGTTCAGCTCCCTGTAGTCGATACAGAGTCTCATGCTCCCGTCCTTCTTCTTGACGAATAGCACTGGAGCACCCCACGGTGAAACACTGGGTCTGATGAAACCCTTATCTAGTAGCTCCTGCAGTTGTTTCTTCAACTCAACCATCTCTGCAGGGCCCATCCAGTAGGGAGCCTTGGCAATCGGTCCCGTGCCAGGTATGAGGTCGATGTTGAATTCGACCTCTCTCAACGGTGGCAGTCCAGGTAGCTCCTCTAGGAAAACGTCGGTGTACTCTGACACAATGGGTACATCGCTTCTGAACTTCGGATCCGTCCTCAGATCCTGAGCATAACAGTAATAGGCGGTAGCGCCCTTGGACACCTCCTTTATCAGAGATAAAGCCGATACAACCTTCACAGTCGGCTGCTTAGGCTGCATTCGGTATGACACTGTGATCCTTGTAGCTGACTTCAGGAGGAGATGATGCTCTGCACAGTGTAGTCTGCCTCGGTACCGCTGTAGCGTCATGCCCACAATTAGGTCGAATCCCATGCCAGGGAAGACAATGGCATCAAGAAGGAAGTCTGCTCCCTTGATGTGTATGCTCAGATTCTTGCACTGCTTACTGCACTTGATCAACTCTCTGGATGGCAGCAAGACTGAGCAGTCATGGATATCCTCTGTGGGAGCATTGATCTTAGCATGAAACGCTTGGGATATTAAGGAATGAGAGGCTCCAGAATCGAATAGGACGGTGGCCTCCACTCCATTAATTTGGAACGTGCCTGAAATTACAGAGTAGATTTTAAGATTACTAGGCAACTTTTCCAAGGTGGCTAATCAGGATGAATTGTTTATACCTGTGATGACCATTCCATTGCTCTTTGCTTGAGCCTGGTTCAACACATTCAACTCGATCCCTGAGTTTCCAACCCCTACAATGAAGCAATAACATTCTTAGAATTTTCATTCTAATTGAAAGCTTCATGAGCAACTTAAAGTTTACAATACTGAAATTGTAAAGTACAAGGCTAGGTCTGTCTAAAGGTTAGGTTTAGACGGCCCGGTTTCATGTGGGTCTGGTTAATGATGGGTGTGGGGGCTGTGTTGGGCTTGATTCTCTTCACCCCATGGTAGATAAGTCTAGCTGCCCCACCAAAAATCAGTACATCACCCGACTTCAGGAGGATCTTGGTAGCAAGGTCCATCCTCCTTTGATCACCAAATAGGAACTCCACGTCATCTCCAAGCGATATGGACACCACTGGAACTCCTCTGGTGACGGACTCTGGCGATTCGTCCTTGTCTTGGTGCATCCCTAGCTTACCCTCCTTTCCATAGAAGTTGATGGTTCACACGTCGGAGGTTAGGTCTGGGACGGGCTCATCCTCCAATTCTTGTGCTGCCTTAACTGCAGCTCCAATGATGGTCTGCAATTCTCCCGGGATTGGTGGCACCTCCACCTCTTCATAGCTCTTTGTGGTGTGGTTCCACTTCTTACCTAGGCACATGATCTTCACCTTCATGGTTGACCCGTTCTTGAAGGTAGGGGTGTAAAAGTTTCCTCATTTCACACCTAACTCTCTGATCTTGAGGATTAATGCATATTGAACTGCTGGGGTCAGGTACTCTCGTAGTAAAATCATCCCGGGTCTCAATACCTCATACTTCTCTGGTGGGTGTGGCCTGGCTTCAAAGGGGATGGGGGGTGTGGAAATAGGCAATATAGGAAAGCAAATATCGAAAGCTGAATAAAACAATGATTATTATTAAGCAGTTTAAGATAAGGTTCACAACTGCAATGAAAGGTTTGAAATAAAATAAAGGATTTATAGTTCATCCATTTTACATTGAAAAAGAAATCTAGCTAGTGGAATGTAAAGAAAGTAAAAATCTAAGCTTCTTCGCTAGGGAAGTAGTCCTCACCAGGTGAACTCGGGTCATCACTTGCTGCCTCAACACGGTCCACCAGGTTAAGAATCGGTGCCTTGCCCGGCCTTTGAGGGTAGTTCTGTCCCGGCCTCTGTGAGTTGTTCGGGGCAGGGCGGTTGATAGATGGTCCAGCACCTCCTATGCCACCTCTACCTCCTCCTCCATTAGTGTTAGTGATGGGGCTCTAGTCGCTGACCCGGTGCGTGGCTTGTAGTTCCTGGAATCCGGGTTCAAGAAGCATTCAAACGATTTGTGGCCCTTCTTGCCGCATTGGTTGCAATCCACCAGGTTTCCCTTACAATCCTTGCCCGGGTGGTCCTTCTTGCACCACTTGCAGAAGTACCTTCTTGCGGGTTGGTTTCCTGTTTCAGTTCAAGTTAGCAACGTGATGAAAGAATACAAAACGTAACCACATTGTAGATTCTAACTTTTCTCACCCCTAGGTGGCTCGTAGCGAAGAGGCTTAGCATCAGCATGAGAAGCAACGATGGCTCTCTCGTTTCCCCCCTTGAAAAAATTTCCCTTCTTTTCATAATTCTGAGGGGGTCCTCTTCCATTTCCTCCTCCATTATCATTTCGCCTCTTGCCTAGCACAGAATCCTGGTAGGTAATGGTGGTCTCGCAGTCATTTGCATCCTCAGCTAGTTCCTGTTGTTACATTATGTGTTAGTGAGGAAATCTTAGCGTACCAGGAATTTCAAAGTCATATCCCATACCTGTAAAGTCATTCCTCTGGTGGAACCGATCATAGTCATGATCCTGAAGTACAAGCCGGTATGGAATTTGTCGACCAGATACCTCGGAGCGTAAGCTCCCTCTCCAATAACAGTGAGCAGCTCCACAAACTTGTTATAATACTCAGCAACAAAGGAAGTCCCTTGCTTCAGCTGCTCAAACTCACTCCTCATCCTCTTCTGTAGGTAAGATGGATAGAACTTGGCTCTCAGGGCCACCAGGAAGGCTGGGAAGCCGAAGTCCGCCTGGGCAGTCAGCTCAGCTCTGGCGGTCTGCCACCATCGATGCGCGGGTCCCTGGAGGAAGTAGGCCGTTATGTCCACCTGGCGATTCACTCTAACGTGTAGAGAGGTAAAAGCCTTCTGCATCTCGTCGATGTATTTTACTAAGGTCTTCGGTTCTGGTTGGCCTTCATAGATTGGAGGACGTAGATCGTTGACCGCCTTCAGCCAGTTGAACTCCCGTGGACCGTTAGGTGGTGGCGGTGGTGGTTGTGGGATCTGAGCCTGCTGCTGAGCTAATGCAGCCGTCACAATCTGCTCTATGACCTCCGGGGTGATAGCGTCGGGTCCATAGCCTCCTGAGGGACCAGCTCCTCTTCCTCCTCTTCAAGACATTTAGCTGGTATTGACAGTTTTGTTACTCAGAAGGTGTATTGTTAAGTCTAGATATCTATGTAGTAAAGTATGTAATATTTATAACGTCCTAGGGACGGTGTGTAGATATGAGTATAGTAATGTAAAACCAATCAAGGTGAAGTATGGGGTAAGGGTATCGTGCCTTTCTGGAATTCTCACTTCCCAATTATACCCCAATTCCCCAGTTTTAAGTGCACCTAATTCTAAGTATTTCACTCGGCTCGTTTTCTCGGGTTCAGAGCATAACTACGCTCTGATACCAATTTCTGTAACACCCCTATTTAACATATTTATAGCGGAAATAAAATACTAAAGGCGTAACAGACCATCGGGTTCCAAACACCCGGCACCAAACCTCACCAATTACAACTTAAAAGATTAAAAAAGCCACGGTCTGAACCTCGAGAAAACTTAACATAAACATAACAGTAATAAAATACATTAACTCTCCACAAAACCTAATCCCATCCCAATCACTCGTTCTCTTCGTGGCCACCTGTATAATAATTCGTACCTGCAAGATAAAACCAAGCAGCCCACTCCGGGAGGGGTGAGTCAGTTCCCTGGAATGGAACTGGTACGATTCTCCAAAACAAAACCTTTAAACATATCCCTTAAATAAGCAGTAACTTGAAGTCAAACAACTTAAAACAAAATAGAGGAACAAGGCACTTAAAAATCACCAAGTCAAAGTTGACAAGATAAGGAATAGAGATAAATAATATAAAGGTAAAGTTAGTCAATTAAAACCACACCATGAGTTAGTGAACAACCATTGCTTATGTTAGATCCAATTCCAGTTAGGAGTAGAAAGACTCGGGAAGTCACAAGGACTAGGAATGAATGAGAGAAAACCAGGAACCAACAACTCAAGAGTGGAATAAAACCAACTGGGAGAGATGGCCCCCACCGCCAAGTACGTCCTTTTAGGATAGGGGATATACAGCCCCTCACTGTTTACTACGTCCTTTTAGGACAGGAGATATACAGCCCTCACTGTTGCCGATGAAGACGCACGCCCGTCACAACAAAAGACTCAGCTCATGGATGAAACAATATCCAGAGTCAAAGGAAGAATTACCAAGATTGTCCTTTTCTTTATTCCCACTAGATCACTAACTACACCAGAGCAATACCAAAACACTCAGTCCTACAGAGTGCAGAAGTGTAAACCCTAGGCAGTTAATATCTAATGAAACAACCAAATAGAAGGAACCAATAACCATGTAAGTTTCTCATTCAAGGCTCAGTTAGTCACATCAAGCTGAGTTAGCCACACAACAGTTTCCTTTTGAAATTCCTTTAAACTCAGTTAGCGTTTTTTGAAACATCTCATAAGTTGGTCAGTAAAAGTATCGAAGTACGAGAAATCGTACCTGGTATGTGTAGAAGCAGTAACCAAACTTGAAAATACGAACCTCCACTAATCACCTATATTTAAGGTGTTCCAGGTATTGATTAGTTAAGGAACTACAACGATAAACAACTTTCATTCTTACTGGTTTATAGTTTATGGTTACAATTACTCTCTCTTAAGGATCTGGGCTAGATCTCGTTAATTAAATCTTTCATTAGGCCCATCTCTTTTAATTTGGAATGATTTAGGGTTTAACGCTGAGAGTGGCCCAAACTCTCTTTGAATTGTTTAAGTGGGCTTTGGAGTTCATAGACTTGGGCCCAATAGGTTAGCCCAAGTCCGTGTCACGTTTACGTTGTTTAAATAAATTCCCTAAAAAGATTCCCGCGAGGTTTCGAACTACGCCAGTGAGTTTGTTGGTCTCAAGAGTACATTTAAATTTTACTTCAATTACTTACTCTTAACCATAGGGTTAGCTTAATTAAACTTTTAGGTTATCGTTGACTAATTTTTTTTACAACACTGAATAAGGTCCTAACGTTTAGTATATATATTCTTCTTATTATATTTCCCACAAGGAATGTAATTTCCTTCATCTATTTTTAATGTATTTATATATATCTATATATATATTAAGATTTATCCAGAACATTTTTAAGAAATTTTATTGTATTTAATTATATGTAATAACTTTTAGACATATCCACACCCGATATATGGTTTATAAAATAAAGTATTTTTCCTTAGTTTTAATTAAGAATGTTAACTTCCATATTATATAATAAATAAAATGTAGTTTAGTTTAGTTCCTTGATTTAACATAAGTTCCTATTTTATTTCTCTCATATAAGTATATATATATATATATATGTAAACAATTTTTACTTCACTTAATAGTTAATACCCAAAATATCTATAAACATATTGTTACTAGATGTTAATTTAGTTTTCTCATATTTTCCCAGCCTAAAAAGTTTATTAATAATATAGTAACTATAATATTTTAGACATATTATAAAAAATTTAGTTCATAAAAATATCTTTTTAAATTATCCAAATAATTCCATAATACTCATGACTTGCAAAAATCATAACTTACGTTTAAAAACTCAAAACCGATATTAATTTACATCATAATAAACTACATTTTATAAGGAATCTATGGTTAAAATTTCAAGTCAAAATTCATTCGGGAAAGCCATTAAATAAATTCAACAAGTTAGGGTTTAATTCAGGAATTATTATAAAACTTAAAACATTTAAAACTTCTGCGTATTAATCTCGGCCGTCCGTTTCTCTTAACTACGATCGGACGGCCACTGAAACGTGAGTTCATCAGCGAACTCAGCCGACAACCTGAGTACTAAATCGATGATTCCTCTCAACTCACAGAACCAAATCGACTGATTTTTGTTTCATTGAATTCGAAATTTCCTAGCGGTTCTATTGATACCAATTTCGCTAGCTAACATGCAGTATACATGAAATACGATTCTGGGTTTAACTCGGTTTAGGGTTTATGTTAGTTCGAATTTGATTTGCCAAATTCTCTTAGTATAGCGCATAATAGACGAAATTGATACATGGGTTTGACCGGTAATGAACATACGAACGACAACATCGGAACAATTTGATCAGAAACTCACCGGAATCGTGCCAACGAAGAATTTCGAATTCGGGTTTCTGGAAAAATTCGACCTTTACGAGCTGTTTGGGTAGCCAACTTCGCAACTCTATAAATTACAGTACAGATCGATTTAGGATGTGTTATTTGGCTCAATCGCAAGATGAGACATAGATCTACAGATTGATCGCAAGAACTTACCATAATTCGCTATATACAGAAAGAAATCTAGTCCTAAAGTTACGAGTTTACCTTGCGTTTTTCTATGATTTCATGTGATGACGACTCAGGAACTTTAGGCACCTCGCTCTTCCAAATGGTTACGAATCAGCCTTGGTCGTTAACAAGAAAATTGTAGAGGGATAAGAGATCTACACAACAAGCTAAAGAACTCGAATTTTTGATGAAAGACGAAGAATTTATGATCAAACGAAGTTTACCTGATTTCAGTATATTCTGAAATTCTGGGTTACGGCTTTGCAGGGAGGCGACTTTGGATTGATTTTCCAGCGGATTTAGGAAGAGTCAGGTTAAGTGTGAGATATGGTTGCAAAGAGGAGATTAAGGAGAATAGAATGAAGAAGACGGCACCGGAAAATTCGAAAAGATGAGTGAGATACGGACGTCACATGTAACACCCCAACCCGAAATCCAATAAACTGAACGGCGATCACTCCCAAATAAAATACAACTGCAGCGGAAATAGATACAACAACCGGGCGGTATTACAACGCCGTTGGCCACCCTTGTGACCAACAAGGCTAAGTCCAAATACAATCTCCAAAAGTCACGGTCTGAATACGAATACAATCCGAGATACTAGGAATCAAACTCAAATGTAAAATACTTAAGTAAAAACAAATGTCTATAAGGAGACTCCCATAGCTTGAATCTACCCCACCTACACTCGGTGTGGTAATCTTCTCAACTTCAGGTACCTGAAAAATGGGGGTGCCCCCAAAGGGGCTCAGCAAACAATGCTGGTATGGAAAACGTGCAGCCCATCGTCTACCGGGCCACACCAACTACTTTGTCGAACACATGCAGTTCATTTTTATAAACCTGTAAACAAGCATAGTAGGATAATAACAAGTATCCATACAAGGACAATAATGTCACATAGAACAAGACTCAGAAGGTCGAGTTAGCTGAACTGAATTATCTGATAGCGGTCGGGTCCACACAGTGGGACTGACAGATGTATAAAAGTATATCAATATAGTGGAGGTATAGTGACCTCGTTAAGATTGAAAGGTTGGGTATAAAAACCCCAGGAGATAATGTAGTTAAACCCTGAACTGAGAGGCGTGGGGAATAGGATCCCACTAGAGGAATGAAGTCTTCCTCAAACTGAACTGATGGGCCTTAGAAACCCGAGAGGAATAGAGTCTTCCTCAAACTGAAATGTTCCGTCGCGACGTAGATAGGAGACGACCTGAGACAGGTAAGCTCCTGTAGCATGCATGGCCAGATCCAACTGGGCTCCTCGTTCTCGTAGTATAGAGTTGTTAAGTGTCATATAAAGACGTTAAACAAGAACACAATGTGTATTGTCAATTATCACGTTTAGGATAATGACGTTTGTTATAAAGTGAAGTTAGTGAGAGACTTGAGTACAAGTCCTCGGTATACTGAAGCGCAGGTATTTAATCCACTGGTATAGTAGTGTTTGTATGCGTGGGACATACACGTAGTAGTCAGCATCATTCACGCACATAAAATAATACAACAGCGACAAGAGTAAACAACATTTTACATTAATTATCTTGGTCGTTAATTCAAACAACAGATAGCACACAAGCCGGTGTAATCCGGTAGAAAACAGGTTGCAAGAATCCCATACCGTTCACCGTAGGTTGCAGTTGATTATACCCTGGTCAACGTCTGGTCAAACAAAGTCCTAGAATAGGATTAACTGAGAGGGTTAATTTATGTTACCCTTATAATAATCTTATTGGATCTTTCAACAAATCTCGTATTTGTCATTTCATGTGAGGTTTATTTCTTTTAATCACCTCATGATTTAATGTATAACTTATTTGTTATTCCTTTTTGATCTATTTATAAATCCTTTAATGTACATATATGTATTCATATATTCATGTACTATATTTGTTGTTTATTTTAATTGTCTAAGTGACATAACAACTTATAATTTTCTTAAATATTTAAATGTCTTACAATGACATAATATTCTTAAATCTCATTATCCTCCTTTTTGTCATGAATAATATTTATTGTTCCCCTTTAACTTCCTTATAACTATATCAGTCATAGTTCTAATTCCATAATTCCTTTAATTAAATTTCTTTCTTCTAACTCCTCAAAATATCCATATAGGACTTATATTTATTTAAATCTAAATTCTTACCCTTAATTTCGGTTATTTACAAAACAACCACATTAATCATAAACTTTATATTGAATTCTAATCTCATTATATTATAGAGTTTTAACTTCTTATTTAGCTAAATTACATAGTCACACTAATATTTTAGTATATAGCTTTTAAGTACTATACCTTTCAAAAATAACAACTTAGCCCCTTAAATTCTCGGCAATAATATTTTATTTCCCATAATTACAATTTAACCACAAAACCTTATGAACTTTGCATAATGCCTTATAAACTATAGTTTTAATTTTAATTCTCCATAAATGCCGAATATATATATAAATTCTTAAATTACCAAACTAACCCCAAAGTAATTCGGCTTTGTCATTTATTCTTCCTTAATTACATTTTCATCCCAAAACTTTATAATAGTTCTTAATAACTTATAAACTAAAGTCTAAATATATAATTCCTCAAAATTTCAAAGGTGAACCTAATAAATCTCTTAATTATGAATTCGCCCCTCTTTATGTTCTAAACTTTCATAACAACTTTTATAAATTACATAATAGCCCAAAACTTTATAAAGTGTTACTTTAACACTTGTTTAAATTATCTAAAATTCATAAACTTAATTCCTAACCTTATATTATATCATATATCCCAAGAATACCCTTAACTCTCGGTTTTTATAATAAACACACTAAACTTTGTAAAAATTACATTTAAGCCACATAACTTAATCAATTAGCCATTTAAGCTCTCATAAAATATTTTTAACTCACCAAACTTTGTGATATAAGTTTATATACCTAAGGGTCATTAATACCTATTTATCAATTAAAGCATTCGGCCATATTTATTTGGTGACCATATAGTATATAAAAGTGGATTTATATGTCATAATAATTATACATAAATTCATAGGAGTTATATAACTCATGTAAAAATTATTGTAATGCCTTATATAAATTCTTAGCTCAAAAATAAGCATTTTTGCCCTTGATAATTCGGCTTGAATTAATATGTAACATAACTAAATTTTGTGACACAAAAATGTGTCTTAAGGTAAATATTTTCTATATAAGTTATAGATTGTATTTTTGGCATATAATACCATAGTTTCGGTTTTGATAAACCTAGGAGATGTACATAATTTTGTATAATTTTTAGAAGCTTAACAAAGCTTATAACATAAGGATTTACTTAGTAAACTTACTTCTTAACAAGGTGGTTAAGTGCTTGAACTCCTCTTGAACCTCCAAGCTTTCTCCAAGGGAATTTTGATGCTCCACTTTGGTTATATGCAAGTGGTGAAGGAGTTTTAGGAGTTAGATCTTGAATAAAGATCTTAAGTAGATTTGTAAGTAGTTTTACAAGGATTTACCTTAGACTTTTCTCCTTATGAATTCGGCACTCCTAAGGTGGATGAAGAACAAATTTTCCTTCATCAAAATGAAGAAGAAAAGAGCCTTAGAAGAAGAAGAACTTGGTTACACATAAAAATGTGCTTTAAGGATTTACAAGCATTAAAACTACCTTAAGGTAACCTTGAGATGCTCCTTGGTTTAATGTTGGTTTGGACAACCTCCTTGGAGAACTAATTGGTGCCGAACACTCCTTGTTATTCTAGGAAGAGTTTTGCTTCAAGGCTTGACAAGAGATGCTAGGAAATTACCTTAAAGATGAAGATAGAAGTTAAAACTCCATTAATGGACTTAAGAGCTTCAAAGGAAGAAGATGAAGCTAGAAGAGAGAGTTAGGAACCTTACCAATTCGTGAATGAAGAGTGCAAGGAGGGAAATGAGACTAAGCTCACGTATAGGTAAGAGAATGCAATTTGGAAATGATTTTTGTTTGTAAATTTTTAATGTCATTTGACTATTCTTTTCCTTAGTTTATTGCATGAGTTATTGGCTCAATAAATGCCTCCTTTCCAGCATGAAAACCGGCCATGTGGTGTGACTAAGCAAGAGTTGGAAAGACATTAATGTTGGCTAGAAGACAAGGTAAGAAAAGGTAAGGATATTCCTTTGATTTTTCAATGTTAAATGACTTGTCTTCTTCTTCATGTAGGTGCACGATTTGGAGATCTGAATGGGGCTTAACAACCGGCCATGAATAGCTTGGAAGAAACATGGAAGGTTACTTAGTTTTTAAGAAAGCAAAAGAAAGGAATCTAGATCTACTTTTTGCCTTTTTACATTTTGTTTTCTTCCTAGCTCACATGGCCTTATTCTTCTGCATAATTTCGACAGCTCTATGGTCAAATGAGACCTACATACTTTGACATTAAGTAATATAACACATGGGAAGGTGAGTCACCATGTTTTAAGCCTTTTACAAACTTTAAGAGCAAATTTTATACTAGTTTTTGCTCTCAAAATCGGCCCCTATAGAGAGTCTTGTTGACTAGTCACACCAACTGATTTAGAATGTCATTTTAACCTTATTTAAGATTACCAATTCGTGGCATGTCAAAAACTACAAGGCAATTGCGTAAAACACGTTTTCGTGACACCCGAAGGTATGTTTTTGTGCTCTAAGGAAATCTTTGGGAACCAAATTGTTTTTATGAGTTCCAAGTGTTTGTAAACATTTATTATGGTAAATAAACATATATTAAGATGTTACATTGAGTTATATGGGGTTACATCAACCCATGACATAATTTACAGGCCATCGGGACACACCCGGGCAAAAAGGAGCGCTAAGAAATCCTCCTGTTGTTTTTGCTGAATTTTGAGAAACCACTTCGTGGGTTCTCTTTATAATGGTTAATATTAATGTTAGGAACTCAAGGAATTAATTTTATAGGAGTTCGTGCAACCTCGGCATTCCTCCGGACTTTTCGTGCTTTAAGGGGCGTGCGTGAGCACTCCCGAGCGTTTTGCGTTTTTGACTGAATATAGCTTAGGAAATATGTTTATATATTCATATAATAATTGTATGACCATTTGGTTTGAATTTTAGAGGATCATACAAGGTCATGTTTGACCATATGCTTCTAAGGCGTTTTAGCGTTTATGGAGAAACGACTGTTTTTACGTAACGTCCTCATGCATGGGTTTGCATGCGTACGTGAAATGATTTATAATAGGATTATTTTCCATTAAATAATGATTTAATAATATTATTTAGATTTGGGGTATTTCATCACAAGTTAGGGCAAAATACTGGTGGAGGTTAAGATACTTAGCCGATTTTGGGGCTAAGTTCCGGCGAGGCTGACGTGGCGGACACGTGTCTGAGTCAGGAAAACCCTAGCCACGTCAGCATTCTACAAATTTTTGACCCTAAACTTCATTCTATCATAACTTGGCTAGGATGATCCGTTTTTAACGTTCTTTTTATCAATCTTCTTGGTTTTCCATAACCTTTTTATTGGTATAGGTTTCATGGGCTGGTTTGACCATTCTCAAAAGTCAACTCTAGCAAGGTTTAACAAGCCTTATGGTTTCCAAGATTTTATATTGACTTTTATGATTCAAATTAATGTTCCAACTCTTTCTAAAATCTTTATAATATACTTGGAGTGTTTAGAAATTTTTCCAAGATTTATTGACTTATAAATGTTATTATTAAATTCACAATAGTATATAATAATATATAGTAATCTAATATTTATTAGTATTCTTTAGGGTTAAATAGAAGAAATCCCCTAATTTAATTTCCATAATTCCATATAGTAATATAATAATTTATTATTCATTCATACAATAATTTAATAATTAATAGTATTATTTACGGTTAATAAAAGAAATCCCCTAAAGTAATATAAATTAATTTAGGGGTATTTCACCTGGACGCGTCGTAATTGAGATAGCTTGTAAGACATAAAGTGACCGGGCATTCAGACCCGGGTGCACCGAAGATTAGATAGTTTGTAGAACATAAACCGACCGGGCATTCAGGTCCAGGCATGTTATAGTTAGTTTAGCTCAAGATGTAAAACAACAGAATAGTGTGTACCAACAGGCAAAATGTGACAACCTGGCCCAAAGAAGGGAGACTGTAAAGATAAACTATGAATAGGGGATTACCCCACATAATAATACATGTTATAGACATCTCTTCGCAATCTGACATCTCTCTATCTCTTTCTCTGTATTCTTTGTTCGAAGTTCTGTGTGTTCGAATACTCCGGTAATATACCAACCAAATCAGAGAGGACTGAAGAGAGAATGGGAAGGGACGTTAGGATTTAGCTTGGGATTGATACAACAATTACATTTTAGCGCTGTTTATGGAAATCGAACAGCTCAAAGCCGCAACCACGATACCTCTATTAATGATTAGAATTTTATCCTTGAGAGTAACGAGCAGCTTCAGCAAGAGCTCATCCAATGAGACAAGGACTACCAGAGAAGATGGGAGAAAATGGCTGTGGCGATCGAAATGATGAAGGGAAAAGATTTAGATGGAAGTAGGGTGATCGTCGAGGAGGAGGAAGAACATTCCATCAGCATGAGCCTCGATCCCTTCTCCGAAAAGATCATAAGAGCAAAGCTCCCCCTTGCTTTGTACCTCCATCCATCGAGAAGTATGATAAAACGTGAGATCCAACCCAACACATCAAGAAGTTATGTTTGCTATTAATACCCCGGGATTATCTCCCTTGCGCTCTGCAATTTATTCCTTGGGACGCTCTCTAAAAGTGCGCTAAGTTGGATCTTCACAAGGCGTCCTGAGTCCATTTCTAGTTTCAAACAGTTAATAGAGGAATTCCAGCAGTACTTTGTGGTGAGCAGGAAAGTTAAGAAAGAGACCATAGAGCTTATGGAAATCTAGCAGAAGAAAGGGGAGGCGGTGAAAGAGTATAGTGAGCGATTCCATAGGCAAGTAGCAGAATTACATAATGTGGATGATAAGATCCTCATCACAGCTTTGGGGACCGGGCTGGCTCATCCAAGACTCGCGGGGAAACTAGCAACCCAAGCACCAAGGACACATGGAGAGCTTGCAGAAATGCTCCATGAATTCCTCAAGTCGGAGGTTGCTGAAAACAAAGCGAGGGAATTAGCGGCGATCTTCAAAATCCCCGCTTAGACAAAAAAGAAGGCTGCATCCCGGGGATGTTTTTTGGAGGAGCATCATCAAGTGAAGGAGGCGAGGCGAGGTACAAACCTTACTCCATAGGTCAGCCAGCCCCTGTTTCAAACCCTGCGTGTTTTTGAACAAACCATTCATATCAATCCTGGAAGAGATACTTGTGGCCTTCTACGAGTCATGGCAACAACAGCCATAGGATGACCAGTTGTGCTACTCTTTCCAAAGAGCTCACATAATTGATGAGCAGAGAAAAAGGATTAACAGTAGCTATCACTCTCGGGCGAAAGCTGAGGAAGAAGTGCATCCAGAGTTGGATCATAGTAAATCTATTGGGATGATTACAGGGCTCTTCTTAGAGGTTGGGCCGTTAACTTCAAACAAAATAAAAAGACACATTCACGAGGTCCATCAAGAGCTACCTGAGAAGAAAGTGGCAAAAGAAGAGCAGCTCCCCCCATATTTTTTTACTAAAGATGATAAGGAAGGAGTTTTGTACCCCTATTATGACACGCAGGTCATAAGGGCCCAGGTGAATGACAGCATGATGGAAGGAATCTTTGTAAACAGCGGGACCGGAGCAAATGTCATCTCTCTGGAAGTAGTTAAGAAACTTGAGATCCCTGAAGAAAGGATCAAACCATGTTTGAGGTTTTGTAGGAGGAATTTCTTTTAAGTCCACTGAAAGTATGGACATCACAATGATCTTAGGACAAGGGGAAGAGAGAAGGACCGAAAAGCTAACAACTTATATCATGCCGGGACTCTCTGGGCACATGTATCTAGGACGCCCGTGGTTAAGCGTCTTCCGTGCAATTGGGAACACCTTCTATCTTAAAATGAAGTACTTTACCCGGTCAGGAAAATTGGTGACAGTCAGGGGGAGTCATAGGTGGCCCGGATTTGTGAAGTTAGAATAATGGAACGCCTCCCAAAAGATGGAATGGTGAAAACAGTAGGATTCGAGCTAGAATACAAAGGGAAACAACTGTCTCTCCTCGTCCAAGAAAATGATCAAAGAAATTACATCACACCCGGTGATGTACCAGAGGAGAAGGGAGACATTTGCATGGAGCACAGAAGAGGTGCCCAGAATAGACTCAGACGTTATTCAACATAACTTGCAGGTAGACCCAAAGCACCTTGCCATCCGGGATGTTTTGCTACAGTGTCATGCGTTGGACAACTTTTCAGCGAATGATTGACAAAGTGTTCAAGGAGCAATTATCTCGTAACATAAAAGCTTATGTTGACGAAATTGTTGTAAGAAGTAGTTCAAAAGAACAGCACATGGAAGATTTAAAAGAAGCCTTTGACTCATTAGAAAAGTATCAGATCAAGCTAAACCCGGGAAAATACATTTTTTGCTCACTAAAGGAAGGTTTTTGGGCTTCATTGTTGGACATAGATGAATCGAGGCCGATCCAAAGAAAATCCAAGCAATCCTTAACCTGTCACCCCAAGGAACATCAAGGATGTACAAGCTTTGAATGGAAGACTCACGACCCTAAGGAGATTTTGCTCAAAGATACAGGAAAAGTCAATCCCCCTTCTTCAACATACTTTGAAAGATTAGCAAATCCCAATGGGGACAAGAATGTATAGAGGCCTTTGAAAAAAAAAATCAAGTAAATGCTCCAGGAACTACTAAAGTTAGGAGCTCCCACCCCGTTCCGGACCAAGACCTTTACCTCTATCTCTTTGCATCCGATTGGGCTGTTACATCAACCTTAATCATGGAAGAAGGGAAAACAGAGATTCTAGTATATTATACAGGAATGATTATGATGGCAACAAAAACAAGCTACACCCACATTGAAAAAGTTTTATTCGCACTTGTTGTGGCATCAAGGAAGCTAAGATCATACTTCCGGTCGCACCGAATCATCGTAAGGACTAATTGGCCCGTAAAGCAGAGAGCCAACAACCTCATTGCCTTCGGGTGTATGGTGTGTTAGACAGTCAAGTTAACATAATATGAAATTCATTTTCTTTCTCGGGCAGCTATCCAAGCACAAGCTTTGGTAGATTTTATTACAGAGGCCAGCTTTGCCCAAGAAGAAAGTCAACCTCAAACATTATTTGTCGTCCTGGTAGACGGAGCCCGGTGCGAAACCGGAGCGGGAGCAGGTATAGTAGTACAGACCCCGAACGGAAGAGGCCTCAATTACGCTTCCGGATTAGAGTACGAGGTAATAACCAACAATGAAGCTGGGCATGAACTCTCATACAAGGGTTGGAAGTATCATCATCCCTTGGGGCAATAGATCTTCCAATATATTCAGATTCCATAATGGTGGCGAGACAAAGCGACAACATATATAAAATAAAGAAAGAAAACCTTTGGAAGTATTTGCTGAAAGTGCAAGAGTTAAAGGCCAATTTCACAAGGTGTGAACTAAAGCATCTCCCCCGGTCTAAAAATATTGAGGTGGATACCTTGGCCAAACTCACAAGCATGGCTGAAAGGGTCCCAAACAAAGTTTGGATAGAAGTAAAAACAAGTCCTAGTATAGAGGAGGAGCAAGTGTTGTTCATGGAGGAGAGTGACCTAGAGGAATCTTGGATGACTTCCATCATTGAATACATGAAAAGGGGAACACTTCCTCAAGACGAAAATAAGGCGCGAGCCATAGTACCAAAGGCAACATCATTATTCATCAAGAACAATCAGTTATACAAAAGATCATTCGGAAGGCCTGCCCATCAGGGGCGGACCGAGGGGGTTCCGGTGGGGTCCCGGACCTCATAGCTTTTCTGACAATAAAAAAGATATTTTTTAAAGTATTAGTTTTAATAACATAAAATTGAGTAAAATACTGAAAGTTGATAATAATTTATTAATAGAAACATGTTCCAATATGTAAGGTTGTAATGCTTAATAAATTTATGATCACACATTTATATTTAATACTATATGTTACTGTTGAAAAAAAAAAAATTGGACCCCATGAGATTTGGCTTCTGGGTCCGCCACTGCTGCCCATATATGTGTCACAGAAGAGGAAGGGCATAAACTCATAGAAGAAGTACATGGTGGAATTTGTGGAAACCACCAGGGAGAAAGAACTGTGACTCACAAAATCATATGTCTTGGGTACTTTTGGCCAAGAATGCAAGAACAAAGCAAGAAACAAATCGAAAAATGTCTCAAGTGCCAGGTGCATAGACACAAGATTCATGTGCCCTGGCGGAACTAAAAACCATAACCAACTCAATCCCTCTCGCAATATGGGGATTGAACTTCATAGGGCCGTTCCCAAAAGCCTCATCGGGGAGATTCAAGTTCATGTATGTCGCCATTGACTACTTCACCAAGTGGGTAACAGCAAGGTCAGAAGAGTTTATCTGGAAGAACATAGTATGCCAATAAGGATTACCAAGGGTAGTAATAACAGTTAATGGAGCACAATTCAATTGCACCAACTTCCGGGCGTTCCGTGAAGAATGGAAGATTGATTTAAGGTTTGCATCCGTAGCTTACCCCTAGGTGAATGGATAGGTCGAAAACGTGAATGGACAGATCATAAAGGCCTTAAAAAGAAGTCGGATGGAAAAAAGGCAGATGGGCAGACATCTTACCACAGGTCTTGTGGGCTTATTAGACAACAGAAAAAGGTCCTACCGGGGAGACACCCTATAGGCTAACCTATTGGTTTGAAGCAGTTGTTCCAGCTTAAATTGTGGTAATCTCGCCAAGGCTAGTCTTACAATGAAGAGTCAAATGATGAAGGAATTCCGGATCATCTTGATTTCTTTGAAGAAAAAAGGGTTACGACCGAGATAAAAAAAAGGTAAAAGACAAAGTTAGGGTAGAAAGGTACTTCAACAGAAGAGTAAAGGGCGATGTTTTTCCCCCGGAGACCTTGTGTTAAAGAGAAAGAAAACAGCCAAAGAAGTTAGACCCACAGGGGGAAGGTCCATTTGTTATTAGTCAGAAAAATGAAAGGACATCATATAGACTTTGAAATCTTGACGGGCATGAACTCCCGCACTCATGGCTTACCGAGTGTCTCTAAAACTTCTATGTATGAAATGTAACATGGATTGTCAAGAATGAAATAAACTTGCCCCCTTCCTCCAAAGAAAAGTGGAAATTGATCGAAAAAGCCCCGACCCGCACGAATAAAGAGCACAAAAAAAGGGCATGAGAAAAGGAAAGGTGAACCCTCCATTCTAGAAATGGGTAAGGGAAACATACGAAAAAAGGAAAGGTGAACCCTCCATTCTAGAAATGGGCAAGAGAAGTATACGAAAAAAAGGCAACACCCCGGGGAAGATAAGCGCTTACATCTACAACATAAAACAAGCAAAAATATGCAAAGGAATGAGCGTTTACATCATCATTTCTACAAACAACACCCCATCCCCCAAGCAAGCCTTGTCCTCAAGGTAAGAATGAGGAAACGGTGCCCTGAAATCAGCACAAGAGATCCATGAAGCTTCCTCGGAAGCACACTAGTGACACTTGACCAACAAATTGTGATAAAGATACACCTAGGCTTGAGCTTGATTGTTAAAATTTCATTAGGCTCAAACAGCGGAGCTTCAGCCATTATCCTTGATTTCTAGAAGAACTAGATCAACAACATGCTGACCAACATCCCTCTTAAGCATGTGAAAATGATAGGATGGACCCGTGATGAAATAGGCAGCTCCAATTTGTGTGACATAGAAGTGTACTTGGCATTCAATGGAAATGGCCCTCCTGATTTCCCACTTCTCTCTGCTTCTTGTTAGCTGCATGATCCATCCTTTGATGGGCTATGTCCGGATTATAACGCGACTGATGTAGAATCTCATAGCGATCCTGGTGTTTCAAGGAATCTTCAGCCCCATGAAACTCTTCAGCCACACGAGTGGAGGTGGATAAACTCTTGAAGGTCGGATTAATACAAGAAGTGGCTTACCGTAAATGGCTAGCAAATGTTGTAATGGTAAAAAAGTCAAATGACAAATGGCGGATATGCGTAGACTTCACAGACTTAAACAAAGTTTGCCCAAAGGATTTTCCCCTCCTCCCCTTCACAGATAAATTGGTGGAAGGTACGACTCAAAGCTCTACTTTAAGCTTTTTGGATACTTTTTCAAGATATAATCAAATAAGAATGAATGAAAAGGATGCAGAAAAAAACTTCTTTTATCACATCTTCCAGGACGTTTTGCTACAAAGGCATGCTTTTTGCTTTAAAGAATGATAGACAACTTTTCAGATAATGATTGACAAAGTGTTCAAGGAGCAATTATCTCGTAACTCAAAAGCTTATGTTGATGATATTGTTATAAGAAGCGATTCAAAAGAACAACACATGGAAGATTTAAAAGAAGCCTTCGACTCATTAGAAAAGTATCAGATCAAGCTAAACCCGGAAAAATGCATCTTTGGTTCACTAAAGGAAGATTTTTGGGCTTCATTGTTGGACATAAGGGAATCAAGGCTGATCCAGAGAATACCCAAGCAATCCTTAACCCGTCATCCCCAAGGAACATCTAGGATGTACAAGCTTTGAATGAAAGACTCACGACCCTAAGTAGATTTTGCTCAAAGATACAGGAAAAGTCGATCCCCCTTCTTCAGCATACTTTGAAAGAATAGCAAATTCCAATGGGGACAAAAATGTATAGAGGCCTTTGAAAAAATTAAGTAAATGCTCAGGGAACTGCCAGAGTTAGGAGCTCCCACCCCGCCCCGCCCCAGGCCAGGACCTTTACCTCTTCCTCTTTGCGTCCGATTGGGATGTTGCAGCAGCCTTAATCATGGAAGAAGAAAAAAAGAGAATCCAGTATATTATACATGAAAGATTCTGATGGTAGCATAAACAAGCTACACCCACATTGAAAAAGTCTTATTCGAACTTGTTGTGGCATTAAGGAAGCTACGATCATACCTCTAGTCACACCAAGTCTTCGCCAGGAGTAATTGGCCCGTAATGCTGGCGAGACAAAGCGACAACATATATTAAATAAAGGAAGAAAACCTTTAGAAGTAGTTGTTGAAAGTGCAAGAGTTAAAGGTCATTTTCACAAGGTGTGAACTAAAAGCGTCTCCCTCGGTCCAAAAAAGTTCAGGCGAATACCCTGGCCAAACTCACAAGTGTCGCCGTAAGGGTCCCAAACAAAGTTTGGATGGATGTATAAACATATCCTAGTATAGAGGAGGAGCAAGTGGTGTTCATGAAGGAGAGTGACCCCAGAGGAATCCTGGATGACTCCTATCATCGAATACATAAAAGGGGGAACACTTCCTCAAGATGAAAAAAGGCGCGAGCCATAAAAAGAAGGGCAACATCATTTATTCGTCGAGAATAATCAGTTATACAAAAGATCATTCAGTGTGGGGGGGAGTAAAGCCCCCGGTTTTGACGGATTCAACTTCAACCATATTAAGAAACTATAGAGGACAGTGGGAGGTGAAATTACGGATGTAGTAATAAAATTCTTCACAACTTATCGTATGCCAGTTGAGCTGAACACCACTTGGATCATTCTGATCCAATGACGAGAAATGTTCCAGTATGAAGTAGATGAGGTAGGTGAACTATTAAACATGCTGACCCAAACAGCTGAACCGCAGCCAGACGGAAGCGACCTCCTCATGTGGGGTAACATCTCTAACTCAAATGCCACTGTAAAATTGATTTATGAGGAGATGCAAAGCCATAGAAGTGGTGTTCAGCCTAGTTGGCACTGCTTCATGTGGAAAAGAATTGCAACACCCTGGGTTGAGTTGTTTGTTTGGTTTTTGCTGAAGGGTAGATTGACAATCAGAGATAGGTTGTTCTGGTCTAATGCGATTCCTTTGAACAATCTCCATTGTCCGACATGTAACGGAGGCGTGGAGACTATTGGCCATCGTTTCTTTGGGTGTGTTGCTACTAGAGGAGTGTGAATTAATATTTGTGAATGGTGGGTGCTGGAAGTAGAGAAGAATATGGAGAGCAGGGTGCAGGCTGCGCTAAACCAAAAAGAAAAAAGGGTTGTGGCTGTCAACATTTATGTATACAGTCTGCGGAAAAAATAAATAGAATAAAAGGAGTGTGGCATACCATTGTTACCTTAGGCGAATGGCATCTTGAATCAGGAGCAGTGATGACTAATAATCTGAGGTGGGTGCTGGGAGACGGTGAAAATGTTCGCTTCTGGTTAAATCCATGACTAGAAGGAGGGAGACTTAAAGACCATTGTCCGTGTCTGTTCTTCATTAGCGAAATGAGGACAACTACTATTGCTAAAGTTGGTTCTTGGAATGAAGAAGCATGGTTGTGGAATCTGGTCTGGCAATGAGAATTGTTTCGGTATGAAGTACTTGAGGTGGGTGAACTATTAAACATGGAGAACCAAGCAGTTGAGCCGCAACCAGACAGAAGCGACCTCCTCGGGTGGGGTAACATTTCTAACTAATGTGTCACGTTAAAATTGATTTATGTGGAGATGCAAAGCCGTAGTAGTGGTGTTTACCTAGTTGGCACCGCTTCATGTGGAAAAGAATCGTAACAACCTGGGTTGTGGAATCTGGTCTGGCAACGAGAATTGTTTCGGAATGAAGTACTTGAGGTGGGTGAACTATTAAACATGGAGAACCAAGCAGCTGAGCCGCAACCAGACAGAAGCGACCTCCTCAGGTGGGGTAACATTTCTACCTAAAATGTCACGTTAAAATTGATTTATGTGGAGATGCAAAGCCGTAGTAGTGGTGTTTACCTAGTTGGCACCGCTTCATGGGGAAAAGAATCGTAACACCCTGGGTTGAGCTGTTTGTTTGGTTTCCGCTGAAGGCAGATTGGCAACCAGAGATAGGTTGTTTAGGTCTAATGCATTCCTTTGAAGAATCTCCATTGTTCGATATGTTCCAGAAGCGTGGAGACTATTGGCCACCTTTTCTTTGGGTGTGCTACTACTATAGGAGGGTGGATTAATATTTGTGAATGGTGGGGTGTTGAAGCGGAGCTTGGGCTGGAACTAGAGCAAATTATGGAAAGTTGGGTGGAGGTTGCGCCAAACCAGAAAGCAAGAGGGTTGTGGTTGTCAACATTTATGTGTATAGTATGCGGAAAAAATAAAGAGAATTAAAGGAGTGTGGCATACCATTGTTACCATAGGCAAATGGCATCCTGAATCTAGAGCAGTGATGGCTAATAATCTGGGGTGGGTACTGGGATTGGTGAAAGTGTCCGCTTCTGGTTAGATCCATGGCTAGAAGGTGGGAGACTTGTAGATCGTTTCCCGCGTCTGTTCTCCATTAGTGAAATGAAGACTACTACTATTGCAGAAGTTGGTTCTTGGAATGGAGAAGTATGGTTGTGGACTCTCGTATGGCGACGAGAAATGTTCCAGTATGAAGTAGATGAGGTGGGTGAACTATTAAAACATGCTGACCCAAGTAGCTGAACCGCAGCAAGACGGAAGCGACCTCCTCATGTGGGGTAACATCTCTAACTCAAATGCCACTGTAAAGTTGATTTATGGGGAGATGCAAAGTCGTAGAAGTGGTGTTCTGCCTAGTTGGCACTGCTTCATGTGGAAAAGAATCGCAACACCCCGGATTGAGCTGTTTGTTTGGTTTCTGCTGAAGGGCAGATTGGTAACCAGAGATAGGTTGTTCTAGTCTAATGCGATTCCTTTGAACAATCTCCATTGTCTGACATGTAGCAGAGGCGTGGAGACTATTGGCCACCTTTTCTTTGGGTGTGCTGCTACTAGAGTGTGGATTAATATTTGTGAATGGTGGGGTGTTGGAAGTAGAGCAGGGTGCAGGCTGCGTGAAACCAAAAAGCAAAAAGGGTTGTGGCTGTCAACATTTATGTATATAGTCTGCGGAAAAAATAAAAAAATCAAAGGAGTGTGGTATACCATTGTTACCATAGGCGAATGGCACCCTGAATCAGGAGCACCAATGGCTAATAATCTGAGGTGGGTGCTAGGGGACGGTGAAATTGTTCGCTTCTAGTTAGATCCATGACTAGAAGGAGGGAGACATAAAGACCGTTGCCCGCGTCTGTTCTTCATTAGCGAAATGAAGACAACTACTATTGCAAAAGTTAGTTCTTGGAATGGAGAAGTATGGCTGTGGAATCTGGTCTGGCGATGAGAATTGTTTCGGTATGAAGTAGTTGAGGTGGGTGAACTATTAAACACGCTGAACCCAGCTGCTGAACCGCTGCCAGACAAAAGCGAGTTCCTCAGGTGGGGTAACATCTCTACCTCAAATGTCATGATAAAATTGATTTATGAGGAGATGTGAAGCCGTAGAAGTGGTGTTTACCTAGTTGGCACCTCTTCATAATGGAAAAGAATCGCAACACCCCAGGTTGAGCTGTTTGTTTGGGTTCCAGTGAAGGGAAGATTGGCAACCAGAGATAGGTTGTTTAGGTCTAATGCGGTTCCTTTGAACAATCTCCATTGTCCGATATGTAGCAGAGGCGTGGAGACTATTGGCCACCTTTTCTTTGGGTGTGCTACTACTATAGGAGTGTGGATTAATATTTGTGAATGGGCGGGGTGTCGAAGCGGAGCCTGGGCTGGAAGTGGAGTAGAATATGGATTAATATTTGTCAAGGTAGGAATGGGGAAACGGTGTCCTGAAATCAGCACAAGAGATCCACGGAGCTTCCTCGGTAGCGCACTAGTGACACTTGATCAACAGATTGTGATAATGATACACTTGAGCTTGAGCTTGACTGCCAAAATTTCCTTAGGCTCAAACAGCGGAGCTTCAGCCATTATCCTTTCCAGAAGAACAAGATGAACAACATGCTGGCCAACATCCCTCTTAAGCTGGGACAAGTGAAAATGGCAGGATGGACCCGTGATGAAATAGGTAGCTCCAATTTGTGTGACATAGAAGTGTACTAGGCATTCACCTGAAATGGCTCTCCTGGTATCCCACTTCTCTCCGCTTCTTGTTAGCTGCATGATCCATCCTTTGCTGGGCTCTGTCCGGATTATAACGCGACTGATGTAGAATTTCATAGCGATCCTAGTGTTCCATGGAAACTTAAGCCACATGAAACTCTCCATGATCTTACCGCCGTAAGGTAGATGGGATCCCTTAAACAACCTGGAAAGGTGTCATCCCAGGAGAAACATGAAAATCAGTATTGTACCAACACTCAGCCCAATGCAGCCACTTTCCTCATTGCTTTGGCAGCTCAGAAGCAAAACTGCACATGTAAGTGCCCACGCAATGATTCACCATTTCAGTATGTTCGGTTGTTACAGGTTGGTATGTAATGCCCATCTTGAGCTTCGTTCTTTGCGCGGCAGAAAAACTCTTGACAAAAACAACTCAGAAAAACTAGATCGCTATCGCTGATAATAAAGCGGGGTACCCTAAGAAGGCGAACCACCTCCTTCGCAAACATTCTGCCAATGTTTTGGCAGTATAAGGGTGTTGCAGGCCAAGGAAATGTCACTGTTTGCTTAACCTATTGACTATCACAAAAAATGCAGTTGTTCCCATGTGATTCAGGTAATTCGCTTATAAAATCGAGCGAAATATCCTCTCAAACAATAGTAGGAAGGGGCAAAGATTGCAGCAAACCAGTTGAGGACAAAGCTTCATATTTACGCTACTAACAAATTAAACAAGCAACAATGAATCTCTTCACATCTTTCAACATACCTGGGCAAAACAAATTAGGAGCAAGCCTGTGATAGGCGCAATATGCACCAGAATGCTATCCAGTGGAAGTAGAATGGAAATCCTTTAACAACTGTGGGATTGAAGGAGATTTGGAACTAACGACCAAAAGCCTCTTACGGTATAAACTGCCCTGAACGAGCTGATAGGGAGGCTTGCTCGTAAGATCTTTGTGCAGATCCTGGAAATCTGGTGATAAGTCTGGTCTAGGGTTAAATCTATTTCTCCGCCTCAGGCCAGCGAGGAACTAATAATGCGTACAACTTCTGGACTTCCCCCATTCTGGAAAGAGCGTCAACCACCTTGTTTAGCTTACCAGCCATGTACTCCACCACAAATACATTGCAAAGTCGCTTAGCTAACCAATTTTGCTAATTAAGAGTGGTGATCAGTTGCTGTAACAATTGACACAAGCTACTATGATCAATCCTCAATGTTAATCGGCGTCCCACCACCAGGTAGGGGTGCCAATGTTGGATCGTGAGGACGAATGCCATCAACTCCTTTTCATATGTGGACTTAGCAAGAGCACGCCACAGCAGCCAAGGGTCTGCCCTGCTGCATTAACACGACTCTCAAACCAACCTCAAATGCGTTGCCCTCCAAAACAAATGGCTGATCAGAATTAGGAAGAGCCAAAACAGGTGGAGTCAAATTGCTTTCTAAGACTGTTCAACAGCCTTCAGGGCTTTAGCTGTTCAACAAAAACTCCATATACTTTTCTTTTTAAGCAAGGTTGTGAGGAGCCGAGCTATCTCACCGTAACCCTTCATGAATTTGCGGTAATATCTGCTCATCCCAAGAAAGCCTCGCAATGCCTTAATCGACTTGGTCCTGTAGTTAGAAGATACTTCTTATTTATGTGTATAAAAATGAGAATATTACATCCTTATTTATAAGGAAAGGTGGCTTAAAGAATAAGCTAAAGCCTAAATTAAAGGTATACCCCTAATTAGTATATACAAGAAGGATAAAAAAATAAGGCCCAAGCCCCATTACATTGGTAAGTAGGTCTAATAACTCCTCCCAAGTTGATTTTGTAGATATCTTGCACTTATAACTTGGAGATAAGTCTATGGAACCTACAACTATGTAGAGGTTTTGTGAAGACTTCAGCAACTTGGTCTTTAGAAGGAATGTAGTTTAGATTGGTCAGACTTCCCTCCACATTTTCATTGATGAAGAATCAATCAATCTCAATGTGATTGGTCTTGTCATGTTGAACTAGATTGTGAGTGAAGAGGGCAAGGAAAATGAGACAAGACAAGAAGGCCAGAACACAAAGGAATAGACAAGCGCACATAGACAAGTATAGCAAGCGACCAGACATTCATGCCCAGGCGCATCGTAACTTAGATAGCTTGAAAAGTATAGCAAGTGAGCGGACATTCAGGCCCGGGCGCATCGTAATTGAGATAGCTTGTAAGAAATAAAGTGGCCGGGCATTCAGGCCCGGGCCGAAGATAGGATAGTTTGTATCACATAAACTGACTGGGCATTCAGGTTTGGGCGTGTTATAGTTAGATTAGCTCAAGATGTAAAACAACATAATAGTGTGTACCAACAGGCAAAATGTGATAACCTGACCCAATGAGGGGAGACTGTAAAGATAAATTATAAATAGGGGATCACCCCACATAATAATACATGTAGATATCTCTTCACAATCTGACATCTCTCTCTTTCTCTGTCTTCTCTGTTCGAAGTTCTGTGTGTTCGAATACTCCGGTAATATACCAATCAAATCAGAGAGGATTGAAGAGAGAATGGGAAGGGATGTTAGGATTTAGCTTGAGATTGATACAACAGTTACATTTTAGTGCCGTTTGTGAAAATCGAACAGCTCAAAGCAGCAACCACGATATCACTTGTTAATGATTAGACTTTTATCCTTGAGAATAATGAGCAGCTTCAGCAAGTGCTCATCCAACGAGAGAAGGACTACCGAAGAAGATGGGAGGAAATGGCCCTGGCGATCGAAATGCTGAAGGAAAAAAGATTTAGAAGGAAGCAACCTGAGGAAGAACGGGGAGTTGAAAGAGTTTCCGTCTAGGGTGATCGTGGAGGAGGAAGAATATTCCATCAGCATGAGCCTCCATCCTTTCTCTGAAAAGATCAGAAGAGCAAAGCTCCCCCTTGCTTCATAGCTCCATCCATCGAGAAGTATGATGAAACAGGAGATCCAACCCAGCACATCAAGAATTTCATGTTTGCTATTAATACCCCGGGATTATCTCCCTTGCACTCTGCAATCTGTTCCTTGGGATGCTCTCTAAAACTACGCTAAGCTGGATCTTCACCAGGCGTCCTAAGTCCATTTCTAGTTTCAAACAGTTAACAGAGGAATCCCAACAGTACTTTGCGGTGAGCAGGAAAGTTAAAAGGAGCCCATAGAGATAATGGACATTTAGTAGAAGAAAGGGGAGGATGTGAAAGAGTATAGTGAGCGATTCCATTGGCAAGTAGCACAAATAGATAATGTGGATGAGAAGATCCTCATCAAAGCTTTTGGGACCACGCTGGCTCATCGGAGACTCGCGGGGAAACTAGCAACCAAAGCACCAAGGACACATGGAGAGCTTGCAGAAATGCTCCATGAATTCCTCAAGTCAGAGGTTGCTGAAAACAAAGCGTGAGAATTAGCGGCGATCTTCAAAATCCTTGCTTAGACAGAAAAGAAGGGTATTACTAAGGTGCAATCAATCCCTTTGAGATTTTGGCTGCTCCTTGGCTAGCAGCTAATGTGGATGTACCATCTGCTATAGTAATTTTAATTATATAAAGGATGATGAATAATCATCAAGGCAAGAGAAAGTAGAGGTCACGTGGGAGACAACTACTAAATCAAGAGTCCAGTCTCGTAAGACATTTTATGAAGCATTAAGACAAAAGGATTTGAAAGTGTTACCTTGCAGGGCGAGAGAGCATTGGTCAATGGTCAGTGCCGGAGAGAGATTAAACGGATTTCAGCATAGGCCAAAGTTGTTTTAGTTTTTGAGAGTTGTTTGAATCCGAAGGACCAGTAGCTCCTGTTGTAGATGTGGTTGTGTAGGTTTTGCCAGTCCCTTATTCTCGTCTTTTGCGATCTTTGTGCAGATGGGGATAAAGTTTTCAGCACAGATCATTGTTGTGATTTAACCTTTTACAATGACCGCACCACCTTCCACTTTTACCATCGTTATGTTCCCCTTTTGCAGTAAAGGCGGTGCATTTCAAGAATTTGAATTCCAGCATCACTGAGCGGTGACTTTCCTTTGATTTGATAGTAGCAATGACCTTTTCTATATTAAGTAGATCCTTGTTTTCAAGAATTTGAACCCGAACCTGGTCATATTCTGGGTGTAGACCAGTCAAAATATGTAATGACCCTAAAATTGGGCTAGTTCTAAGGTCGTTTCACGCCGCGTATACACTACTTGATAACGCAAGGCTACAAACAATATTGAACATGAAATCCAAAGCATGATACTCGTATTGAAGAAGCAAAGTGTTTACAAAGATCCAAATATTCAAACGAAATACATAACTGAACAAAGGGGCTACAAAATGTCAAGAGCGTCTAGCGCAAGGATGTAGATACGAAAGCTAAACATAAAGCTAAACTCCAAGGGAAAGAGATAGTCTCCACACGATCAATCTGTAATTTATATATAAAGGGGTAAGCTTCATATGCTCAGTAAGCAGAAGACTTCATCAATGAAGTCTACTCAAAACCGAAATTCGAAGAAGAACGAAAACAGAGGGAAACATATGGTAGTTTGCAACCAGAGTAAGGAGATGGGCTAACCAGCCCCAAAACAAAACATAAATCCACATCGAAACGCATTTGTCGGACTTTCAGAAACACATGATAGATGGGACCCTAGCAACTAACTGACACAACAAAAGGGCACACACTAAGCCCTATGAATTTGCAGATCTGACATCAGAAGCCGTAGAGACAGCCATTGGACCCGTCGGTCATTACACGTCCTAAGGGAAACCCTAAGGAACAAATACAGAAGGACTTAATGTGCATCATGCTACAGGACAACTCCGCCGGACTATCCAAGGCTTAGAAGCTAAGTGACTAGGTCCCCAAAACAAATGTTCGTAAATACAGAATGTAAGTGCATAACAATGCATATAAACAACATATATAGCTTGTACACAAATAGGGAATACAACCCCGCAAACGGAAGTCAAAACAGAGCTCAAACGAAGAAGTAATACAAAATCAGAGGTTTGTCACAACATGCGTCTGAACATGCATGTTCGTACATAGGCCGAGAGTTCAGAAGTTCAAAAATTCATGGTGTCCGAACTTGCGTCCGACCTTGCAAGTTCAAACACATGCCGAGAGTCAAAAATCACAGAAAACACAACGTCCAAACATACATCCTGATGCATATCGTGAGTTAGAAAATAGAAGAAAACCCATGTCCGAACATGCAAGTTTGGACACAGTCCGAAACTCGCACGCCATACTTGTCCTCGCACTCCATTCGAACTTACATGTTCGGCCAGATATTCGGACACGTTTGAAAACAGAAGAAGTTCATCGCGCTAGAGTCCTGTTCGAACATACAAGTTCGGACACATGTTCGGACGCGGCGAACAGTGGTGAAAACTTGCAGAAATCTTCACAAAATCAAGCCAAAACTAACAAAATACTCACACCAAATTAGGCCAACGATTCCATGGGGTTTTAACCATCATTGAGCAGAGCAAAACAAGGGAAACTACAAGGTAAAACGCATCAATTCGCAAAGCACACCGAATTCTCTCAAACCCCCATGGGTGAGCATAAATCACCAATTCCATCCCCCACTTACATTGATTCGAAGCGCGGCAAGCACTAATCCGAAACCGAAGGCATCCAAAAGAATCGCAAAGCAACCGGAGAAGAACCAAGCATTGAATTCAACCAATAGCCACACCCCAAAATCAGAAAACCGGAACTCCCCAAAACTACACAAAACTATACCGGGAACTACACAACCAACCTTAATTGTTCTCCGCTTTTGCTTTGTCTTACTTTCAGTTTTTCAGCTACATATTAGCTTGTTTAAAAGTTGGTTTGTTTATTTCTAAGCCTTGATTAATGGCTGTTTTGAACTAAGGAAGAGAGTGCAGTGCGTGCCTCCTGCTGTTACTGTTTGGTGGTGTCTTAGCTTTGAAATTTGTCCAGCTTCCACCCGATTCAGCTGATGTTTGTCTCTCCAAGTTTGAGCATGATTGCTGCTGCATTATAAACTAATTCCAGCAGTTTCTCACCTTCTAAAAACAATACCATTTTGCTTTTTTTTACTGATGTACTGAATCTCTATTTCAACAGCCAAAGTTCTTGAATAATGCTTACATTTACTTCAATATTCACCCCTCTTTTGACCACCATATAGGTATGATTGAACCTGTTTTATGTTTGGATTTGCCTCGATTATGGACTAACATTAAGCTAAGAATATTATAAAGATCGCATACCTTATTTTCTTCTGATTTGTTGCTGCTAACAATAGGTCTGTTGGCCTTGGCCATTGCTCCGTTGTCGCTTCAGTTAAACTTCCAAGGTTATGATATTGCCGCTATGCAGAAATGCTTAAATAATGCTCAAATCTGCTTCAGTTTTGCTTGATTTTGTGCCACCTCTTAGACATGATCAAACCTGTTTGAAAGTGAACTGTGAGCCATTATTGGAAAATAGTACGACGGGTTTGCCACTTAGAGAATGAGTTGTCTAATTAGCTTATAGTTCCACTGTTGTAAAATACTAGTACCCATCTTGCTCCATTGCATTATACTTCATGAACTACTAACATAAAACTTGCCCATTTCTTTATAACCGGTTTAAGCTACAACTTGTTTCTCCATCCTTAAAAGTGTTATTGCTGATATGTTGAGCTAATTGTGTCACTACTATTACATGACCAATATCAAAGCAATGCTCCACACAATTTTTTTTTGGTTTTATGTAAAACTCTGATTTCCTCTGATTGCTGTCCTGAGATATGCGCCCGTTTGATCTGTTTTTTTACTTTCATTTATAAATACTTAATGCAGTAGCTCTCTTTATCTAAGTTCATAATTTAGCAATACGATTCTCAAGTTGGGGTAAGCATGATGCTGCTCGTCTAGAACGATAGCTCTTAGTTGCCTTAGTACTCTTCTCCATAAGTAAATATGATGCTGTTGGTTTTACAGCGCTAAATAGGCACACTACTACAAATCGAAAAATGCATTAATGGACAGTCCACTACAGAACAATTTTTCGAACAACATTTAAAAGCTTTTGGTGCCTCGTCTACCTTTCTTTTGTTGTTAAGTGTGTTTTCCTTGAACATAAGCCTGCAATTATTAAGCTGTTACACAATGATACCCAGGTTTCTTCTTGCCTCAGAGTATCTACTAGTTGGAAAGGGTGATAAGAGTGTCTTAAAGCTCTTGATTCTGATCAAACTCTTTTCGAATAGGAATCTGCGTTATTTTTCACACTGCTACATTGCTCAAAGTTGATTTATGTTAAGTTGTAATCACAAGATTTAGACAACTTTGATAACAGCTTTGCTAAAAATTTATTCTGGTTGCACAGTATACACAGCTTAGTACCCGCTTGGAGAATAATTGTAATAAAATTGCACGGTAGTCTATCTTATGCTATAATCACTGATTTGGACAGCTTTTTACAGCAGCTCTGTTAATAATGTTCTGGTTACACAATATGGGCAAGCTTAGCTCTCTTAAATGCTCAACATCAATCTGTTTTATTGCTCCATTCTACTGGTGTTTAATCCTACGCGTGGAAAACAATATAGCATACTTGCAAGTGTCATGGTGCTTCGAAACAAAATTCATGACTCATCTGCTTGTTGTTCTCGTTAAGTACTTTTCCTGAGCATTTATTCTACAAATATTGAGATGTTACACAGCAGTACCTATGCTTCTTTTTGCCTATATTTTCAGCCAATAAGACGAATATGAAGAGAATGTTTAAACTCATAAAACCACCTTGAATTAAGCTTTTGGCTATTCTGATTATAATATGCTTAACTTGGGCTTGACTAATGCATGACTATAAATTTGTTTGCTACCTTTATTTGTTGCCACTGGACCGAAAAGGTAATGGCTACCAGATTATGATTTCAAAATCTTAAAACTACTAATAAATTTTTGAAGAAAGTGTAGGTATTATTCCAGGGATTATCACCCAGTAAGGTATTTTTGAAAGTCTGAAAAGCGCCATCGAGCCAAGATAGTTTGAAAAAGGGCCTAATCCTCTCTCCCGGGTCTGTTTACACATGGTCCATCTATGAGTAATTTGGGAAACTGTTCTTTTGTTTTTGCCTGATAGAGAACCTGTACTCTTGGAATAGAATAATTCCTTTTGAAAATCCCTGCTCTAGGCAGAGTAAACAATTTGCTTTGCTATTTGAGAGTGGCCTGATAATTTTATCCTTAAAAACCTGATAATTTTGTCCTAGTTGCAGCTAGATGACTAGTGTTCATATTTGTAGTCACAAAAAAATTAATAAGTGTTTTTAAATAAATAAAAAATTATCTATAAAATAAACTTATATCATAGTTTATAAAGGATAAGAATTAATATCTACATGAAAAAGAATGTTTTATGAATTGAAGTTACTTCCCCCAATGAAATTTCATTGTGTATATAAATGGGTTGATTGGGTGTATAATACCAATGTACTATTTTTCCGGTACATCACATCTATTCCGATCATTTTAGTCCGCATATCTGCTATCAACCCTGATAGATTTTTAGAAGCTCACTCTTTTCTAACATTTTTTTTAGAAAATGCATCAGCTTTAATATTATGTTAAAAAATTTACAAGCAAATCCACACATTAACAACAGATACAAGCCCCTACCCAACTTCAAACATGTGTTTTAAGTGAAAAGAAATTTGTATAATAGTTAGAGCTGACCAAATGAGCGGGCGGGCTGGGTTCAGTTCGGGCCGTTTTTATTTTTTTCAGGCCGGGCTGGACTAGACCCGAACTTTTTTTAATCTTTGCCATTACCCAACCTGTCTGGCTTGGTTTTATAATTTTTTTATAATATTGTTAGTTTTTTTGAAAAATATATAAACTATATATAATACTCCCTCCGTTCAATAATAACTGTCATTTTAGAAACTTGCACACTTATTAGAAAAGTAGGACAGACGCATGTGCCCCTATTTTTTACTTTTCCATTTAGATAATAATTACTTTTATATTGAATAGTAGGGGTAAAAGTAGAAAGAAGTGTCAAAAGCTAGAATGACAGATATTTTTGAACAAGAATGAAATACCCTTAAATATTAAACGTATTAAATCGTACACGTTTTATAATACGAATAATTAAATCTAGTATATGTGTATACATGTGTATGTACAAATACGAAAAACTACAAATATGTAACGTTACGAGTTGTAATAAAATGATAACGTCGCATAACCTTAACAATAAGCAAATAAAATAAACGATATAGTACATAGTCCTACATATTATAAATAAGTGTGTATCTAGTTATACAAAAAAAATAGAAAAAAAAGGGAAAGGATGCTCCCACTGAGGTATATGTACAAACGAATAATTAAATCTAGTATATGTGTATACATGTGTATGTACAAATACGAAAAACTACAAATATGTAACGTTACGAGTTGTAATAAAATGATAACGTCGCATAACCTTGTAACAATAAGCAAATAAATATAAAACGATATAGTACATAGTCCTACATATATATAAATAAGTGTGTATATAGTTATACAAAAAAAAAAGAAAAAAAGGGAAAGGATGCTCCCACTGAGGTTCGAACACAGAACCTCCCTATACCTTATAAAGGCTTTAACCGGGTGAGCTGCGCTCAAATTCAGCAACTTATGCACACAAGTTAGAATTAGTATCGGAACTAATCGGGTACTACAAAAAAAAAGAAAACAACAACTACTGCGCAACGATCTTCTTCTTCCTCGGTGAATAACCGATTCGAACAAAATATAGATAGAGAAACCAGTGGAATCAAATCCAGAGGCAATTGGCGTTGTTTAATTCAAGAGCCCATACCCCCTAGTAACTTGCGCATTCCAAATGTTCCCAAATTCTCTTTCGAACACACAGTGGCAGTAGCTAAATCTCATGCCTCTCACTCCCTCTGTTGTGCGCCTAAACCAAGAACAAAAAAAAATGGCGACAGTCACTAATTTATCCCAATGCCCATGTCTTCCTTGTAACTGGAGATCACTCAACATCACTCTCTTCTGAATGCCATGCCTCTCGGTCCCCTGTCACGCCTGGATCAAAAAAAAATATGAATGATGACAGGCATCACGCCAAACTTGGTAACCAGGAACCGACACTTCAATACCCAGCATAAATTCCCATCCTCCACTTCTACTCTCTGCAGCATCGAGAACAAACATGATAACCTGTACAAGACCACAATTACCCACTGCACTTTCTTGGTTTCAGTCGAAGGACATGCACCAGAGCCATATCTTTTTCAAACTTCCACGCACTGTATTTGTCCCCCGGTGCTTTTGTGCCATTCTATTCAAAACCTCACAAACCCCTCCTCCACACTCCTGCTGTGCATCTTCTGCATGGGCAGGGATTTCTTACTCTCTCTGTTTCGAATACACGAGGTAAGTGTTGCTGGGCTTCCTTCTGTCCTTCTGGTTAGTTTCCCTTGCCGATGATACAAGCATAAACTACTCTAACTCCTTTCTATCTCACGCAAGCCTCCTGCAAGCCATCACTGCTGGAGTCCTGGGGAAAAACGTTTTAAAGGTTAGATCTTCCTCGAGGAGCTGTTAAGGTGAGACTGTGAGTCACAGAGAAAGAAGCAAAATATACCTTGCGATCCTGTTCTGTTAACCCCTTCTGTTTCATGCTGAGAATCCATCAACTGTCTAACTAACTGCCCCTCCATCTGTGCATGAATCAGTCTGGGAATCTAGCCTTGAAGGGTGCACTAATTCCATGAGCCACAGGCCACCACCGTAGCAGAAAGAAAACAAACTCTAGCTGGAAGGTGAGGTTCTGAAACAGACTGATCCTTTTAGTCTTGTCATTCCCTTCTCTGACATTTTTTTTTACCAAGCCTAACCCCTGGGTAATGCCCTCAGTTGCTGTCGAATAAGCAAGGGTTGGAAGTTCCCTACTACACCCAAGAATCAGCCAAGCAACTCAACTGGTGAGTTACTCCTAAACCCGTGTCCTGATCAGAAAGAAAAAAAAACAAATAAAACTCATCTGTCGATGTTGCATTACTGGAACATGACTCTCAGTCCTCTTACTGTCCTGGGGTGGTATTGGATAATGATACTTACAACACTATGAATACACATACTGAGTTATCCAAATGTGAGAGTAGTTCAAAGGAAAACAGAAAACTAACCTGATACTAGTAGAGAGGAAACAGAAGAGGTATGACGGTTTTGTTTCAGTTCTGAAAGTGTTGTGCTTCTGTTGCAGTACAGTGGTTAAGATATGTGTCTGGGGTTGTTTCGGTTAGCTCTGAGAGTGTAAACCCTACTAAGATTTTAATTAAGCAAATAGAGAGCTAGGGTAGGAAAGAAACAGAAGTAAAACAGCAGAAGAAGCAATAACATAAAGGATAACTTGTTTCAGTTTTGAAAATCTTGCGGTTCTGAATAAAGGTATTTAAGTGGGTACAGCAGCATTCCTTGGGTTGTCTTAGAATTAGAACCGTAATACACACATAACTAAGTAACTAAGGTTAATTGGGGAGAAGTCAAGGAACCATTTAACTATAAAACAGGGAAACAAACAGAAACTAAAACTGTAACAGATCATGTTCCAGGTTCACAGATCCGAGTTTCTGTGCGAGAGTTGTTAGAGAGTTTTAAGGGGTTATAGTGGGAGTGCTAGGGGCCCAAGGTTTTACTAAATCATCTGACTAGAGGTGATAACATTTTGGGAAATAGGGAGTCCAAATTCAAGGGTATAGAAAACATGAAGGGAAGAAAGTTATCAGATTTTGATTTCAGAGTTTCAGAAAGAAACTGTTGTCTCTGTGTAGTTTGTACGGTGTTACATAAACACTTATTTGGGGTTGTTTATGAATCTAAACTATAACTGGAACACATGGTTAATAAAGAAGGTACCTTGGAGGGAATTGGAAAACAAATCCGTGTGATGACAGAAAGAAAAGAAAGGGAGTTATCAGGATTGGAGATTTCAGTTCCTGATTTCAGATGTTTATTCCTGTTTCATTTCTCAGTCTCGTGAGGTTCTGTACAGAGGGGCATGTCAAGGTTTATAGGTGATGTTTCGGGTTTAAAACATAGATGAGACACATAACTGAGTAAAAAGTGCATAGGGGAAGATATATGAAGAAAACCCACCAGGTTGTGTTCAGCTTTCTCGATTTTCCTTGGTCCCAGTAGCAGATCATTGCAGTTGAGTCAGCAGTGTGGTTTTGGGTGCGTCCTTGAGTTTAGAATCGTGGTGAATCACTCAAGTAAAGAGGTAAGCAAACTGGAGAAGTACAAACCAGATCACTAAACGAAGAACAAAAAAAAAAAGAGAGAGAAAAACAGTTCAGTACAGCAACTAGTAAAGTAAAATCTGCAACATTGTTTTTCTGTCGGTTTCAGGTTATGAGTTGCACCAGTGGGGTTAATGGGATAGTCTAGGTAATTTCTTTTGAGTTTTAACTATAGCTAAAACACTGAATGAGGTTAGTAAATGCTTAGTAAGAAATCGGTGGACAAGAACGTGGATAAACAGAAACGAGACAAAAGAAAGAAACATCAGATTCACAGATTCAGTTTCAGTTTTCATTTTCCTGTTTCAGTGTCAGTGTTAAGTCTGTATAATGTTAGTCAGAGGAGTTCATGTGGTCTTGGGATTTCTTTTTTCAGAGTCAAGTCTTGTTAACACGTAAACCAAGGAGTAGTTAAGCGGGAGAGGGAAATATAGACAGACATACCAGTGTCTGTTCTCAGTTTTTATGCTATTCCTGGAAATTGTTTTCTGTTCTGTTCAGGAGAGGGGGTGAATGTTATTGGTGACAGTTTCTTGTTTAAAACAGAAAGGAAACACTTACCTAGTTAAAGTATACGTAGGGGAGAGATATGAAGGAAAGAAATAACATTTAAACAGAAATGAAACAAGGAGAGGACATTGTTTTCATGGGTTTTCATTTTGAGTGTTTCTGATTTCCTTTTTGGTGTCTGTTATCTGTCCAACAAACTTCCAAGTTATTAACGGTGTATTCTGGGTTAACCTTGAGTCTAGTACTTGAATAACACACAAGCTTGAGTCACTATAAGTGTGGGGAAACAAAAACAAACCAGTTAGGGACTTGACATAGCAGCTGCTGTTTCAGATTTATATATGTTCTGGAAGTTTGTTTCTGTCCTGTACAGGGAAGTGAGTGAGTGTTAGTGGAGTAGTTTTGACTTCGAAAACAGTGATAGAACGCTTAACCCAGTAAGAGGTACACGGGGGTAAGATGGAGAGGCAATGAGATGAGTAACAGATTGGGAATCGTAATGACCAGAGAAGGAGGGAGGAATCAAGAGGAAATATATAGTTGTTGCTGCAGATTTCAATAATGATGTAACTTCTGTATGACTGTGTTAAGAGGGTATCTTGAGTGTGAACCTAGTTTAAAATACACCCAAATGATAGCTAATACATATAACTGGGTTTAGCGAAACATAAACATAAATTACTACATTAAAGGGGACGTTAGATAGTGTATTTGTGCTTCGAACTTAGGAATCTTTGGACTTCTGTGTAAGTGAGTTTTAGGGGCATTCTATAACCTATACTATCATTAGACAAGGGTTAAAATATTATTCACCCATTTATCTAAGGAAAGAATACCCATTAGATAAGTCATAACTATGTTATACAAACTTGTTACATAACTACCCTTAAAACGCCCTAGAACATTATCTAAGGAAAAAGGGCTTAGTTAACATATAAATAAAGATATGAAATATCCCAGGAGTAAGTTAAGCCTAGGATTAATGCATGTGGAGTTCTAAGAGTCAATATAAACTAACCATGTAACAACATCCCTAGGGAATAACATACGATATAAAGTGTCGTCACATAAAATAATAAACTGACACATTGTTGTAATTAACTCTAGGACCGTAACGAACTCCAACCGGGACCTCGAGTGTAAGACGACTTGTGCTTCGAATAAGGTATGGACATGTGTGGTTCGTATGTTGCCGTGTTACACGGCTTGTGTGCTGCGTGCCTTGTTTGACAATGACCTTAAGACTAGCATGAAATTGGATTGCTTGCTATGACTTGTTTATATGCTTGTTACCTATATCATTGCTGCATATTACTTGCGCGCACACAGTAGTGTAGTCCCTTCTCGCGATGAAACCTTGAGATGAAACACAACGAATTACGTGAACAAACAAGGAACTATATATATAAGGAACACTCCTCTTAAATAATAGAGGACTTCTAACGACACCCACTATGGTGTCGAACTTATAACAACAATGAATAGTAAAATACCAGCTGAAGGAACCCAAACGGGGGTATTGAAGTGACCCCACGTTCTTGACGCATGACGCCGGAAATGGAGGATTGGCTATGAAGGAGACGCTTTTCAATACGTGGTGATAAGAGAACTCACCTATAAACCTTAACTAATCAAGGGAAGATTGGCATCTACATGATATGGTCACGGGACCTAACTACATCCCCAGACCTGGTGCAAGAGGAGAGAAAGAGAATGCACTCTATGAAAACAAGAGAAAAAGGAATGAAAACACACAACGCTCGAATGATCCCCTAGTGAGGATCGTTGGTATAATATACCTATGCACACGTTTGATTAGTTACATGATTACTGTCACTATACTAGCAACTTGTTGTGCTTGGTTGCTTGTTTCTAATGCTTTGCTACCTTGCAGTGTGTATGATTATGATGTGTTGTGGTATGCTTTCCTGCTTTGTTATAGCATGTAATATGACTTAATATTCGACCAAGTAGTCGTGTGGCCCGGTAACATGCGGGCTTCACACGTTCATACTCGGCATAGTTTTGCTGAGTCCTTTATTTTTACAGGTATGAATCGAGAGGCAGACGGAGAGTAGGCACGGGTGACTACTATAGGGGTAGTCCGTACGGGCAAGACTTTTAGTAGTATGTTGTTAATGCATGGGTTATGACCTTGTAATACTAAACCCTAGTTGTGCTTTCGGATTATGATGTTGAACTAAGAACTTATGTTGTAGTTTCCCCGGTACTTGGTTTGTAATTTCTTGGATTTGATTGTGGTTTAATTCCAGTCATTCGGACCGCAGCTTGGTATTGATGTTGTTGTTGTGTCAACCACGTGGGTGGTTGGCGTCTGTGACACCCGAGTAGAAGTGTGAATCCGCTGTTTAGTCTTGCTAGGTCATCGTTGGCGCATCGTTCGGGCTATTGGTTGGTTAAATCGGGGTGTTACAGAAAGTGGTATCATAGCGCTCTGATGACTGGAACAGAGAAGTACCGAGAATAGGAAAACCTAAATTTGGGAAACGGGGTTAAGGGTTAGTCATGTGAGGCACGATGTTACCTTGTTAAACCGCCAGCAAGGGCGATAACAACTTGCAGTAAGATTCTTATGTATGTTCTAAACTAACAAACGACATTCTTAGATGGCCGAGCAACGAGGTCAAGGACGAGACCATGATGCCCCGACCCGGGACTATTACCATGCAGCGATCCAGGTCGAGATCACCGTTCAGAGGCGGGACGAGGAATTCGCCCAGAAGAGGAGTCGAAAGGTGGTGACTCAGAGGTCCGTAAAAGGAAAGGTGCGGGGAAGAAGAGGTACTACCCGAGCAAGAGGCGAGTGAAATACCATGGGAGCAAGCCTACAGAGACACTTCAGCTAGACCACCCGCTGTTGCGGCTAAGCCGCTACGCTCCTACCCATCCAAGGGTAAGTGAACCAAATGCTAATGCTTAAGTACCATTATAGTTGTCCTGACCAATTGTTGACTAATTAAATCAAATATTCAGGGTCTGGAGCCGGCCCAAGCAAAAAGACCGTGCGCCGATTTAAATGTAGACGATGCACGAAGAACCACCCCGGGGTTGATTGCCAGGGCGAACCGGTAAAATGCTTCTACTGCCGGAAGCGCGGGCACAGGGCCTTTGAGTGCTACGCGAATCCCGAGAGCGAGAGCTATAAGCCCGGTTATGGTGTGAAGGGTGACAGGGGAGCGGGATCCCGAGACCCCCAGAAGGCATCTACTCCGAGGCCAGGGGAGGCGGCCTTAGACATCATGGACTGCGCCGTAGGACCAGACACCCCTTCAGCTGCAGGTAAGACCTAAAACCTCAAATGATTGTAAAGCATGACCAAATATTTGTGTGCCAAGTTGTATGACCATGCATGAAATCTGGAAGGTTATTAGTACCACAAACAAGAAAAAATAATAATATAACACTCATTGAGGGACCAATTTTAGAGGCAACTTGAGTCGACATGCTTAGCAGTCGACAGGACCCTACCTTACAAGCGAAGAGGGCCGAAACCCCCTAAAATTTAGGAAATAAATAAAGCTTACGTAAGCAATTAAATAAGCCAAGGTTGGGATTGAGATAAATTATTCAATTCGTACACCCGAGAGATTAATCTTAGTAAACCCCTCGTAAAACCACGAAATGAGAGGATATAGTGCGAGATGAAATTACACCATAAGATTGGTACAATCTATAATGCTTAATAAAGCATGGCACAAATTTTACACACTAAAGTATAATATTACGGAATTCAATTAATTCCCTATCTCAACACAACGCAAACAGATAAGAAAAACGGCAATGAATCTGCCACTATGTTCAAACATCTATCGAATATTTTGTTCAAGGAGACCGAATAAAAGGAGTTGTGGGCCATAGAGAATTAAGTTCCGTTTATGGAGGAACAAGTTCCGGAAGAGGAATTGTTAAAAACAACCGCAAGCAATACAACGGTAACTGTGAAATTCATTGTTATAAAAAGATAAACCCTTTGGATCATATGTATATCACTAACTATGTGGATGAAAGAAGTGACCACACCTGCAACGTTATTTCCCATAGCATTCAATGCTCAAGCACTAACATTATATGATGGTATTACTTAACCATTTGGTATTATACCAGATATTACATACCACGTTATTCATTTTAATAAACCATACTTTAAATTACACTGTACGACTTGTGGAATATATATCCTTACACTAATGTCATAACACCCGTCAACTACTATTTCATGATAGTAAAACCATATCGTATATACTTATATATATATACATATATTCTTGGTTTTACACATATATGTTTACATATATGCAATTTCTATTGGATTTAATCATATATATATATAGTACTTTAGTTTACGACATTCATCAAAATATACGGTATTAAATAATGCATGTACCTTGCAATGCTACCCTTGATTGTATAATTTACAGTTTATCAACTCTATTCACTTATAACCCCCATCATTTAATATTGTATGATCCTCAACCATATTTTATACGTATTTTCCTACAGATATTAGTCACGCCTTATGCACGTACAATATATATAACTTATAAAACTCCCTTCATTTGATGTTACACTTCATTATTTTAGGTAAGGCGATTATTCTCACTAGTTTGTAATATATTATACAAACTGATATTGAGACTCCTATCTTGATATCATGTGACATTTGTATAATAACATAATAAACTTTTAAAGTTTATTCATTATACTCATTATTTTGTAAGCTCATTTACTCATTATTATCACATTTGTTTTATGTGAATAGTCTTACTTATACACGTAATATATCCACTTTGAATACCAACTGTATATGTGAAAGTATATATATATATATATATATATATATATATATATATATATATATATATATATATATATACATCTTCATATTTCAAATGTTTGTCAAGATTAATATTACTTAGCCAAGCAATTTCCAACCTTATGATTTAAATTCAATTATACAATATCGTATAACGTAATTTCTCCTATTTAGTATAACGACCATGACAAAAAGGAGACAAATTATTCACTATAACACCTGGGGTTAAACATAAGGCAAGAAGATTAAGAGAACCTAATCATATGGGGAGACTATGAATACGGTGCGGATGGATCACCTATATCCATACTATATCTATACGGTGCGGATGGATCACCTATATCCATACTATATCTATGAATACGGTGCGGATGGATCACCTATATCCATACTATATCTATGAATACGGTGCGGATGGGTCACCTATATCCATACTATATCTATGAATACGGTGCGGATGGATCACCTATATCCATACTATATCTATACGGTGCGGATGGATCACCTATATCCATACTATATCTATACGGTGCGGATGGATCACCTATATCCATACTATATCTATACGGTGCGGATGGATCACCTATATCCATACTATATCTATGAATACGGTGCGGATGGATCACCTATATCCATACTATATCTATACGGTGCGGATGGATCACCTATATCCATACTATATCTATGAATACGGTGCGGATGGATCACCTATATCCATACTATATCTATACGGTGCGGATGGATCACCTATATCCATACTATATCTATGAATACGGTGCGGATGGATCACCTATATCCATATCTATAAATACGGTGCGGATGGATCACCTATATCCATACTACATCTCCCTATATGAGAACTTGGAATGAAAAAACTCTTAATATCAGAAGGATACAAATGTATGTACCAATATACCATCTAATTAATGGAAACAACCACAAGTGCACATATAAGATGAAAGGGTATTATAATCCAAATACGACCTTGAAACTTATAACACATGAGTACACATATTATGGATACAAGAATGAGGAAACGTGCATACGTACACATTTAGACATGTACATAGCTGGAAAATTAAATTGATTGATTGTTGTTGGACGTGCGAGGTTAAACTTAACCCTGGTCAGGTCAAGTAATACCGAGCACAAATTGGGGTGGAAGGATAGTCCAACACTTACGCTGACCACGTAAGGGTTGGATAACTCCCGAAACCTCGTACAAGTGAACACATGAACTACAAAATACGAAGGATGCGATATCGATGTAGATATACAAACGGATAGAACACATTGATACATGATTCAAAAATTTAGAGGCTACAACCACAGAAACTTCTAACATATACAATTTAACAACATGTTGACTGAAACCAATTGAAGTCAACCAATAGGGTCAAGGCCATAATTGGGCTGGAAAATAAAGATACTTAGAGACGAAAGATGTCTAATCGGGTTGTAAAAACTAAACATAAGTATGAACGGTAGTAAAAACTAAACCAATCATGGTAACAGTGACACGTCGATAACATCCAAATAACAAGAACTAAATCATTAACACCCAAAAGGGGCAGCCAGAAACAAAAATCTAGACGCTTAAAAGCGCACCAAAAGCATGAATATCCAACCTCCAAAGGAACTGAATAGACAAAATACAATCCACAGAGACCGTGTATAAATTAAATTACCCCATGTTAGCCAAGAGACTAGGCGGAAGAAACAATTAAACCATCCACCACCTTGAAAGACTTAGTAAGGGAAAGCTAAACCCGAAGGTAATCAGAGTCGCGCAGCAGAAGCTGGTGGACCATATCGCACATCTTCCAGTTGAGTAACAAGTAACCTATCGGCCAATACCTTAAACCTAGAGAGGCTAAACCCGAATCCGTTTCTAGATCAGTACGACTACCGTTAGGAGTCTTTTGGATACAGAAACTAAACCCTTAACGGGATCAAGGCCTTTGATGAGAGTATAATGTGAACTACATTGCATAGGAACTGGAATGCTTCATGGAAGTTAAAACATCTTGAACCAAGGTTCTAGGATGGTATAAAAAGGATTACGTGGGCGTAATCCATTTTTAGGGGGGGTAGGCGTGTTTCGCTTTTGCTATTTTTGTTGCTCGTATGGTGTGCTGTGTTGGATGCTACGTGTGTGAACTGCGTTCGTATATGTTGTTGCTTGTATGATGTGCTATGTTTGGATGCTATATGTGTGAACTGCGTTCGTATATCTGTGGAAATGTTATGTACGTACATGTATGCTCTGTATGAATGACTATTGTGTGTCTTGGCTGGCACTTTAACATGTTATACTCATTGCTAGCATCTTGGTTGATCCTGAGAACTCGTGTGAAGCCACTGATGTGGCATGGTGCTTAGAAGCACTGAGAATTTTAATTATGAACTTAATCCTTTGTGTATCGGGAATGAATGCGGGACTGGATCCCTAAGATTACCAGAAGTGGAAAATATAAGTTAAGGATGTAAGACTTCGGGACGAAGTCTCTTTTAAGGGGGGTAAGCTGAAATACCCTTAAATATTAAACGTATTAAATCGTAACACGTTTTATAATACGAATAATTAAATCTAGTATATGTGTATACATGTGTATGTACAAATACGAAAAACTACAAATATGTAACGTTACGAGTTGTAATAAAATGATAACGTCGCATAACCTTGTAACAATAAGCAAATAAATATAAAACGATATAGTACATAGTCCTACATATATATAAATAAGTGTGTATATAGTTATACAAAAAAAAATAGAAAAAAAAGGGAAAGGACGCTCCCACTGAGGTTCGAACCCAAAACCTCCCGTATACCTTATAAAGGCTTTAACCAGGTGAGCTGCGCTCAAATTCAGCAACTTATGCACACAAGTTAGAATTAGTATCGGAACTAATCGGGTACTACAAAAAAAAAAAAGAAAACAAGAACTACTGCACAACGATCTTCTTCTTCCTCGGTGAATAACCGATTCGAACAAAATATAGATAGAGAAACCAGTGGAATCAAATCCAGAGGCAATTGGCGTTGTTTAATTCAAGAGCCCATACCCCCTAGTAACTTGCGCATTCCAAATGTTCCCAAATTCTCTTTCGAACACACAGTGGCAGTAGCTAAATCTCATGCCTCTCACTCCCTCTGTTGTGCGCCTAAACCAAGAACAAAAAAAAAAATGGCGACAGTCACTAATTTATCCCAATGCCCATGTCTTCCTTGTAACTGGAGATCACTCAACATCACTCTCTTCTGAATGCCATGCCTCTCGGTCCCCTGTCGCGCCCTGGATCAAAAAAAAATATGAATGATGACAGGCATCACGCCAAACTTGGTAACCAGGAACCGACACTTCAATACCCAGCATAAATTCCCATCCTCCACTTCTACTCTCTGCAGCATCGAGAACAAACATGATAACCTGTACAAGACCACAATTACCCACTGCACTTTCTTGGTTTCAGTCGAAGGACATGCACCAGAGCCATATCTTTTTCAAACTTCCACGCACTGTATTTGTCCCCCGGTGCTTTTGTGCCATTCTATTCAAAACCTCACAAACCCCCTCCTCCACACTCCTGCTGTGCATCTTCTGCATGGGCAGGGATTTCTTCTACTCTCTCTGTTTCGAATACACGAGGTAAGTGTTGCTGGGCTTCCTTCTGTCCTTCTGGTTAGTTTCCCTTGCCGATGATACAAGCATAAACTACTCTAACTCCTTTCTATCTCACGCAAGCCTCCTGCAAGCCATCACTGCTGGAGTCCTGGGGAAAAACGTTTTAAAGGTTAGATCTTCCTCGAGGAGCTGTTAAGGTGAGACTGTGAGTCACAGAGAAAGAAGCAAAATATACCTTGCGATCCTGTTCTGTTAACCCCTTCTGTTTCATGCTGAGAATCCATCAACTGTCTAACTAACTGCCCCTCCATCTGTGCATGAATCAGTCTGGGAATCTAGCCTTGAAGGGTGCACTAATTCCATGAGCCACAGGCCACCACCGTAGCAGAAAGAAAACAAACTCTAGCTGGAAGGTGAGGTTCTGAAACAGACTGATCCTTTTAGTCTTGTCATTCCCTTCTCTGACATTTTTTTTTACCAAGCCTAACCCCTGGGTAATGCCCTCAGTTGCTGTCGAATAAGCAAGGGTTGGAAGTTCCCTACTACACCCAAGAATCAGCCAAGCAACTCAACTGGTGAGTTACTCCTAAACCCGTGTCCTGATCAGAAAGAAAAAAAAACAAATAAAACTCATCTGTCGATGTTGCATTACTGGAACATGACTCTCAGTCCTCTTACTGTCCTGGGGTGGTATTGGATAATGATACTTACAACACTATGAATACACATACTGAGTTATCCAAATGTGAGAGTAGTTCAAAGGAAAACAGAAAACTAACCTGATACTAGTAGAGAGGAAAACAGAAGGAGGTATGACGGTTTTGTTTCAGTTCTGAAAGTGTTGTGCTTCTGTTGCAGTACAGTGGTTAAGATATGTGTCTGGGGTTGTTTCGGTTAGCTCTGAGAGTGTAAACCCTACTAAGATTTTAATTAAGCAAATAGAGAGCTAGGGTAGGAAAGAAACAGAAGTAAAACAGCAGAAGAAGCAATAACATAAAGGATAACTTGTTTCAGTTTTGAAAATCTTGCGGTTCTGAATAAAGGTATTTAAGTGGGTACAGCAGCATTCCTTGGGTTGTCTTAGAATTAGAACCGTAATAACACACATAACTAAGTAACTAAGGTTAATTGGGGAGAAGTCAAGGAACCATTTAACTATAAAACAGGGAAACAAACAGAAACTAAAACTGTAACAGATCATGTTCCAGGTTCACAGATCCGAGTTTCTGTGCGAGAGTTGTTAGAGAGTTTTAAGGGGTTATAGTGGGAGTGCTAGGGGCCCAAGGTTTTACTAAATCATCTGACTAGAGGTGATAACATTTTGGGAAATAGGGAGTCCAAATTCAAGGGTATAGAAAACATGAAGGGAAGAAAGTTATCAGATTTTGATTTCAGAGTTTCAGAAAGAAACTGTTGTCTCTGTGTAGTTTGTACGGTGTTACATAAACACTTATTTGGGGTTGTTTATGAATCTAAACTATAACTGGAACACATGGTTAATAAAGAAGGTACCTTGGAGGGAATTGGAAAACAAATCCGTGTGATGACAGAAAGAAAAGAAAGGGAGTTATCAGGATTGGAGATTTCAGTTCCTGATTTCAGATGTTTATTCCTGTTTCATTTCTCAGTCTCGTGAGGTTCTGTACAGAGGGGCATGTCAAGGTTTATAGGTGATGTTTCGGGTTTAAAACATAGATGAGACACATAACTGAGTAAAAAGTGCATAGGGGAAGATATATGAAGAAAACCCACCAGGTTGTGTTCAGCTTTCTCGATTTTCCTTGGTCCCAGTAGCAGATCATTGCAGTTGAGTCAGCAGTGTGGTTTTGGGTGCGTCCTTGAGTTTAGAATCGTGGTGAATCACTCAAGTAAAGAGGTAAGCAAACTGAGAGTACAAACCAGATCACTAAACGAAGAACAAAAAAAAAAGAGAGAAAAACAGTTCAGTACAGCAACTAGTAAAGTAAAATCTGCAACATTGTTTTTCTGTCGGTTTCAGGTTATGAGTTGCACCAGTGGGGTTAATGGGATAGTCTAGGTAATTTCTTTTGAGTTTTAACTATAGCTAAAACACTGAATGAGGTTAGTAAATGCTTAGTAAGAAATCGGTGGACAAGAACGTGGATAAACAGAAACGAGACAAAAGAAAGAAACATCAGATTCACAGATTCAGTTTCAGTTTTCATTTTCCTGTTTCAGTGTCAGTGTTAAGTCTGTATAATGTTAGTCAGAGGAGTTCATGTGGTCTTGGGATTTCTTTTTTCAGAGTCAAGTCTTGTTAACACGTAAACCAAGGAGTAGTTAAGCGGGAGAGGGAATATAGACAGACATACCAGTGTCTGTTCTCAGTTTTTATGCTATTCCTGGAAATTGTTTTCTGTTCTGTTCAGGAGAGGGGGTGAATGTTATTGGTGACAGTTTCTTGTTTAAAACAGAAAGGAAACACTTACCTAGTTAAAGTATACGTAGGGGAGAGATATGAAGGAAAGAAATAACATTTAAACAGAAATGAAACAAGGAGAGGACATTGTTTTCATGGGTTTTCATTTTGAGTGTTTCTGATTTCCTTTTTGGTGTCTGTTATCTGTCCAACAAACTTCCAAGTTATTAACGGTGTATTCTGGGTTAACCTTGAGTCTAGTACTTGAATAACACACAAGCTTGAGTCACTATAAGTGTGGGGAAACAAAAACAAACCAGTTAGGGACTTGACATAGCAGCTGCTGTTTCAGATTTATATATGTTCTGGAAGTTTGTTTCTGTCCTGTACAGGGAAGTGAGTGAGTGTTAGTGGAGTAGTTTTGACTTCGAAAACAGTGATAGAACGCTTAACCCAGTAAGAGGTACACGGGGGTAAGATGGAGAGGCAATGAGATGAGTAACAGATTGGGAATCGTAATGACCAGAGAAGGAGGGAGGAATCAAGAGGAAATATATAGTTGTTGCTGCAGATTTCAATAATGATGTAACTTCTGTATGACTGTGTTAAGAGGGTATCTTGAGTGTGAACCTAGTTTAAAATACACCCAAATGATAGCTAATACATATAACTGGGTTTAGCGAAACATAAACATAAATTACTACATTAAAGGGGACGTTAGATAGTGTATTTGTGCTTCGAACTTAGGAATCTTTGGACTTCTGTGTAAGTGAGTTTTAGGGGCATTCTATAACCTATACTATCATTAGACAAGGGTTAAAATATTATTCACCCATTTATCTAAGGAAAGAATACCCATTAGATAAGTCATAACTATGTTATACAAACTTGTTACATAACTACCCTTAAAACGCCCTAGAACATTATCTAAGGAAAAAGGGCTTAGTTAACATATAAATAAAGATATGAAATATCCCAGGAGTAAGTTAAGCCTAGGATTAATGCATGTGGAGTTCTAAGAGTCAATATAAACTAACCATGTAACAACATCCCTAGGGAATAACATACGATATAAAGTGTCGTCACATAAAATAATAAACTGACACATTGTTGTAATTAACTCTAGGACCGTAACGAACTCCAACCGGGACCTCGAGTGTAAGACGACTTGTGCTTCGAATAAGGTATGGACATGTGTGGTTCGTATGTTGCCGTGTTACACGGCTTGTGTGCTGCGTGCCTTGTTTGACAATGACCTTAAGACTAGCATGAAATTGGATTGCTTGCTATGACTTGTTTATATGCTTGTTACCTATATCATTGCTGCATATTACTTGCGCGCACACAGTAGTGTAGTCCCTTCTCGCGATGAAACCTTGAGATGAAACACAACGAATTACGTGAACAAACAAGGAACTATATATATAAGGAACACTCCTCTTAAATAATAGAGGACTTCTAACGACACCCACTATGGTGTCGAACTTATAACAACAATGAATAGTAAAATACCAGCTGAAGGAACCCAAACGGGGGTATTGAAGTGACCCCGTTCTTGACGCATGACGCCGGAAATGGAGGATTGGCTATGAAGGAGACGCTTTTCAATACGTGGTGATAAGAGAACTCACCTATAAACCTTAACTAATCAAGGGAAGATTGGCATCTACATGATATGGTCACGGGACCTAACTACATCCCCAGACCTGGTGCAAGAGGAGAGAAAGAGAATGCACTCTATGAAAACAAGAGAAAAAGGAATGAAAAAACACACAACGCTCGAATGATCCCCTAGTGAGGATCGTTGGTATAATATACCTATGCACACGTTTGATTAGTTACATGATTACTGTCACTATACTAGCAACTTGTTGTGCTTGGTTGCTTGTTTCTAATGCTTTGCTACCTTGCAGTGTGTATGATATTATGATGTGTTGTGGTATGCTTTCCTGCTTTGTTATAGCATGTAATATGACTTAATAATATTCGACCAAGTAGTCGTGTGGCCCGGTAACATGCGGGCTTCACACGTTCATACTCGGCATAGTTTTGCTGAGTCCTTTATTTTACAGGTATGAATCGAGAGGCAGACGGAGTAGGCACGGGTGACTACTATAGGGGTAGTCCGTACGGGCAAGACTTTTAGTGTATGTTGTTAATGCATGGGTTATGACCTTGTAATACAAACCCTAGTTGTGCTTTCGGATTATGATGTTGAACTAAGAACTTATGTTGTAGTTTCCCCCGGTACTTGGTTTGTATTTCTTGGATTTGATTGTGGTTTAATTCCAGTCATTCGGACCGCAGCTTGGTATGATGTTGTGTTGTGTCAACCACGTGGGTGGTTGGCGTCTGTGCACCCGAGTAGAAGTGTGAATCCGCTGTTTAGTTGCTAGGTCATAGTTGGCGCATCGTTACGGGCTATTGGTTGGTTAAATCGGGGTGTTACAGCTACATCCTCAAACGTTATGCCCTGATGGGCTACCCCCATGGTAGCCATCCCGCCTACACTCCGTTATCGTCCGGCATAATACCTGTAAAAATTTGGTTGGGAAGGACTCAGCAAACTACGCTGAGTATGAACGTGTGTAGCCCGTATGTTGCCGGGCCACACGACTACTTGGTCGAATATTATTAAGTTCAATTTACATGCTATATTAAAGCTGTAAAACACACCACGATACATCAGGATATCATACACACTTAAGGTAGCAAAACCTTAGCAACAAGCATCCAAGCATAACATTTTGGCATCATAGCAACATCAAACACGCAACCAAGCACAACAAGCTGCTAGCATGGCAAACAACAATTGTGCAAGTCATCAAACACGTGCATACGTATGTTTACCAATGATCCTCACTATGGGTTCGTTCGAGCGTTGTGTGTTTTCATTTCTTTTCTCTTGTTCCCATATTGTATATTTTCTTTCTCTTTCCTTGCACCAGGTCTGGGGGTATGGTTCAAATCCCGCGACCATATCATGTAGGTGCTAATCTTTTCCTTGTTTCTTTAGGGTTTATTTGTGAATTCTCTTATCACCACAAGTTGAAGAACGTCTTCTCCATAGCTATCCTCCATTCCCGACGTCATGCGTCGAGGAAGCGGGGTCGTCTCTAGACTTCGGGATGCGTTCCACCAATAGGTATTCTACTTTTCATTATCATTGTAAGTTTGACACCATAGTGGGTATCGTTAGAAGTCCTCTTTAGTTTAAGAGGAGTTTTCTTCTTGTATAGTTGTTTCGTTTTGTTTGCGTAGTTCGTCGTGTTTCATCTCAAGTTCCATAAACGAGAAGGGACTAAACTATGTGTGCGTGCAAATAACATGCAACAATGGTGTAGCAATCATATAAGCAAGGTAAACAAGCAATCCAATTTCATGCTTTAATCTTATGGTCATTTCCACACAAGCACACAGCAAACAAGCCGTGTAACACGGCAACATACGAACCACACATGTCCATACCTTATTCAGAAGGAAGAGTCGTCTCATACACAAGGTCCTGGTTGATGTTCGTCACGACCCGCACAAGAGGAAACCAACTGGAGCATCGGTGAATCTGTTACAGATTCCGCTTGGGAGTGCAGGGTGGGTTTCCTTCCATGCGCTTTACGGTTCCACCTTCTTCCTCTTTGTTTTCTGACTGGAATCTATGATCACACACAGAGATACAGCAGGGAGTTTATCAGAAACTGCTCTTCAATCCTGCATGAGCTGATATCCAATCCAGTGAGTGGCTGGTTTGTGACAGTTTCCTTCTTGCAAGAAGTTGCTAGTGGTTAGAAAGGTTGAGTATGGAGTTCTCGGTACAGCAAGGAGACAGAAGTGAAAAGAAGAAGGAGAGCAATGCTAATCAGTAGCACTTATCTGGACTTGGGTGGTAACGCAAGGGAGTACAAAGGGAGCTTCTGCGGGTACTGAGGCGTGCGCATGCCGGGGAAGAGAATAGCATGGTGAAAGGTCAGGTTGGGGTGTTAACCAGATGCGTGGGAGTTTGAAGGGGATAAAGTCCCATATTCTCATGTTGGTTTCGGGGTTCCTTTCTCTGAAAACAAATATTCAAATGGTGTTGTCAGTCGTGGTCTTCAAGTTTCAGGATGGTGGTGTGGGCAGAATCTTATGTCTACAGTCAGGCTCTGTTGTTCTGTTTCTCTCGAGGTTCAGATGGGAGTGCAGGAAGAGTATGGCTGTCATTTGTGAGTGTTTGAGAGTTCCTATAAAGGGCTCGTGGAAGTTTGAGTTATTCAAACTCTCACAGTGGGAGTGGTAGTTACTGATCAGACTTGAATGAGGAAATCGATGGGTAGGAATTTTGTCTGCGGTTTTCTCTTGATTAGGGTGATTACCGGATTGTAATACTAATATGCGGCAGAGGTGGAATCAAGTTTGTTTGTTGATTTATAACAAGTTTAAGTGTTGCATACTAGTCACTGGATATGAGCATAGCTCAACTGGTCAAGGCGTTTAGGAGGGGTACGAGAGGTACGAGGTTCGAACCTCAACAGGAGCGTCTTTGCTCCTTCCTTTTTTGTATAAGCTATAGACATGCTTAATTATATATGTGTGAGACTATATAATATATTGCGTTATTAGTTACACACGTAACCACTTAATTTTTTGTTACGTTATATATATACGCCCCTTTTTATTTTGCCGCGTTTTAATTTATGTGCTCATGCGACGTTAATACTTATTATTTACAATGTTGTATATCGTAACGTTACATATATGTGTTCTCATATTCGTACACATATATACATCGTTGTAGTATTGTAGCGTTGTGTATATGTATTTTCTTATGCACACATATATATATATATATATATATATATATATATATATATATATGTTAACGTTTTCGGTTTAGAAGTGCGCGTTCAAATATATGAGTACATTTACGTTCTTAATTTGTCTAGAGTATATAGGATGTTCAAACAATTTATTGGGCGCACGGGGTATTTATTTTACGCACCGACATGTACATGCGGTATAAGTATCCGCTTGGATCTATATTTAAAATACCATAATGTTTCATGGTAATTATTGCACATAATTTAATTTAACTTCTCTAATTTAAAGTGGTAATTACTCGGGTATTTCATGTTTTAACTTTAATTAAATCGAGAGATGCAATATCAAGGATGTCATAAAAGCCATCATTTGAATGAAGATGAGAGCTTCCAACAAAGATTTTGACTGGCTTGATTAGGTCCTTAGTATAGAATATATGTGTGGAATCATAGAGAAGGAAATGTTGTAAACTGATGATATTTCTTTGTACTCATGTGTAGTAGTACAACTTGTATTAATAGTAAACTAAAGTATTGTAACTGAACTATTATTTGACAATGGGCTTACAATAGCTTATTGGGCTCGTTGGATGGTGTTGGGTCTAAAACCCTCCCATGGTCCCAAAGTGTGGGAAGTCAATGACATTTGGGAATGAAATCGTATAAATAGGGCTTGGTCAAGGGTTTTATGTATGCATCGGCTAATTAAGAATCGCTATGAATGGAGGAGATTGTGAGGCTACCACTGTGAACTCACTCCCTGAAAAAGAAATAGTCGACCTCGACATGCTTTTTATGACTGTGAAAGACTGGTTTTAGGGCAAGGTAAACGGCTCCACTATTTTTACAATGCAAGATTGTAGCTTTTTCTAGTTTCAATTTCAGCTAACAGCTTCTGTATCCACATGGACTCAGAGGTGGTGGCGGCAAGTGCTTTGAATTCAGCTTTAGTGCTCGACTGCACCATCATTTTTTGTTAGCGCAAGCTCTAGGAAATCAATTTGTCTCAGAGGTAGATGGAAAAGACATTGGTGGAGCAACGGTCGAGGTGATTTCCAGCCTAATCCGCATCACTGTACACATGAAGGGAGCCAAGAGGGGGTAGTAGGAAAAAATAACCCCAAATCAGATGTATGTCTAAGATACCGAAGAACTCTTTTATGGCTTTCCAATGGTTTTCTCTGGGTGTACGCATGAACTGGCTGATGCGATTGATAGCAAATTAATACATGGCGAGTGAAGGCCATATATTGTAGGCTACCCACTAGACAATGAAATTGAGAAGGGTTTGAGCATAATAGGCTGGTAATGTCATCTAGGGTTTCAATATCTATCATGGGCGTGGGGCTTTGGCTGTGGACATGTTGGTGTAGGAAATAATTTGTTGGATGTAGCGTTTTTGTGAGAGTTTATGGCCAGTTTCATTTCTGGTAGTAGTGATACCAATAAAATGATGTAGAGGGCCTAGGTCCTTAATAGGGAATTCAGTGGCTAGTTGATTAACCAAAGAGGTAATAAGGTCCTAAGGGTTGCCAGTTATGTATATCATTAGCATACACTAGAATGCAGACTTCGGCATTTTGAAAATTGTAGATAAAAAGAGAGGAATCGGGTTGAAAGCCAATGTGAATTAGGTATGTATTTAACCTAGAAAATCATGCGCGTGGAGATTGTTCGAGGCCATAGAGAGCCCTCTTTAGCTTACATACATGGTCCGGAAAGGTTTTACTGACAAAGCCACTTAGTTGTCTCATGTACACCTTTTCCTCCAAATCTCCGTGAAGGAATGCATTATCTACAACCACTGTTGAATAGGAAACTTAAAAGTTGTAGCTATAGCAATGACTTAATCTTATGGTAATGACTTTGACCACTAGGTTATATGTCTCGCGGTAATCAATCCTTAGAGCTTGGTTGAAACCCTGGGCATCCAGGCGAGCCTTTCTTCTCTCTAGGGTGCCATAAGCATATTTTTTTGACTTTAATATCCACTTTCATCCCAAAACATTCACCTTTGAATGACAGGGAACTAGTCCCATGTGTTATTTCTCTGTAGGGCAACATACTCCAATTGAATGGTCTGCCTCCATTTGGGAAACTTCATGAAAGTAGTAAAGCAGGGCTATCTTGTATGGGAGATGTAGTTGTGAGGTTTAGCCAAGGTACGTTGCCATTAGTGTAAACCTTAGGTCTGAGATTGTTGGCTTGGGCACAAGTGATCATATGTGAGTAGGTTGTGAAGGTGGTGGTGAAGGAGAGGGAATCGGGGAAGAAACATTAGAGGTAGTGTTAGAGGTTTCATGGGTAGATGGATTATTTGGTGTTTCAAGTGTAGGTAGAGTATTGGATATTTCAGGTGGGTGTGATTGGGTGAAGGTAGGAACTAGAACATTTTTATGTTGGTTTGGGTACTGGTAGAGGATGTGAAGGGATGTGGAGAGAGAGTTTTGAAGGGAAAGTGTGTCTCCGTGAAGGAGACATATCTAGAAGTATATTGTTTGTGTGTGATAGGTTCATAGCACAAGTAACCATTGCTATTATAAAAGTAACCAAGGAAGATGCATTCCTTGGATCCATGAGATAGTTTGTGATTGTTGTAAGGCCTTAAATTTGGACAACAACTGCACTCAAAAACTCTAAGATGAGACAAAGATGAAGGGGGGTTATGAAGTTTCTTAAAAGTGTGAGGTAGTAAAGGGTTTTAGTGTGTAGTCTATTGAGAATGTAGTTGTGACAACATATGGACAGAATTTTAGGGGCATGCGAGCTTGAGACAGAGGCATAAGCCTCTTTTAACTATGTGTCTGATGCCAGTATTAGTGAAATACCCCAAACCTATCTATGGTTATTAAATGTTAAATTATGATATAATAAGGCTAAAACATGCCTTAGAAACATTGGTAAACAATTTAAACCATAGAAAACACGAAAACACTATAAGGACAATTTAAGCAAATACTTGCTCTAGACTTGGTGTAGCCTTGATTAGGACCCAAATAGCATTCTTAGACCTTATTAACATGCTAATGAACATGTTAAATCAATTAACAAAGAAAACCAAGCTAAAAAACAAGTAAAAACACAAATTATGCTTTAAGACTTCTTAAAGCACATTTTTGAAAAAATTGTCTTAGAAATGAGTTTTGAGTGGCTAAATGACCACGTTTATACCTTAATAAACATGTGTACTATTTAGTATCACATTAGGAAGCCTAAATCAATGAGAAACCAAAAATTTCACAAATTTGTGCACTAATTATGAATAGTGACCAAATAGTGCCCAATTAAGACTTTAATCTCTTTTGATTAGTCAAATGGTCAAACTAGCCCATAAATATCTAAGAAAGGGAGGGGCCGGTTTTAGGATGGGTGAGTCATCACCATATGCCAGCACTCTTAAAAAAGAAGAGGGAAAAGAAAGAATTACTATTTACTTTTAGCAAATATCTTACCTTAGCATACCCTTCTCCCTCTTCATTTCATTCCTTCCCCACCATTTTTCTTCTTCATCCTTCCAAAGAAAACCGTTCATGCTAAAGCACACCATTGTTCTTCATCTTATTTTGCTTGTTAAATACAACTCCAAGCTCCAAATCCAAAACCAAGCATATTTTGTGCTAGTTGAGTCAAGGCCTACAATCCTATTTTCAAAACTCCAAAATCAGAAGTTGGAATCCATTTAAGGAGCTTCATTCGAAGAGAAAAATTCAGTTTCAAGAGCTAGTTTGCATTCTCTTTGGTTCAAGGTAAGAAAGAGCACAAAAAACTCATCTTTCCTTTCATTTTTGTAAGTGCCGAAAATTACCATTTGAAGAGTCTTGTTTTACTCCTAGCTCTAGCCTTGATTAAATCTTCAAAAGACTAGAGGAGGTCTTGCCTTGATTCCTTATCAAAGTCCATTCCAAATTCCTAAGGTAAATACCCATTTAGTGCACTAAGCACCCCTTTGTAACCTAGGGATGATTCCATGAGTTTAGGTATATTACTTAGCACTCATTACATCTTTTTGAATATGATTAGAAGATTAGCAAATGAACAAAGCCCTTGGCCGATTTTCAATCAAGAAAACCAAAGGAAGAGAAAGAGAGAAAGGCTTGAAAAACATAAGGTAAATGATTTACCTTAAGGTGGTTTAATGTCTTAAGGAATGGTGTTTAGATAGATACCAAATGTAGCCTAGAGCTTAAATGATATTATGGATTATATTGCCTAGGAAATAACATGATCATACTTGTGAACTTGTGACTAAAGAGCCAATGGTAAATAATTATTTAAGAACTTATGGATTATAAGTTAGTAAAATAATCAAAAGGTGGATTATAAGAACATATCTAATTGCTAAGAGATTGATGTTGTGTAAATGCAGGTTGAAAGCCCCAAATGTTGGAAATTCAGTGTTTAGTTTATGGCATTTAAAGGCCTAAGAGCCATGTCATTTAAGGGCCTAAGTGCCAAGAAATTTAAGTTTATGCACTATATTTTGAATTAGTGTAGTTTGAGTGTAATTTGTGTGTAGAGAACACCCATTAAGGATTTTTTTGTATTTTGTTATTTAAGGATGAAAACTATGCTTTTGGGTATAAGGATATTGTATGGAAGCCATGTCAAATTTGGGTGAGAAACTAAGTGTTTTAAGTGTTCAAGTGAATTACTATGACCTAGGACTTACTAGGAGTCTTGAAGAATTAAATTGGTGGAAATGACTAACTAAGGTGTTTGAGGATTAGAAGGAACTAGGGTTGTCTAAGAGAAGTTAGAGATTAAATGGGTGAGTTAGACACACCAAAAATCATGGTATGAGAAATGTTAAGACTAATGCAAAAATATGTAGGAAATGATGTATTATGTCTTGGGATGACTTAGGTATGAACAAGAGGATATAACCTTGAGAAGTTTGGGTAAATGAGATGAAGATGACTAATAATGCATTAGGTGTGGTCAAAATGGTTGTGAGGAAACTATTGAGTTAGTTATGGTTGTAGGCAAAATTTACATCTTAGAAACCTAAGGAATAAAGTGATAAGTGTCAGGAATTTAGTAAGAACTTGAGTAAATGATCAAGGAATTTAGAGATGAGTTGATCAATAAGTTAGGAGGGTTTAAAGTGCTAAAATGGTGTTAGAACATGTAAGTATACATGGGGAAAGATTAGAAGAAAATTGGACAAAAGAACAAGGTTGGAATGATGTTCAAAACTGTAAATTTTAACAGCTTAATATGTGGTCCGAGACTTGGTCCTTGGAAAGTCCCGGACCAGCACTAAAAAACTGCCGAGAATTAGCCCCAGTACTGGTCCGGGACCTAGGGTCAGTACCAAGACCCGGACCAGCTCTTTTTTTTAGCCGAACGTATCAGACAACTTGGTCCGGGACTATAGGTCCGGACCAAGACCCGGACCAACCAAAAATTTCAACCGTGAGTTGTTTAAGAGGGGAAAAGGATGGGAATGATTAGTATTGTTATTATATGATAGTTAGGGGTTGTTTGGTGACATTTTATGGTCATTAGAAGTGTGAACAAGTACAAGATATAATGAGAAATAATTAACTTGTGTGATTAAGACTAAACTACTATGAATTAGTGGTTTAACCAGAAATCATTAGTGATTAAATAAGCTAGGTTAATTAAAAGTAAAGCCATCCGATTGGATGAATGTTATAGGATTTGAGTATTTGGACTTGGAAGGAGAATAGATAACCGAACGACCAACGGTGAACGGTATGGTTTTCTTGTAGCTTGCTTGCTAACGAGGTGTCCCTCGGCTTGTGTGTTTGTTTATATGTTCCGACTAAAACAAGATAAAGCATGCAACTGGTTTATTGTATTTGTTGTGGTTTGTACTAAACTAACACAACTTATCTTTGAGAACTTACTAACTATTCTTAGTAAACAATTGTATGAGATCATAACGCACTCCCTAATATTGGTTGGTTAATACCTGAAAAAGGTTTAACAAACACCTTCGTCTTTGAAACTTCTACTAACTGGAACTTGGGGGGAGTGAGGAATCCGGAATGGTCCGGTCATGCGTGTATTAAGTAGGAGGTCGGTATCTGTATCAGATCCGACTTCCGTTTGGGACTTGTCTATGACTTGTTCTCCTAGGGTCGACAAACAGACCCGACCACTTTGAATTATAGTTCAAGGTGGGAGGCCAGTTTAAGTTGGTGCGATGGGATCTACCTAAATCCCAATTAATTTGAGAAATATTGTTTATTTAACCAGTGCAGTTCTCGGCCGCTGGCTAGGGTTACTTTGACTAGACAAAAATAAACAACGGACTACGTATAACCGAATCTAATTAAAGAACGGTTTGCTTATTTGAGATGAAGTATGAGATGAGAATTAAATGTTTCTCGACTTAAGGAGTTAAAAAGCTAACTCACTTACTTAAGGAACGCTTATTAAGTTGTTCACTTGTTTGAGCTGTGATTGTTCACATAATTGCGTTGTGTTTTATTATACTTCTTATTATTGTTGTATAAATAATCAACTGCATGTATACGACAAAGTAGTCATGCGTGGCCCCGTTAGCTTGGGGGCTACACGTTAATCATACCAGTGAAGGTGCTGAGCCCTCGGAGCATCCATATTATTTTACAGGAAAGAGAAAGGAGAAGACCCACCTTGAGAGTAGGAGTGGGTAGACTTACTGCTGGTCTTTCTTTTGTATACGGGTTGTGCATGTACACCCGTTGTTGATAGTTGCAGTTGTTAGCAAACTATGTTAGACTTTGAGATACTTGATACTCGGTTGGTATTTTGGTGAAGTGTTGTAAATATTTAAGTTCGGTATATTTTGGTTTGTCAGACCGTAGCTTGAGACTAGGGGATTAAGTATGCCTAGTTAGTCGCGTGGGTGACTAACAGCGGTAACACCGACTCTTGTTAGAAGTTCCGCTGCGATGTTAATATTTATATTAGATGGTTTATGCGATAATCACGGTTATATGAATTGGGGTGTTACAAATGTGGTATCAGAGCATTGTTACACTCTGATGACTAGAAATACCGAACTTAGGTAGATACCGAGTCAAGATATGAGTTAAGATATAAGCTAAGATATGAGCTATGGGTTAAGGGTGTGAGATGTTAGTGTGAGAAGAGTCAGACGACCACTAATAAGTGTGGATCGTCTGTATCATCTAAGGATGTTATAAACTCGTGAACCGAGACCTTTGTAAACACAAGCGTAATGTGATTTATGCTTATTCAAATGTCAGGAAGGAGATGAGGTCGTGGCCGTGGTCGAGGTGAGGAGACTACTGAGATATCGGGCGGGCAGATGATATTTGAGATCGTGGCTGCCGTCCTGGGGCACATGGGTTATCAGCCCGACGCACCACCACCATCACCACAGCCCCGGGAACCAAACTAGGTGAAGAATCTTGCTGATCTTCGACCCTCATCGTTTAAAGGGGAGACCGATCCCACCAAGCTTGAGGTGTACATATCCGAGCTGAAGACTGCCTTCGAGACCCTTGACGTTCCTGCTGGAACCAAGGTGCGACTTGTTGCGTTCTACCTGAAGGGTGTGGCAAGCGATTGGTGGAAGCTGGTAAGGGCCGAGCATGTGGCCAACCCCGATTTTGGTTGGGAGCAGTACACGGCCTTGCTGTGAGCCAAGTTCTATCCCGCTCATGTCTAGACTAAGAAGCGGCTGCAGTTGGATGCTCTTAAGCAGACCAACAAGATGACGGTGGACGACTACTACTCAGAGTTCACCGCTCTCGTTCGTCTTCTACCGGGACTAGGTTACTCCGACCAGATCTTGGTAGACCACTTCTACGGCGGGCTGAGCCACCGACTCCGCTATGGCATGGGGCCGGTGAGCTACATTACCTTGCAGGTAATGAGAGATTCTAAACTACTCGTAAGTGATTGAAGTTTTACACCATGTGAATGTGTGACTAATACCTTGAAAGCAGGAGTGCTATTATGTCGCTGCTAAGGTGGAGATTACCGTCCAGCTGAGGGACGAAGACAATGCTTTTAAGAGGAAGGCTGCTGGTAAGGGTGCTGATAATCAAGGGCAAGGTGGGTACAAGAAAGTGAAGTACCAGCCTCAGTCCTAGAAGGGCCCGAAGGGGAAGGGTGAAAAAGGCAAGGCTACTGAAGAGCCTCTGAAGCTGACCTATGCTATAGCAGCAAAGCCTTTACGCTCGAAAGCGCCAAAGGGTAACGAATTATGCCTTAATTTGAGTTAATAAACGGTTAACAACCTTGAAACCCAAATACTGATGTTGTGAACAGTTGGGATTTGAGTTTGGAAGTGGAGCCGGTGGAAGCTATCAGCGCCATTTTAAGTGTCACTTCTGTCACAAAGACCACCCCAGTGTCGACTGCGACGGTAACAAGGTACAGTGCCACCATTGTGAAGGTTGGGGACACCTGGAGGATGAGGCTGAACCCTCATCGAGACCAGGTACCGCTATAACCCATTAAGTGACAAAACTGCTTGCTTACCGCATTTCATGCATGTTTGAGTGAATGTTTGAGTTTGATAAGATTTTAGCATTTAATTAGAACTCAAGTAAGATGTAACTTAATACCACCTTAGGAAAACTTCAACATTTGTTATCCAATACCTTCAACACTTAACCTGGAAGTGACCGACATCGAAACCCAAGAGATCCCGAGAGATCAGTGTCAGGTTTTCCGTCCAGGTATGATTTTATTAAGGGGATACCTGACACCCGAAGCACAAATAGCCATCATCAAGAGATGCAGTCAATTAGGAGTGGGACCGGGAGGCTTTTATACACCGGAGTACCCTGGAGGAGCAAAGATGAAATTAAGGATGATGAGCTTAGGCAAGGATTGGAATCTGTATGCCAAGACATACCTGAATATGAGAGCACAAGATGGAGCATCACCCCCGGAGACACCTGAATAGTTCCATTCGGTTGTTACACAAGCCGTGGAGATCGCTCAGCAACTTGAAGCTGATCTGATTCCAGACATACAAGCGGACCTATGCATCGTCAACTTCTACGAAAAAAAAGGACGACTTGGATTACATCAAGATAAGGATGAGACAGCGGAGTATTTTGAAAAAGGGATACCCGTAGTGTCTTGGTCCATTGGAGATGATGCTGAGTTCCTTTATGGCGAGCATAAGCGTGTGGATCGTGCCAAGAAGTTGGTACTTAAATCTGGAGATGTGTTAATCATGGGTGGAGAGTCAAGAATGTTATATCATGGTATTAAGAAGATCAAGCTGAATACAGCACCGTCAGCAGTGATAAATGCTACGCATATGAGACCAGGGCGACTAAACCTAACCGTTAGGCAGTATTAGCCATGTAATACTTTAAGTATGATGTAATGAAGGAAGCACATGATGTAAAAAGGATGGTTATTAATAAAATAAAAGTGTTGTTCATTTTATTGTTACGACTCGTGTTATACCATCAATACTCATGAAAGCTTGTGAAATATATTAGGTTGTGGACTCGGTACGAAAGGTGCACTAAGCATACTTACGGAGGCACAAGCCGGCGAAAGCGGTACTATCCTCACCAGTACCTTTCCGATCAATGGCGTTGATGCATCAGTGCTCTTCGACTCAGGGGTCTTGCATACCTTCATCTCGTCATCATTTGCGAGGAGGTTGGGGTTAGACGCTGACGAGCTACCGGACTTCACGGTTACGATCCCGTCTAAGGAGAAGGTACGATGCACTCGCTACTACCGAGTAGCCACCACCAGAATCAAGGGTGAAGACTTTCCTATCACCGTGATCGAGTTCAGAGACTTAAGGTTTGATGTGATAAGAAGGATGAACTGGTTGGAGCGGCACAAGGGTCGTATCCTCTGCGCCGAGCACCGACTGGTGCTCAGGAGTCTATCTGGGGTTACAATCTCATACCGCCAGAGAGCCTTCGACCAAGATCATCTCCGCCATGGCAATGTTTAAGGAACTGAGGAAGAAGGAAGATGTATACCTTTGCTATGTTCAGGACATAGAGAGGGACCCCGAGTTCGACCCCGATGTACCAGTGGTGTCGGAGTTTCCCGATCTCTTTCCTAGGGAACTACCCGGCATGCCACCAGCACGGGAGGTAGAGTTCACCATCGAGCTACTGCCAGGAACCGGACCGATAGCTAAGGCGCTTTACCACATGGCTCCGGCTATAATGAATGAATTAAAAGAACAGCTGAGAGACCTACTCGACAAAGGGTTTGTGCGACCTAGCGTATCACCATGGGGAGCGCCAGTACTCTTTGTGAAGAAGAAGGATGGCAGCCTCTGCATCGACTACAGAGAGTTGAATGCAGTCACAGTGAAGAACAAGTACCTGCTACCATGCATAGACGATTTGTTTGATCAGTTGAAGGGGGCATCTGTGTTCTCCAAGATTGATCTTAGGATCGGGGTACCATCAGATTTCCATTAGATAGGAGGACATTGAGAAGACGGCATTCCGGACACGATACGGCCACTATGAATTTACAGTGATGTCGTTCGGTTTGTCGAACGCACCAACGAAGTTTATGGATCTGATGAACCGTTTGTTCAGAGAGCATCTGGACAATTCGGTTGTTGTCTTCATCGACGATATCTTAATATATTCAAAGTCGAGAGCTGAGCATGAGAGTCATTTGAGGAGAGTTTTGGAGACACTGAGGGAGAACCAGCTTTATGCTAAGTTCTCCAAGTGCGAGTTTTGGCTTGACCAGGTCTCTTTCCTTGGTCATGTCATCTCGGATGCTAAGATCTCTCTAGATCTAGCAAAGATCGATGTCGTACGCACCTGGCCTAGACCGAAGACAGATACCGACATCAGAAGCTTCCTTGGTTTGGTAGGTTACTACCGCAGATTTTTGAAGAATTTTTCTAAGGTCGTAAAGCCGATGACTAGTCTGATGAAGAAAGATGCACCGTTCGTATGGACGGCTGACTGTGTGAGTTCATTCCAGAGGTTGAAGGACTCATTGACTTCTGCACCAGTTCTGACTATTCCAGACGGTGCGGAGGGATTTAAGGTTTATTGTGATGCATCCGGTAGGGGATTGGGTTGTGTACTCATGCAGCATGACAAGGTGGTTGCATATTCCTCTCGCCAGCTGAAGAAACATGAGGAGAACTACCCCACACATGATTTGGAGTTGGGAGCAGTAGTCTTCCCCTTGAAGATATGGCGCCACTACTTATACGGGGTTAGTGTGACTATCTACACCGACCATAAGAGCGTGAAATATATATTCACTCATAAGGAGTTGAATCTTCGACAGAGAAGATGGTTAGAATTCTTGAAAGACTATGACATTGACCTCCAGTACAAAGAAGGGAATGCCAATGTTGTAGCTGACGCCCTTAGCCGTCGAGCACCCTCACTCCATTCACTTCTCGCTTCTTCTAGCTTGGTTAATGAGGTGCGAGAGGCTTAGAGGAGCGATGCCTATATGAGAGAGGTCAGACAGAAGCTGACAAAGGGCACATTTGAGAGTCAGAAGTACGACTTCAGACTACATGATGATGATCTTATCAGACTTAAGGGCCGTTTATGCATCCCACGAAGCAGAGCTGATCTGAAAGAGCGCATACTACGAGAGTCACACTGTTCTTCAGTTTCTATCCATTCGGGAGCCTCTAAGATGTACAAAGACATGAAGAGGTACTTCTGGTGGTCGGAGATGAAGGCAGTTGTTACCGAGTTTGTACTGAGGTGTCTTACTTGCCCGAAGGTGAAATTTGAGCACCGACGACCAGGCGGAATGGTACAATCGATGCCAGTTCCAGAGTGGAAGTTTCATGACATCTCCATGGATTTCGTGGTCGGACTTCCACCTACCAAGGGAGGTCTGAACATGATATGGGTAGTAGTTGATCGCCTGGCCAAGGTGGCCCAATTCATTCCGATAAAGGACACCTGGAAGGTAACCAAGCTTGTAGAGCTGCTTGATAAGAAGATCATAAGGCACCACGGGGTACCAAAGACCATTGTATCTGATAGAGACATCAGATCCCTTTCGAGGTACTGGAGAGCTACACGGGAAGCGCTGGGTACCGAATTGAAGTTGGGTACCGCATTCCACCCTCAAACAGATGGTCAGACTGAGCGTACGATTCATACACTTGAGGACATGCTAAGAGCATGTGCCTTGGACTTCCAGAGTAGTTGGATTGAGAAGTTGCATCTGATCGAGTTTTCATATAACAATATATATCATGCTATGATCAAGATGGCACCTTTCCAAGCGTTGTACGGTAGACCATGTCGTACACCACTCTGCTGGGATGAGTCAAGTGAAGCGGTCATTATAGGACCAGAGTATTTAGGGCAAGTTCAGGCTGAGGTTCAGCAAATTCGAGAGAACATGAAGGCTGCTCAAGATAGGAAGAAGTCGTATGCTAATGTTCGACGACGAGACTTGGAGTTCGCAGTGGGTGACCAGGTATTTCTGCGAGTCTCACCGATGAAGGGTGTATTTAGATTTGGGCAGAAGGGCAAACTGAGCCCGAAATTTGTAGGTCCTTACACGATTACGGAGCGGGTGAGCCCAGTTGCTTATAGGTTGAATTTACCTGTCGAGCTGGGTAAAGTGCATGATGTCTTCCATGTTTCACAACTTAAGAAGTACATGCACCACCCCTCTCATGTTTTGCAGCCGGAGATATTATCTTTAGAGCCGACTATGAGATCAGTGGAGACCCCTTAGAGGATCTTGGATACTAAGACTAGGGACACTCTCCATAAGTCAGTGCGACTGGTGAAGGTTCTCTGGTCTAACCAGGATGTCGAAGAGGCTACTTGGGAGTTAGAGGATAGGATAAGGGTGAAGTACCCTTCACTTTTTACTGACTAGATCGTCTGTATAGGGTACGGGGCGTACCCCTTTTCAAGGGGGGTAGATCCCCTTTGCTTTTGAGTTAGTAAACGAACAATCACATAGTGTTGTTTGTAGGTTGCTTGGTTTTATGTATGAGATATGTATGGTACTTTGTGTATTGTACTTTGTGGCAGACCATATGAGTCTTAAGGTTTATATATGTGAATATAACCTATGGTATTGAGAGATCCGTGTGTTGTAAATGATATAGCATACATATCTGGATATGGTAATTAAATGTTAACTTATGATATAATAAGGCTAAAACATGCCTTAGAAATATTGGTAAACAATTTAAACCATAGAAAACACAAGAAAACACCATAAGGACAATTTAAGCAAATACTTGCTCTAGACTTGGTGTAGCCTTGATTAGGACCCAAAGAGAATTCTTAGACCTTATTAACATGATAATGAACATGTTAAATCAATTACCAAAGAAAACCAAGCTCAAAAACAAGTTAAAACACAAACTGTGCTTTAAGACTCCTTAAAGCATATTTTTGAAAAACTTGTCTTAGAAATGAGTTTTGAGTGGATAAATGACCAAGTTTATACCTTAATAAACATGTGTACTATTTAGTATCACATTAGGAAGCCTAAATCAATGAGAACCCAAAAATTTCACCAATTTGTGCACTAATTATGAATAGTGACCAAATAGTGCCCAATTAAGACTTTAATCTCTTTTGATTAGTCAAATGGTCAAACTAGCCCATAAATATCTAAGAAAGGGAGGGGGCGGTGTTAGGATGGGTGAGTCATCACCATATGCCAGCACTCTTAGAAAAGAAGAGGGAAAAGAAAGAATTACTATTTGCTTTTAGCAAATATCTTACCTTAGCATACCTCTCTCCCTCTTCATTTCATTCCTTCCCCACCATTTTTCTTCTTCATCCTCCCAAAGAAAACCGTTCATGCTACAGCACACCATTGTTCTTCATCTTATTTTGCTTGCTAAATACAACTCCAAGCTCCAAATCTAAAACCAAGCATATATTTGTGCTAGTTGAGTAAAGGCCTGCAATCCTCTCTTTTCAAAACTCCAAAATCAGAAGTTGGAATCCATTTAAGGAGCTCCATTTGAAGAGAAAAATTCAGTTTCAAGAGCTAGTTTGCATTCTCTTTGGTTCAAGGTAAGAAAGAGCATAAAAAAACTCATCTTTCCTTTCATTTTTGTAAGTGCCAAAAATTACCATTTGAAGAGTCTTGTTTTACTCCTTGTTATAGCCTTGATTCAATCTTCAAAAGACTAGAGGATGTCTTGCCTTGATTCCTTTTCAAATTCCATTCCATATTCCTAAGGTAAATACCCATTTTAGTGCACTAAGCACCCCTTTGTAACCTAGGGATGATTCCATGAGTTTAAGTATATTACTTAGCACTCATTACATCTTTTTTAATATTGATTAGAAGATTAGCAAGTGAACAAAGCCCTTGGCTGATTTTCAATCAAGAAAACCAAAGGAAGAGAAAGAGAGAAAGGCTTGAAAAACATAAGGTAAATGACTTACCTTAAGATGGTTTAATATCTTAAGGAATGGTGTTTAGATAGATACCAAATTTAGCCTAGAGCTTACATGATATTATGGATTATATTGCCTAGGAAATAACATGATCATACTTATGAACTTGTGACTAAAGAGTCAATGGTAAATAAGTTAATAAAATAATCATAAGGTGGATTATAAGAACATCTCTAATTTCTATGAGAATGATGTTGTGTAAATGCAGGTTGATAGCTCTAAATGTTGGAAATTCAGTGTTTAGTTTATGTCATTTAACGGCCTAAGAGCCATGTCATTTAAGGGCCTAAGTGCCAAGCAATTTAAGTTTATGCACTATATTTTGAATTGGTGTAGTTTGAGTGTAATTTGTGTGTAGAGAACACCCATTAAGGATTTGATTATGGTGGGTTGTTTAAGGATGAAAACTATGCTTTTGGGTATAAGGATATAGTATGGAAGCCATGTCAAATTTGGGTGAGAAACTAAGTGTTTTAAGTGTTCTAGTGAATTACTATGACCTAGGACTTACTAGGAGTCTTTAAGAATAAAGTTGGTGGAAATGACTAACTAAGGTGTTCTTGAGGATTAGAAGGAACTAGGGTTGTCTAGGAGAAGTTAGAGATTAAATGGGTGAGTTAGACACCCCAAAAATCATGGTATGAGAAATGTTAAAACTAATGCAAAAATATGTAGGAAATGATGTATTATGTCTTGTGATGACTTAGGTATGAACAAGAGGATATAACCTTGAGAAGTTTGGGTAAAGGAGATGAAGATGACAAATAATGCATTAGGTGTGGTCAAAATGGTTGTGAGGAAACTATTGGGTTAGTTATGGTTGTAGGCAAAATTTACATCTTAGAAACCTAAGGAATTAAGTGATAAGTGTTAGGAATTTATTAAGAACTTGAGTAAATGATCAAGGAATTTAGAGATGAGTTGATCAATGAGTTAGGAGGGTTTAAAGTGCTAAAATGGTGTTATAACATGTAGGTATACATGGGGAAAGATTAGAAGAAAATTGGACAAAAGAACAAGGTTGGAATGATGTTCAAAACTGTAAAATTTAACAGCTTAATGTGTGGTCCGGGACTTGGTCCTTGGATAAAGTCCCGGACCAGCACTAAAAACCTGCCGGGAATTAGCCCCAGTACTGGTCCGGGACCTAGGGTCAGTACCAAGACCCGGACCAGCTCTTTTTTTAGCCGAAAGTGATCAGACAACTTGGTCCGAGACTACAGGTCCGAACCAAGACCTGGACCAACCAAAAAGTTCAACCGTGAGTTGTTTTAAGAGGGGAAAAGGATGGGAATGATTAGTATTGTTATTATATGATAGTTAGGGGTTGTTTGGTGACATTTTATGGTCATTAGAAGTGTGAACAAGTACAAGATATAATGAGAAATAATTAACTTGTGTGATTAAGACTAAACTACTATGACTTAGTGGTTATTAACAGGAAATCATTAGTGATTAAATAAGCTAGGTTAATTAAATGTAATTAACCACCCGATTGGATGAATGTTATAGGATTTGAGTATTTGGACTCGGAAGGAGAATAGACAACCAAACGACCAACGGTGAACGGTATGGTTTTCTTATAGCTTGCCTGCTAACGAGGTGTCCCTCGGCTTGTGTGCTGTTTGTTTATATGTTCCGACTAAAACAAGATAAAGCATGCAAGCCGTTTATTGTATTTATTGTGTGTTTGTACTAAACTAACACAACTTATCTCTAAGAACTTACTAACTATTCTTAGTAAACAATTGTATGAGATCATAACACACTCCCTAATACTGGTTGGTTAATACTCGAAAAAGGTTTAACTAACACCTTCGTCTTTGAGACTTCTACTAACTTGAACTTGGGGAGAGTGAGGAATCCGGAATGGTCCGGTCATGCATGTATTAAGTAGGAGGTCGGTATTTGTATCAGATTCGACTTCCGTTTGGGACTTGTCTTTGACCTGTTCGCCTAGGATCGACAAACAGACCCGACCACTTTGAATTACAGTTCAAGGTGGGTGGCCAGTTTAAGTTGGTGCAGTGGGATCTACCTAAATCCCAATTAATTTGAGAAATATTGTTTATTCAACTAGTGCAGTTCTCGGCCGCTGGCTAGGGTTACTTTTGACCCGACAAAAATAAACAACGGACTAAGTATAACCGAATCGAATTAAAGAACTGTTGGCTTATTTGAGATGAAGTATGTGATGAGAATTAAATGTTTCTCAACTTAAAGAGTTAAAACGCAAACTCACTTACTTAAGGAACGCTTATTAAGTTGTTCACTTGTTTGAGCTGTGATTGTTCACATAATTGTGTTGTGTTTTATTATACTTCTTATTATTGTTGTATAAATAATCAACTACATGTATACGACAAAGTAGTCGTGTGTAACCCCGTTAGCTTGGGGGCTACACGTTAATCATACCAGCGAAGATGCTGAGCCCCTCGGAGCATCCATATTATTTTGCAGGAAAGAGAAAGGAGAAGACCCACCTTGAGAGTAGGAGCGGGTAGACTTACTGCTGGTCTTTCTTTTTGTATACGGGTTGTGCATGTACACCCGTTGTTGATAGTTGCACTTGTTAGCAAACTATGTTAGACTTTGAGATACTTGATACTCGGTTGGTATTTTGGTGAAGTGTTGTAAATATTTAAGTTCGGTATATTTTGGTTTGTCAGACCGTAGCTTGAGACTGGGGGAATAAGTATACCTAGTTAGTCACGTGGGTGACTAACGGCGGTAACACCGACTCTTGTAAGAAGTTCTGCTGCGATGTTAATATTTATATTAGATGGTTTATGTGATAATCACGGTTATATGAGTTAGGGTGTTACAATTAGCTGATCCATTTTGTGGATGTGACTGTGGGCAAGTGAAACGATGGTCGATTCCATGAGAGGTAGTGAAAGATTTTAGGGGCCTTAATTTCTCCTCCCCTCATCTGTTTGCATGGACTTTATGTGTTTGTTGAATTGTGTCAAAATTAGAGTGTAGAAAATAGTGAAAACAGTAGTTGCATCATATTTTTACTTGAGAGGATAAATTCAAATAAAACAAGAAATGTCATCAACAATAATAAGAAATATTTATATCTATCATCAGAAACAGAGTGTGCAGGGCCCTATAGATCAAGGATTAACAAATCAAAACTTTCCTTGGATTTGGAAGTACTTGAAAATGGGATATAGCATACATTTTTCCATAGCAATAGCTATACATAGTTCTTGTTTAACATGTTTTGAAACTGGGAGATGAAATTTATTCATAGTGTAGGTAGAAATAGAAAAAAGGATGTTCAAGCCCTGGTGCCAAATTGGATTGGGAGCTGTTGTAGTGTAGCAAAGACAGGGTGCGGGATTTGTGGCAGGACGAAAATGATAAACTTCATCCCTAGAAACTCCCCTGAGAAGGATCTTCTGAGTATTCAGGTGCTTCACAAGAAAATAATCAAAATGGAATTCGAAATCAGCATTGTTGTCTCTACAAAATTTACTGACTGAAATAAGTCATTTATTCATGTGTGAAGAGTAGATAATATTTTATAAAGAAAAGGAGTGATGATAGATAATGAGACTACCGTGTCCTTGGGCCTGAATTGGCATAACAGAGCCATCTCTAAGAGAGATTGTTTGTGTACAAGTATAGTCAGAAATGTGGAGGGTTTGCTTAGCAAAGTCATCTAAAAAGTGATGAGAGGCTATAGTGTCGGCTATTCAATCTGGTGTGGTAGTAGAGGTTGTAGCATTGGTAGAAAAATTTGAGGGGGGTGGGGTTGATAGCGTTAATTGAATCTGTGATAACAGATTGATGCCTCGTGACCTTTCTTGCCACAGATTTGGCATTGAGGTATATTGTCTGTGTAACCAGCAAAGGTAATAGTAGGACCAGATCTATTTCTTTGAATAAATGTGTGTGTATATCTCCCTCTTCCATGTTGATTTAAATTTCTCCTTCTATAGTCTATAAATCTATTGTTTGTGTATGTATATCTGGGTTTGTTGCTATATGAGTTAGAAGGATTGGATTAAGTGGAGTTTAGAGTTATGTTAGGAGCAATTTCTAGCTTCTGTTGGGATAACCAGGCTTCTGTAGAAAACATGACACCATAGATCTGTCTAGGGGTGCAAGGGGTGGATCGAGTGAGGATAGTGGAAACAAAGGAGGAGTAATCATATAGAAGGCCTTTAGAATGTCGGTTCGAGATTCTCTATCAGTGACATTGCATACAATGATAGATTGAAAATCCACTAGGGATTTGGCCCGATTGAAGTAGGTAGTGATGGATTCGGTGGCAGATTTTTTAATAGATGCCAATTGAAGATGGAGTTGTCCTACTTGAGCATTGGTAGATGCTTCAAAGGATTCATGAAGATAATTTCAAACTTGAGCAGATGTAAATTAAGTTAACTACCTGGCCAAGAATAGAATCACTGAGAGATATGAAGAGAATAGTAAGGACTATCTGATCCTGTTGCATCTAAGTGGTTGCAGCGGGATCTAGGGTGCCATTCTCCATGAATTACGAGCAAACGCAACTTTCATCTACATTTAATTTTATGCAGATCCGTGCCTTTCAAGCAAAAATTAGCAATGCTTTCCATATTCTAAAATTTGTTCCATTGAATTTGATCAGATTTGCAGCGGTGGATAATATGGATTGAGTTGTTGGTTTGGCAGGTGTTTCAACTTGGCCATTCAGCAAACAGTTGGAGGATGAAGGAGCTAGTCTCTCCACTTGTAGATCCAGTGGGTGAAGCAGCTGCCACATGGATGAAACCAGATTGGAAAAAAATGGAGAAGAACCAGGATAGAGTATGGCTCACGCCATTTGTTTAGTGCTCTGATACCATATAGAATGTAAGGAATCGTAGTGAAGGAAATGATGTAAACTAATGATATTTCATTGTATTCATGTGTATTACAACTTTTATTTATAGTAATCTAAAGTGTTGTAACTCGACTATTATTTGACAATGGACTTTACAATAGCTGATTGGGCTTGTGGGCTGGTGTTGGGTCTAATACTTAGCTCATATGGCTTGTATATTACTAGGGAAACTTTTGTACATTCCACTCCTTTTTGTAAATCTCAGTGTTATCCTTGGGTTTTTGTATTCCTCCCACCACTTTTGATTAATGCCCTAGGGCCTAGGTTGGCTCATTGTCACTTTGTATGTCATTACAGAAGCTTTTGTATGCTCTTCCTCCCAGCGTTTTGTTATATATCCTTCGACATCTGATATATAGGAACTCTGTATATCATCTTTTGTATATAGACGCTTGTCATTATTAATATATTCTTAGTTTTTAAAAAAATATTTCTTGCTCTTAATGCCAAACAGCAAGCGAACTGTTCACATAACTAACACCCAAAATGGCTTACATAATATAGTCTGCACTAATCCAAACTCTATAGATACATTGCACCATATAAATACATATAATTATTATAACCTAGCTAGCTAGCTAGGTTGCCTCTCCCAAGATGAGCCGCCGCAAGAAGAGCACAAGATGGATCAATTGATCCTCTCATTGCCCCCACCCAAAGATCCTGAAAACTTCAAAAGAATTTAAGGACCAACCTTCATCGTCACGGTGAGCAGAAGAGAGGCACCCACACGAATACAAAAGCAGTACGTACTTGTAAAGAATGCGATACATGGCCACCAAGAATTGGTATATATATATTGATAAATAGATAGATAAAGCTAGCAGGTTTTGCATTTATTCGCAGGGTTTGAATCTGCAAGAGGATCCGGTACTCCCGTGACCGGAATTAGCTCTTCTGAACCGGAGTGCGGTGAGGAGGACACTCTTAGGGGAGGAAGACATGAGAGCCATGTTCATACGATGGACAACATCGATGGAAGAGTATGGGAACTGGAGGCTGTTGTAAGAATTGAGGAGTGCAGTGACACTTTCTCTTAAGAGTGTTCTGTAAAGGTCACCCCTTCCTTGTAATCCTTTCCATAGAGTCATCCCTGAACCGTATTTCTGGGCAGCTAAGGGTCCAAACAAGAGTGCGACTTGTGTATCTGGGTTGACCACTTTCCAGTAGCATCTGTACTGTGGCATCATCCAGTACCTGTATTATGTATGTACAGCGTATGATAATTATGTACAGTCAATAATGCAATGATTTAGGGTGTATTGAGTACATGAAGTTGAGTATATTACTTACTCATGAGAGCAAGCTGAGGGTTCGAAGAAAGGCAGTACTGGAGGCATTGGAGGGAGATGGGGCATGGGAGGAAACCTAAAAACAGGAGGGTTTGGGACATGAGGAGTAGTAGGAGGAGAGGGACCCACAACAGGGTGAGAAGGTGAGGGAAAAGGGAAGGGGTTAGGTGATTGACTATGTCCGCCTCCTCCTCCAAAAGAGTTGGAGCAGAATGACATGGGCTGGGCAGGCTGAGAGATCAAGGCATCAACAGAGTACATTTCCATTCCAAACATACTAAATGTTAGTACAGGTGACTTGGAAGGGCCAGTTGAGGCTAGACATGAATTAGAGCCTGATGACGAAGTAGGGGAGTAGCGTTGTTGTTGTTGTTGGTTGGTAGTGATTTGGGTGAAGCATTTGGAGAGGTCTGGTGAGCCGTCAAACCTCATAGTGTATGATCCGAACATGTTTGATGTCTCTTCACCGATTGTTTCCATTGTAGTGCCGTCACTTGGACATACCATTGCTACCTTTACTCCTGTAAGAGATCATCAACAGTACTGGTTAATTGATTGTATTTTCTTAGTTTAGTATTCTATTTCTGTTTCTGTATAATCACTTCATTAAATGTAGTTTCTAATAAATGTCGATTATATATGTTGTCACAGTGTAAATGTGGTCTATATTTTCAGTCATACATTAATGATTATAAATGACCCCTCACCTACCAGAAGCACCAACAGGGAAACATAAGCCTGAACAGTACTCTTAGTGTACAACTCAACTTACTAACTAGCTAGCAGCGTATTGGTAAAAGGGAAAAATAGTTGAGCTAATCTTCTATGTTAAGCAACGCTACATCTCTACGCTGCAAATAATGAAGATTCAAATCTGACAGAGTTACTCAGTTTTGAACATGAACAGCAATCTCTTGTTCTTTAGCATATCAGCAATAAGTTTAGAAAGACAAAAATATTCATTATATGAAGCAGAAGTTTGTTTAATTGACTTTCAGTATACACTACTATAATCTTAAATTCAACTCACCACTGAGAGGATAATCAAAGACTGAGACATGGCCATCCCTGCACTGATCACAGAAGACAATCCCAGTCACCATGGCAGCTCCATTTGCTCCAGTGACAGCAATAATAAGCACAACAATCGCCAGAATCAAAATGTTATTGGCCATAGAAGCAGCAGCCATTATAAATACCATCTGCAGCTGCAGTACTGCGGCCAATCCCCGAGGAGAAACTTGATCTACTTATAAGATGATATAGCAGGAGGAAAAGGGTAATCGATCGTGTGGGGTTTCCTAGCTTGTTGCTGTTACTGGAAATGAAGAAAGTGAACCAATCAGCTGAAATTTGACAGAACAACAGCTCCTTCAGTGTAGATATATAAGTAGTAAATGGTTGCGGAATGGCAATGTGGGTTATTATTATTATTATTATGATATGGGTATTTTAACTCTCAACTGTCCTCCCCAATTAAATGTGATGCTGAAAAAAATAGTTGTGTAGAAGCAAAATAAACAACGGTCAAAAATTACACACACGAACAGCAGCCAGCAAAAAAAAATGAAAGCTTATCTGTCTGGTTGGTATCAGTTGCTTGCTTGGTATAGCTAGTAAATTGCATTTAACATCCACTGGTGTGTGTGTGTGTGTGAACCTATCCACCGACTTCTAGCTATCTTTCTAGCCAAAAAGCTACTCAAAACGTATCCGGCCGTACTCCTCTCTTTTGCGCACCTTCGATAAAAAAAAGGCCAGTTTTTCACAGAAGATGAGTCATGCTCAAGGGTAGATTGGTAGTAGAACAGAAAGCGTATTCAATCAATGTTACTTCTAGTCTCACGTTTCACATACACACTTTTTTGGAAAATTTTGTCCTTGTAAATTGCGATTCCTCAGCTGCTGGTTTAATGCAAACATTATTGGAGGGGGTGCAATCTGTAAGCTTGTGGTACTAATAAATTATAATGTCACATCTGCATTATGCGCGTAGAGATGAATGTCAACATTATTGATTACATATACATGGGATCGATGGGACTGCATCATCAGGGTGTGAAATATGAGAAGATTACAATCCCAACCACAAACAGTACTCTTACTGAGTCTTACTATTATGATGATTTCTAGCCGTTAGCCATGAATTTAATTTGAAGATTTCGTAGTTCCTTCCTTTGTTGGTCGCCGTTGGTTGTTAGGACTCGCTTCAGGAGCATTTAAGCCAACCTGTTCAGTAAAGTTGACTACTTCCTAGTGAAAATATCGCGTAAATTAAATGGGTTTTAAGGAGAAGGAGACATTAATTCCGGCCCAGCAAATTCTTGCCTACAACTGAATGTATGTAGGATGGCTACAGTTAGGGGCATTTTAGTCAAATTAAACAAAAAAATAGAGGGAGATGAGCGCAAGAGTCAAGACTGATTGTTGCATTTTTTTTTCAGCGCGTCTTGGCTACCACCGATTGTAGCCAATTTGGCTACATACGGTGTTTTTTTTTTTTTTTACACCCGGCGTCTTTTTGTGTGTGTTTTTTTATTTTTTATTTTTTTATCATAAAATTTTAAATTGTTGTAATTTTTAATATATAAGTCCAAAATAAAAAAAAATTATATCATTGTTTATCTAAATTCAAGCTCTACAAAACAAGACCAGTCATGAATATATTTTGACAACTTTAAAAAATATATTTTTACATGTATGGAGCATAGAACGTAAAAGAAAACTTGTACAGATGGTCATACAAACCTGCACAAATGTTCACTAAAACATATACATCCTCACGTGAAGACATGTACATTCTCGCATTAAAAACGTATAGATAGTCATATAAATCTGTACAAATTATTAAATATAACTCCTTAAATTAAAATCTGTACATATAAGGAAGAACACGTGTACAGACGGTCATACAAACATGTACATATGACCATACAAACATGTACATATGTTCATTAAAAAACATGTACATTCTCACATTTAAACATGTATATCTTCACATTAAAACATGTACATTCTCACATTAAAATATGTACATACATCCTCACATTAAAATATCATGGTATACATGTAAAAATAATTTTTTTTAAAAGTTGTCAAAATATATTCATGACTGGTCTTGTTTTGAAGAGCTCGAATTTAGGTGAACAATGATATAATTTTTTTTATTTTGGACTTATATATTAAAAGTTATAATAATTTAAATTATTGTTATTTTAATAAAGATTAAAAAAAATTAAAGAAAAAAATATTGAAAACGAAATCGGCGGTGTAGCGCCCGTAGTAGTGAGTTTGTTTGTTTCTATTTTCAATTTTGTCCCACTATATTTCATTAATTACAAAATTACCCTATTATAAAAGATATTTTTTATTTTAATTTTACTAAAATCTCCTTGGATGTACCCAACATAGCTACATTCACATGTAGCTAAGAATTTGCCTTACTAAAATCTCCTTGGATGTACCCAACATAGCTACATTCACATGTAGCTAAGAATTTGCCTTTTTTTATTAATCCGTCGATCTTCAAGTTATTGATTCCTTAAAATGAGGGTGATCGAAAACAAGAAACGTGCTCTAATTAAAATTGTCTGAGATGTTTTTTTTAATTTTGAGAGACGATTGAATTTGGTTTTTTTTCCTTTTTTAATCACACAACCTTTAAATTATTGTAACTTTTAATATATAGGTCTAAAATGAAAAAAATTATATTATTGTTCATATAAATTCAAGCTCTTCAAAGTAAGACTAGTCACGGATATGTTTTGACAGCTTTTAAAAAAAATATTTTTACATGTATATGATTGATACACTAAAATGATAATATGATTCATTAATTTTGTATTATGATTTATTAAAATTGATATTATGATTCATTAAGTAATAAGTGGTGAATTTGATGTTTTTATATTTTAATGTGATGATGTACATATTTTAATGTGAGAATGTACATGTTCTAATGTGAGAATGTAATGTTCTAATGTGAGAATGTACATGTTCTAATGTGAGAATGTACATGTTCTTTAATGAACATTTGTACATGTTTGTATGGTCATCTGTACATGTTTGTATGACCGTCTGTACAAGTGTTCTTCCTTATATGTGCAGGTTTTAATCTAAGGATGTACATATTTAATGATTCGTACAGGTTTATATGACTATCTATATGTTTTTAATGCGGAGATGTACATGTCTTTACATGAGGATGTACATGTTTTAGTGAACATTTGTACAGGTTTGTATGACCATCTGTACAAGTTTTTTTTATATTCTATTCTCCATACATATAAAAATAATTTTTTTAAAGTTGTCAAAATATATCCATGATTGGTCTTGTTTTGAAGAGCTCGAATTTAGATGAACAATGATATAATTTTTTTTCATTTTGAACTTATATATTAAAAGTTACAACAATTTACAGTTTTTATGATAAAAAAGAAAAAAAATAAAAAAAGAGCACCGGCGTTAAAAAAAAGAAAGAAAGAAAAAACGGATGCGAGTGGATGTGATGTAGCTAGTTGGCTACATTACCCTGTAGCTAAGACCGGCTGGGCCCGCAAATTCTTGCCTACAACTGAATGTATGTAGGATGGCTACAGTTAGGGGCATTTTAGTCAAATTAAACAAAAAAATAGAAGGAGATGAGCGCAAGAGTCAAGACTGATTGTTGCATTTTTTTTCAGCGTGTCTTGGCTACCACCGATTGTAGCCAATTTGGCTACATACGGTGTTTTTTTTTTACACCCGGCGTCTTTTTGTGTGTGTTTTTTTATTTTTTATTTTTTTATCATAAAATTTTAAATTGTTGTAATTTTTAATATATAAGTCCAAAATAAAAAAAAAATTATATCATTGTTTATCTAAATTCAAGCTCTACAAAACAAGACCAGTCATGAATATATTTTGACAACTTTAAAAAATATATTTTTACATGTATGGAGCATAGAACGTAAAAGAAAACTTGTACAGATGGTCATACAAACCTGCACAAATGTTCACTAAAACATGTACATCCTCACGTGAAGACATGTACATTCTCGCATTAAAAACGTATAGATAGTCATATAAATCTGTACAAATTATTAAATATATACATCCTTAAATTAAAATCTGTACATATAAGGAAGAACACGTGTACAGACGGTCATACAAACATGTACATATGACCATACAAACATGTACATATGTTCATTAAAAAACATGTACATTCTCACATTTAAACATGTACATCTTCACATTAAAACATGTACATTCTCACATTAAAATATGTACATACATCCTCACATTAAAATATCATGGTATACATGTAAAAATAATTTTTTTTAAAAGTTGTCAAAATATATTCATGACTGGTCTTGTTTTGAAGAGCTCGAATTTAGGTGAACAATAATATAATTTTTTTTATTTTGGACTTATATATTAAAAGTTATAATAATTTAAATTATTGTTATTTTAATAAAGATTAAAAAAAATTAAAGAAAAAAATATTGAAAACGAAATCGGCGGTGTAGCGCCCGTAGTAGTGAGTTTGTTTGTTTCTATTTTCAATTTTGTCCCACTATATTTCATTAATTACAAAATTACCCTATTATAAAAGATATTTTTTATTTTAATTTTACTAAAATCTCCTTGGATGTACCCAACATAGCTACATTCACATGTAGCTAAGAATTTGCCCTACTAAAATCTCCTTGGATGTACCCAACATAGCTACATTCACATGTAGCTAAGAATTTGCCTTTTTTTTTATTAATCCGTCGATCTTCAAGTTATTGATTCCTTAAAATGAGGGTGATCGAAAACAAGAAATGTGCTCTAATTAAAATTGTCTGAGATGTTTTTTTTTTATTTTGAGAGACGATTGAATTTGGTTTTTTTTTCCTTTTTTTATCACACAACCTTTAAATTATTGTAACTTTTAATATATAGGTCTAAAATGAAAAAAATTATATTATTGTTCATATAAATTCAAGCTCTTCAAAATAAGACTAGTCACGGATATGTTTTGACAGCTTTTAAAAAAAATATTTTTACATGTATATGATTGATACACTAAAATGATAATATGATTCATTAATTTTGTATTATGATTTATTAAAATTGATATTATGATTCATTAAGTAATAAGTGGTGAATTTGATGTTTTTATATTTTAATGTGATGATGTACATATTTTAATGTGAGAATGTACATGTTCTAATGTGAGAATGTACATGTTCTAATGTGAGAACGTACATGTTCTAATGTGAGAATGTACATGTTCTTTAATGAACATTTGTACATGTTTGTATGGTCATCTGTACATGTTTGTATGACCGTCTGTATAAGTGTTCTTCCTTATATGTGCAGGTTTTAATCTAAGGATGTACATATTTAATGATTCGTACAGGTTTATATGACTATCTATATGTTTTTAATGCGGAGATGTACATGTCTTTACATGAGGATGTACATGTTTTAGTGAACATTTGTACAGGTTTGTATGACCATCTGTACAAGTTTTTTTTTATATTCTATTCTCCATACATGTAAAAATAATTTTTTTAAAGTTGTCAAAATATATCCATGATTGGTCTTGTTTTGAAGAGCTCGAATTTAGATGAACAATGATATATTTTTTTTCATTTTGAACTTATATATTAAAAGTTACAACAATTTACAGTTTTTATGATAAAAAAGAAAAAAAATAAAAAAGAGCACCGGCGTTAAAAAAAAGAAAGAAAGAAAAAACGGATGCGCGTGGATGTGATGTAGCTAGTTGGCTACATTAACCTGTAGCTAAGACCGGCCGTTCCGGCCCTAATTATGCGGCGTGGCGCGGCTTGTGGTAAGCGAGAACGTAGTGATAGAGTTAGAGTTCAATTTCTTAGTAAAATACACTGTTTTGTTTCCTCGAGCAAACAGTGTATTGCCACTGCAATCGTGAGGAATTATATAATTCTCACTTTAATCTTAAATTTAGTAAATACGTCTTTATCACTTTTGAAGAGTATTGTATTGTATCTAAAAAATAGTGTACGGTGGGCGGAAATATACAAAAGAAGCCCACTGTTTAGGCCCATAAGGACATCCACAATGGTGTGGATTTCACCCATAATGTTAAAAGAGAAAAAAGGAAATGATGAGGTGGAGGAGAGAGATGTGAGAGGGGTTCTTAACTAAGACATTCTCTTTTTAGAGAAACTAGGTAAGTAAGAGAGAGATTGTGAGAGGATATAATAAAATAATATTTGTTGGTGGGTGGAATCCACTCTCACCATTGTGGATGCCCTAAGTTAAACTACACCGTAAATATTTACGATCAACGAAAAAGTAATGCAAAATGTCTTTCTAGATCATTCTCCATATCTAGATCTTAATCACATCGTTGTAGTTTTCTACTCCCTCCGTCTTGAATTGACCGTCATGTTTATTTTATGACATGTTATTCCACTTCAATATTAAGTATATAAGATAAAATAATTTTATAAAACTAAATTTTGTAATATATAGTTTAACATGTAAGGAATCATATGCAAAACTTAAATTTTTAAAATTATTTTATCTTATATGTTAAAAATTGAAGTCAAACGCGAGCCTTTAATGACGGTGGTTTAATCACGGCTTTAACAGACACCGTGATTAATAGGAAGGCCGGAATTAATTAGCGACGATGATTGAATTAACCGTAATCAATAATCGATCGGAGGTAGGCGCACCTTTTTTAGGACGGACTTTAGATGACGGTTATTAGTGAAACCGTAATCTAAAGTCCCGTGTTGACGCGCGCTTTACGGTCAACGGACTTTAGATTACGGTTTCACTAATAACCGTCATCTAAAGTCCGTCCTAAAAAAGGCGCGCCTACCTCCGACTGATGGTCAACGACGTCGTTTTGACCTGACACCAAATATTTCCCGTATTATTTGATTTTTTTGACTCCACGGGTAATCTAAATTACAGTTAACGACGTCGTTTTACCAGTGTATTTTAGATTAATAAAAACTTTATATTAATGTGTTACCTATGTTTGAAACCCAACATATGCCAAATAATTATCGCGCTATTTTTTTAATTTCGTTACACTTTAGATTACGGTAAACGGCGTCGTTTTACCAGTGTATTTTAGATTAATAAAAACTTTATATTAATGTGTTACCTATGTTTGAAACCCAACATATGCCAAATAATTATCGCACTTTTTTTTTTAATTTCTTTACACTTTAGATTACGGTTTTTTTGGGAACCGTCATGTAAAGTGTGACTTTAGTTTACGGTTTACATGTAAACCGTAATCTAAAGTCCATTTAAAACATTTGCCTACACTCTGCACACTCTACTCACAGTAACTCTTCTTCTCTTTCGCGCTATGTTCCTCACTGAAATCGCCTCCTCTCTCCCGTCACCTTGCTAACGGCCATCGCCGCCGTCGCTCCCACCACCTTTGTCACTCCCATCGCCGCCGGTCACCACCCATCTACCACTGGTCTCACCGTCGACGTCTCTATCGCGTATTGGGTATGCGATCGATTGATTGTCGTTTTTTTCTAACCTTGTCCATATACATGCATTTCGATTGCAAGTTCTAAGCTCGTTTGTATCGAATCCTGAGAGTGTAATGGCAAATGTTCTAACCTTGTTCATATTTGTGCCCAGATTCACAGTTAATTGCGACCTAGTTCGTGGGCTGATTTCTACACTACTTGCCCACTTCGGTGCTTAGTTACGGTAACTTTGCAAACCAATCTGTAAACTGCTGTATTTATTTATTCTTAGCATTTAGTATTACAATTAATACATAATAGTGTAGTTTTAAAAATGCTACTACTTAAAACTGCCACAAAGGAAAGAAAGTAAGTTCAAGTATATTACCGATTCCTGAAAAATGAATGGAACAGAACTGTAGCATATCTCAGTTTCATGAATGGAACAGAACTGTAACAAGTTGTTTGAGTTTTGGTCTGGATTTTAAAGCTTAATGGAATATTTAAGTAACTGGGTAAGGAGTTAGGAGAAGTATAATCAGTTGAAAGAAAAAAAAACAGACAGGGAAGAAAGCAAGAACACAACTCAGTTTCTGTTTTGATTTCAGTTTGGATTTCAGCTTCAGTTTCCTAGATGGTGCGTGTGAATTTGACTTTGATAAAACTGATTTGGAGATGTTAGAAATATAGGGGAGATGCTGTCGATTTTTTTCCGCGGTTTAGCTAGCATTTAACCTTGATTTTTTGATGAATTATAATGTTGTCGTTTTTCATTTATGCATCAGGACTACGACTTTATTTAGGCTTCCGACCTCAACCGTTAGCATCGGCTAATCGTCTACCAGAGGTAAGATTTATATATATACATATAATATTTGACAAACTACCAAACATAGTTATCCGCCCAAGATATACCTAATAGAGGTATATCTTCGGCAGTCCCTGTCGGGATTGTCCACGATTGTTAAATCACACACCTAGGGTGTGAATGTGCTTTTAATATGTACTTTATTGATTATTTCAGCAGTATCTCTTTATTGTTCTTCGAATGCATATATTATTGATTAATATCATAATATCGTGCATTTGAAGAACTGTAGGGAGATGCTACCGAAATTTTCAATAAATTACATATTAAAAACACGTTCACCGGTGGGATTTAATACTCATGGATGGATTTAGGTTGATAAGATACAAAAGTGTAAAGACTCTGCCACGGGTGACGGTATGAAATGGCTGCCTTCATATAAATAGCTAGAAGGAGATGGAACGTTCGTGGATTTACAGCGGAAATTTGGACGACAAGTTTTTAGAAGGAGTTGATAAGTTATGCACGGTGTTGGCGAACAATCTGAAACCTACAGACAAGGGATACATATTTTGTCCGTGTATCGACTGCCAAAACAATCTGAGATATCACGGCGTTGAAACAATTAAGGAACATCTGATCCGCCGCGGTTTTACAAAAGATTTCCAAGACATAATCCGATGGCATGGTTAGAGTGCGTTCGATGTTATTAAGCCTGACGAAGGGGATAATTGAAATACCCCGTAATTAAAAATAGTGATTAATTAGGCTAATGAATAATTTAGAGGCTTAATTAAGTATAAATAATCATAAGGGAACAAATCCCGAAGAAAACGGATCCTTAAAATGGATTAAAAGCATTACCGAACCTTAAAGCACGTTTTTCGAGGTAACCGGGAAAACGTGTCTTTAAACGGGTCAAATAGACTCGTAACAATTTTAGTCAACTAAATAATCATTAATAAATATTAGTGAGGCTTTAGAACCAATAAAATCAATAAAACGAGAGATTAGTAAAAACTGTCAAAAACGGGAAGTTGTGGGGTAGGAATATAAATAACACAAACTTATGTGTCCAACTTTGTAAATAAAATTTTAAAACCCACGTGGGTTCTGTATGCTGTCCGATTTTTACCCCATACACACACACTCTACTCTCCTCTTATTAACTAAAGACAAAAACAATTAAAAACACAAAAGTAACTCTCACTCTCACTTTCTACTCTCTCTCCTCCCTATTCTCTCTTCTCTCACGTACCCACTCCCTCTCTTCTCTCTGATTTTTTTTCCCTCTTCTTCTCCAAGAAACCGATGGCCATGGAAGAATAAGAAAACTCACACAAAAACTCACTTCTCTCCTCTTGTTACTCTAGCAAACCTCTTCCAAAAATTACACCATTGTCTTCCTCTCCTCAAGAGCAACATTTTCCTCTTTTCAAAATCCGAAAAAGAGCACTTTCGATTTTATGGGTATATCCCATTTGGAGCTTCAACACCACCATTAGAAGGCCCTCCTTCTCCTTGTTCTATTAAGGTAAAAACATCTTCAAAAACTCCATTTTTTTCTAGCCTCAAAGGCAAAACGAAATTTGAGCTAAAACTCTTGTGTGCTCCTCTTGTGCCCAGCCGGTTTTGGCATCTTTGGAAGGGTGGAAAGATCATTCTTGAGCTACTCCAAGTGTTTTATAAACCCTTGCAAGGTAATGAAACTCCTAAACCCTAGAATGTACATTAAAAGCTTAAATAAGATTTAGTGTTGGTTTTAGTATTGAAGCATGTATATAAATGTTGGTAGTGTTAGAGGAATTGAGACTACAAACCGGTAGAGAGAGAGAGAAGGAAGGAGAAAGAAGAAGAAAGAAAATCTAGAAGAAAAGCAAGGTAAGAATGCTCTTTTGCGTAACTTGGTATATACATGTATGTAGCAGTTTTTGGGTAGTTTGAAATGAGTAATGGAAATGGTAATGTATTAGTAGTGTAATGTGTAGGAGGATATAAGTATTTTGAAGCTTTAAAAGAAGTGTAAAACTTATAGAAAACAGATTGGGAATTAGTGTTAAGGTGCAGGAATTTTTATGAGTGGTTTAGTGTTGTTGTGGGCATATAAGAGCTTGTATATCGATGTCTATTGAACCAGGTGAAAAGAGTGTTGAGATGTGAATTAGAACATGTGGTGAGAGTATAAAAATTATAAGGGAGACTATGGCAAAATTTACGTAGAATTAGAACACTTAGTGAATTTTAAACTAGGTGAATGAGGTAGGTTGTAACAGATTTTGTTAGGGAAAGAGAGAGGGCATATTAGGAGAGATAGCTAATGAAATACCCTAAACTTATTGAACATGTATTAAATATCTAATCACATTAATTAAGGCCTAAACACGCCTTAAAAGTCAACTGAGAACAACAGTGGTCAACACAAAACAAGATGTTGCACCCTTTGACTGTTAAGGGTAAATAAATACCCAAATGAACTTCTTAGGACCTAAAAATTTTTCCTAAGTATATTAACACATTACTAAACATATTATAATTGTTGGGCAACACTCCAACACAAAGAAAAAGCACTTTCATGCTTCAAGGTCAAAAAGGGCAAAAATGAGCTCTAAGAATACCTTAAAGGTCTAATGACCTCTAAATGATATAAAATTGAATACCATGATCAAATATCATGTAAGGAACACAATAAAACCGTTGTCAAAGAAAACCAAGCTCAGAAACACCAGGCAACACAAAATGTGCGCTAAAACTCCTTAAAGCACGTTTTTGTGAAATTGTCTTCTAAATTGGTTTTAAATGAGCTAAAAGGTTATAAATACCTTTAAATATAATAAAATATCATATTATATGATATTAGGAATTTAATTCCAGAAATTTACGAATTTTTACAAATTTAATATTAAAATATTAATAAAACCCTAAAAGGGGGCCCGCTTGAGTCAACATTGACTAAGAATGGTCAAGAGGTCAAAGTTTGACCCCTTGGACCACATGAGGTCGACATACACAGGCTGGGGGAGTCAAATTTTGTCACTTCCAATACAATAAACAAGACTTAAATAAGTCTCCTTAAATTAAGGCTACTTTTGCCTTTTATTAGTTTATACACTCACTTTAGGCTCCATTATTTGATCAATCAAGCCTCAATTCGTGGGAGCCTTCCTTTCTATTCAATCAGCCGACCCCATGTCCCCTCCTTATCTCTTTGATGAGTCACCTCCAATAATGAGACAATAAACTAATCAATAATGCATTTTCAATCAAATATTAGCCATTCTAGTCACTCTCTCTCTCCTAGCTGCATTCATTTCGGTGAAGCAGCTCCTCCAAGCTCTCTCAAGCTCTCTCAACCGAAATTCTTCAGTTGGGAAGGTAAACCTAACTTCTAAGCTTCGAATTAATGGTTTAAGGCTTGTTTTTGGCTCTTTTTCTTCATCTCTTCACCACCTATGCTTAGATCTCGTGACTAATCAGTTCCTATGGCTTATTCTCAGTGTTCTAAGGTTATAACATCAATCAAATTCGAATGAAACAAGTTTAGAGACCAAGGTTGCTCAAAATCTCATTTTAAGGTAAAAATGTGCTTTAAGCTCGTATCTTTTGATTCCCTTCAAGTTCGGCTGTGAAACTTTGGTCATAGCCTCATCTTCTTCTCCTTTTCATGTGGAATCTGCTGGTTAGCCATTTGGAGCAAAGGTGGCCGAGATCCAAAGGAAATACCCTCTTTTAAGGCATTTTTCCAAGGTAAAACCTAATAACAAGGCAGCTTGTTGAGATCTAGAAATTTCCTATGTCAATATAGTAGATCTAACACCTTGTGGTGTGTTTGATTCAGGTCGAAACCATCTTGAACCCTCCTTGCATTCTTAAGGTGATTTTTACCTTAAATCTTACATTAAATTACTTCTTATGGTTAGATCTTTCTTGGAGACTAACTAGGCCTTGGTTTCTGTTGAAAACATGTAAAACAAGCTGTGGAGAATTTCTCCTTAAGGTGGCGAACCCAAACAAGGCTTTACCTAAGCTAAATCAAGGTATAAATCACTTAAAACCATAACTTGATACATTAACACAAGTTTAAGTGTGTGTATATTAATTGCCGTGAGTGAAGAGGTAAAATAAGGTCTTGTTTGACCTTAAAATGTTTAAGGAATGGTTTAATAAATTTTACAACTAATTAAACAAGCATAAATGTCAAATTTAAGACATTGTGTGGAAGTTTGGTAAATAAATGAAAATTATATGGTGAGGCCGAAATTTATATGTATTTTTGGGACATTTATGTGTAATTTATTTTGCAAGACAATGTTTGTAATAAGGCCATGTATTTTAGGCCATTTATTTATGCATTTACAAGCTTTATTTAAGTTTAGGTGGTATATAATTATTACCGAAATGAATAAGGGGTTATAGTGTAATTAAATTAAATTTAGGGACTTTAGAAAAATAAAGCCGAAAATTAGAGTTAAAAAGGAGTTAAAATAAAGTTTATAAGATTTTATAAAGTTTTGGGGTTAAATGGTGAATTTTAGAAAGTTTGGGTACTAAACCGTAATTATAAGGAATTGGTGGTCAAGGAAATATTAAGGTGGTCAACATTGACCATATGCTAGGTTTTGACCAAAAATAATAAGTTAGATAACTTATTTAAGGTTTTATAATAGGTTATGTATTTAATGGTAATATTTTTATAACATATGTGGTGAATATGTTATTACCGAAAATTAAGGGTGTAAAATGGTATTTTAAACACCCATGGGCTATTAGGAATTTTTAGGAATTTATTTGGTGGATTTTGGAATTAAAATGAACTATATATGTATAATATATAGTTATTATGTCATTATGACACTTTGGAGAAAAATAGATGGTGGAATGGTAAATATCAAAAGTATATGGGTTAATAAGGATATTTATAACCCTTGGTGGAATTTGGTGATTTTTAGAATTATTAAGAGAATTTATTAAGATATGTGTATAAAATATGGTTTTAATGATATGGAAGAACTATATGTTATAAATAGGGCCAAATGGCAATTATAGAATAGCACAAGGGCTGTTCGGAATTTACAAAAAATAACCATAGGTTATACTCTTTTATAAGTTAGAAATGTTATATTAAATGGTATATATAACATGGTAAAAAGAAAGGGGTGATTTTGTAAATAAAGGAAACTATGGTTTATGGAAAAGAATAAGATTTTCTTATGGTGCCTAAGAGGCAATAATAAATAGTTTTGTATAAAAACTATAGGTTATAAGTTAAAGGGAATAAAAATATCACATAGTATGATATTAGTATATGGTATAACGTTACATAATGTTATGTGGTCAAAACAGAATTTAAATTAAGTTAAGGGCTATACTGAGTTAATAAGAGTTGAAAGATGAATTTTAGACTAAGGTCTATGATGTTATAAATGTTATGACAATGATATGGTTTAGATGGAATTAATATAAGGAAGGGCACTCACATAAAATAATGTGACAAACTATAAATAAATGAGATTTATAAACTGAGGTGTTTATGGAATAAACCTTAGGAGTTGTAATTATACAACATAAGATGTTACATGATATTAGGATAATAATCTTAATATAAGTTGTATAATATAATACAACTAATGGGAATAATCATCCAATAAAAGATGATAAAATGTAACATAAAATACAAGAGTTTATGAAACTCATGAGAATTACCTACGTGGTAAAAATATATACATACACAAGAATAATGTATATAAGGTGGATAAATATATTTTGGTTGGAAACCTTATGATTTAATGGTGGTGGTTATTTGGAAAAAAAATATAGTTACAAACTATAAGCTATGAATTTTGCTAAGATAATGGGTAATGAAATACAAAGAATTATAATGGATGATGGAAAAAAATATATAATATAAGAATGCATGCATACATGCAACTATAGGTTACGCACCTAAACTAGATGTGGATAAGATTAAAGGAAATATAAGGAATTAGACTTTACAGTTGAAATAGTTTTGACGTACGCGTTTTAAGTAACAAAGCCGACTGTTTTAGAAAAACCTGTAACAAACAACTGTAGAAAACAGGGGTGAACTGTTGGGGTTACTTATAATTCGGAAATACCGGATGTAGTTAGTCATGGAGACTGACTTATAGTTTTATTACCGTTTAGAGTATACTTCTGACAAGGACGCTTGACGAGCTAACGGACTACACGGAGCGTAGGATCTTGCTGATTCATACTCCACCGTAATACAGTCAGGGTGAACGGTATGTAAAGGGGTTTGATCCGAGTTGTCCTAAGGTTGCTCCTTGGGCTCGGATTTGGTTGATATAACTTGTATGTTGTTGTGTGTCTCGGATCGGATTGTCTCTGAGGGCTTCCTCAGTTCAGACTTCTGTGTGATCTGTGATAAGATTGTTTGTCTGAATGTGATAATTAATATGCATGAATTGTATATTTATAGCTGCTTATTATTTACTGTTGTTGAGTTAACAGTATTGGTTCGTATATATGAACCTATATATAAAACGAACTAGCGGCTATGGTGCTCTTATATGAAATATAAGGAACGTAAGTAAAACATTGTAGCACTATGATAATAACATATACATATTATCTGAGACTTTTATACGGAGCATTGGCCTTTCTATACTCCGCTCTCGTATCTAACACTGGATCCCGAGTTTACAGACTCCGGATTGGACTAATGACCTTAGTCTGCTGTGTTAGAAAATTTGGTAATGCGATGCGATGGTATAATTAATTAATTAATGGAATGGAAGTAAAGCCAAGAGGATGTGGCTCTTGGTGCGCGCTGTGATCACAAAAACGATACCAGGATGTCCGCGTACGGGTCCGTAAGTATCAAGAAAATTTCCCGTGAGCTAGAATGGCTCGTTGGTCGGAGACTCTACCGTTGGAGTGGCTACTGCCGTGGGTGACCCGCCATAATATATGGGTAACTAGAGACATGTCGTTTTAACGAGACATTGTCACTAGGTATAACTGAACAACTAAAACAATTGAGACTTATACAGTGGCGAACAATACTATGGACGAGACTTAATACTTGTTTATTATTCTCGTTGTTTCGCTTTGTTGTTCATTGGTTATACTTGTGGTTATTTTATTGTGTGTTGATGGTTGGGTGGAGCCTACAAGGCTAAGGTAAATTAAATATGAAAACTGTACGCTACGGCGAATTACATGGTACATTAAATTGTTATTGCTCGATACGTTCGATATACAAATGTTATTTGAAATATTCTATGAATGTTTGGTTTGGATGGATGACTAATGTTTATGGATATTTGGATGGTTGATTATGTATATTATACATTTATGCTTCAGTTTTGATTATAACTGTAAGAAGGAAAAGCATGAAACCAATCTAATAATAAGATGGTTAAAATGACAAGTGACCATTAGGGTCCAGGCCCGGCATACTCAGCGTCTATCGCTGATACTACACCATTTCAGGTTGTTGATCATTGTCGGAGCTGAAGAACAGGAACAGGGTAATTGGAGATGTTGTATAGTAATGAAGATGGTGTATGGTCTTATGGTAAGGTTATGTATTTTTCAAGATTGGGTAGACGCTCACTTGTCGATGTTATGGTTTATGGACTTAGTGTGATGTATAGGAGTTTCTCGTTATCACTGCGGTTAGCAGTTTATTTGTATTGGAAGTTGGATGTAGTTTGGCTGCGTTGCTCGCATGGGCGAGTAACGGCCGGTGACACCCGAGTGAGTTTTGTAATGGTTATTTGTTTTTCCGCTGCGAGACGTTTTATTTATTGCTACGTGAGAGATTATATCGTGATTATTGAGAGGGGTGTTACAGCTAATGTAGTTGTAAAGTATTAGAGGTGTTAGAAATGTCAATAGAAGAGGAAGTTGTAGAAGGGGAGTGTTAGTATCAAAATTTGTAGCAAATGTGACTAAGGAAGGATATAAAGTGAGTGCTGAAATGAAAATGTAGGAGACAAAGGGTGTGGATTGGGATATAGAAAAGGGTGATGAGTTAGTAGATGAGTTAAGGAGTGTTTTAGGGTGCCTAAGCATGTAGGAAACTTGGGAAAATGATTAGGAAAAGATTGGATGTGAATTGAGAAGGACTTGGAGTTCAAAATGAGCAATTAAAAATAAGTACTGGGCTGGACCGACCCTAGGGCCGACCCTAGCAGGGTCGGTCGACCCGAAAATCTGTAACCTCGGAAGCTTCTGCATCCAACCGACCCAGTGGACCGACCCTGCCTGGGTCGGTCGAGTGGGAATTTTTGGTCGGAAATGTTTCTGCATCCGACCGACCCAGGGGACCGACCCTGCCTGGGTCGGTCGAGTAGAAATTGTTAGTTGGATTTCTTCTGCAACGGACCGACCCAAAGGACCGACCCTGTCTGGGTCGGTCAAACTGGAAATTTTGTAATCGAAGTCTCTGCACCCGACGACCCATGGGTCCGACCCAGGGTGGGTCGGTCAGGTCAATAAAAAAAAACAGTAATCTTATAATTAGTATATATATATATGTAAACCATGGACAAGTAATGGAAAGTAAGAAAAATGAGATATAAGTGTAAGGAATGTAAGGCCTTAGTAAGTATGGATTAGTAAACACAAAAGTAGTTGAGTTGAATTAATGATAGTTATATTAATCATTCAATGGTATATATAATAGGGTTTGATTTGTGACACCGAAGGACGTTTGGAATCACGTACAACGGTGAACGGTATGGATTCCTCATGCCCCGTATGCTATCTTGGTTACTCTGATTTGTGTGTTGTGTGCTAATTGGTCACCAAATAAGATAAATGCACGAATCGGAGTTAATATGCATACTTGTGATTATGTAGTGTTGTATGATGCGAATATCCTCTTAAATTTTAGTTTGTATAATTCATGAAATGTTTGGATGATAATGAATGTGTGTATGTATGATGTACTGTACCGTGACCGTTTATTGTGTTGGAATTCTAACTTGTTCCTAACAAGCTAACCATCCTAACTTAAATTGGTAATTAAATTGGAATGAGTAGAAGTCCGATATAGTTTCGGCCACGCGTGAGGATGCGGAGTCACGAGAGGTTGGCTCCAATTCCTGACTCTTAAACTGGTCCGCGGCCCAAATCCCTTAAGTGGGTAGCATCCGGATTGGTGAGTCAAGTAAATCCCGGAGGTGGGACGGTGTATGTCCCCAGGGCCGGAGGTCCCGACGACTTAACTTGAGTATAAGTAAGTAAGTAAGAATGAGTAAGTAAAGTAAATGAAAGTAAGTAATTGTAAGTAAGAAAAAGTAAGTAATGAGTAAAAGAGTAAAGCATTCCGATTAACCCGGATGCATAATTTGGCTAACCTTGTGAAGGTAAGTGAGATGTATGCTATGATATTGTTGCCTTGAATTGTGTAATGAATTGTATAGCATGTATGATGTATGAAAAGCATGTATGTATGAAATAAACGAACAGCATGTTTAGTGGACGTCAAATAGTCGGCGTGCCCTAGCTAGCACGCGGTATATGCGGAGTTTATACGCAACGTTTGCTGAGCCCCTTGGGGCACCATTTTTACTACACACAGGTACCCGTGAAGGATGAAGACTAGGAGAGTTGAAGTTTAATTTTCCTGTCTTTCTTTTGATTGTAAACAATGAATTTATGATGGTGTACTAAGTAGTACATGGCTGTAACTTTTGATTAGCCGGTGTACCATGGGGTACACCTTTTTGGATATTGACGGAAGGGAATTGGTATAGATGAGTAATAGGTAGAAACTCATTCTTTTGGGAAGTGTGGTAAAGGATGTAATGTAATACTTTAAATACTCGATGATCCAAGAATGTAAGTAGGTTATTTTGTATTCAGTATGCATTATATTAGTAGCTCGGTACACTATGTTCATCAGACCGTGACTGTAAGTATTAGCCTAGCTAGCCGTATGGGCGGTTAGCGGCATTGTTTCACCGCCGTCGTAGGTAGTAATATTTGCTGCGAACTCGTAGGATTAACAGGACAATTAGACGGTAAGCATAGGATTAGCGGTTGGGGGTGTTACAAAAAGTGGTATCAGAGCGTAGTTACGCTCTGATGTCCATAGTACCGAGCATAGGGGATTACCGAGTTAGGATTTCAACCGTCTTAAGACGGATACTTAGAAACCTAACTAGGAACTACCGTTGTTAACAACGGATACCCTTAACGTTCTTATGAACGATACCTTGCTTAAATTCCAAGACCTTTGAGTCATATCTTGCAAGCCTAACGTAACTGTTAAATATTCAGATGTCAGGCAGAGGTCCAGGTCGCCCTAGAGAAGGGGGCAATGACGGACCCGGCGTGCAGACGATAGCTGAGATCGTCGCCGCCACGGTAGCGCAGATGCTACCGCAAGTAATCCAAGCAATGCAACAGAATCAACAAAACCAACAAACTCAAGCGGGGCCAATCCCTCCCCCGCCACCCAGAGAAGCAAACTGGGTAAAAGCTGTAGCGGAACTCCGCCCTCCCTGCTTTAGGGGCGAGAGTGATCCGGCTAAGCTCGAGGCCTACATCTCCGAGATGGAGACGGCTTTCGAAACCCTCGAAGCTCCTGCTGGAGTTCGAGTCAGAGTTGTTGCAGCCTACTATCTGAAGGATGAAGCCATGGATTGTGGAAGCTGGTCAAGCACGAGCACGTCAGTGACCCCACATTCGATTGGGATTCCTTTGCATCTCTCCTCCGTTCAAAGTACTACCCAGAGCACGTAAAGACCAAGAAAAGGCTAGAGCTAGACGCCTTGAAAATGACAGAAAAGATGACTGTCGACGAGTACTACCGCACCTTCACTTCTATTCTCCGTCTCCTCCCTGATCTAGGATACCGGCCAGGTGTTGGTCGATCGCTTCTATGGCGGTCTGAGCCATCGCCTTCGGTACGGTATGGGCTACACGAGATTTACCTCCCTTCAGGTAAATATCGGTTAACCCTTAGTATCATTTCAATTCCTTAAATTCCTTGAATCTTCTTTATTCCTCCTTAAATGAGAATCCCGGCTAATACCTGAGATTTCAGGGTGTTATCACGCGGCTTCTCGCGTTGAGATATTGCCAGTTAAGGGATGAAGAGACGCGCTGAAGCGCAAGCTAACAACAAAACACCAGCACTGAGGAGGCAGAACCAGGGGAAGAGCTGGAAAAAGAAGAAAGGGAATTTTTCAGCAATCCCAAAAGAAATTCCCAGGGTGAGAGCAGTGCCCATGCTGAGCAGGGCAAACCAACTGAGCTTCTTCAGCTTGGTTATTCTGCACCGGTGGCAGCCAAGCCACTGAGATCACACCCACCAAAGGGTAAAATTCCTAACCCAATTTGTATTCGTATAAGTACCATATCTAGTATATCCACGCACACATGTGTTAACCCTCTAACCTCAGGTTCTAGCTCTGGTGCCGCCAAAACCTTCTCCGATGGCCGCACCTATGTGTGCAGAAAGTGCAACCAGGACCATCCTGGTAAAGACTGTTATGGGTAGAGGTGCTCAAAACCTGTTCGGCCCGGTGACCCGACCCGGCCCGGCCCGGAAAAAAGCCCGGTAAACCCGAACCCGACGGGCTGTTCGGGCGGGCTTGGACAAAAAAATGGGCCCGAATAAAAAACCGGGCCGGGCCGCGGCAAATTTTCAAGCCCGCGGGCCAAGCCCGCCCGGCCCGGTTTTCAATATTATTTATTATTTTTAAAAAATATATATAAAATAATGTATATCTATATTATTTGATATAATACATATATCAAAATTATATTAAATATACATATAATATAAAATTTTACTCAAATTTATATATATAATAATGATTTTGAAATTAAATATATATTTTTATGTTAAAAATAAAAATAAGCAAATAACCGGGGGGCGGGCCGGGCACCGGCAGAGCTGGAAAAAAACCGGGCCTAGCCCGGCCCGGCCCGAAGATATAAAAAACCGGGCCCGGTCTCCATGAGTAGGCCCGACGGGCCCAAAAAACCTCTCTGGCCCGGCCCGAACCCGGCCCGCCCGCCCGAATGATCACCTCTAGTTATGGGAGAGACATCAAATGCTACAACTGTCAGAAGCTGGGACACACAGCTAATAGATGCCCAGAGAATGCTAAGCCAAAGGGAAACTTCCAAAACTACAAGCAGAGAGAGGGCAAGGAGGTGGCATCTGGCGATGCACCGGCCCAGCAGGCACCTCAGGGACAGGGATCCCGGGGTCCTCAGAGGGGCGCACCTCAGAGGCAGCCTGTTCTCCATGTTATTGACCGTGATGGGTCCGGTTCGAAATCCGGCCCAGGTAATCATCTAAACCTTTAATCCTTGAAGTAGCATAACTAAGTAGTAGAATAATTGTTTGAATGAATGCATGAGTAAATAAGTGAAGTATGTACGAAGCATGAAATGAAGTAGTTGAAACTAGTACTCACCGTAGATGAAATTTGCACCCATAGGAAGCTTTAGTATCTGTTACCCGATACCGGTAAACTTGAATCAAGAAGAGATCGACATCACCAACCACGACTACACCAACAAACAGTGTCAGGTCATCCGACCAGGTATGATCTTATTAAAGGGATACCTGACACCCGAAGCGCAAATTTCAATCATTCGACGATGCAACGAGCTAGGAACGGGTCAAGGTGGATTTTACACACCCGAATTCCCCGGTGGAGCGAAGATGAAGCTGAAGATGATGTGCTTGGGGAAGGACTGGAATCCTTATACCAAGACATACCAGGAGACACGAACACAAGACGGAGCGACGCCACCGACAATACCACCAGAGTTTTAGACACTCATCACACAAGCAGTAGAACTTGCACAACAATGTGAACCTGAACCGATCCCCGCACTTGAAGCGGATCTCTGTATCATCAACTTCTACGAGAAAGAAGGACGACTTGGGTTACACCAAGACAAGGACGAGACAGCGGAATCTCTTGAACAAGGAGTGTCCGTAGTGTCTTGGTCCATTGGTGATGATGTCGTATTCCTGTATAGCGAGCAGAAGCGTGTGGACCTCGCACAGAAACTGGTATTGAGATCAGGAGATGTCCTAATCATGGGTGGAAACTCTAGGATGCTGTATCACGAGATCAACAAGATCAAGTTGAATACGGCACCGCCGGCAATAATCAATGCCACACACATGAAACCAGGACGCCTGAACCTTACCTTTAGAAAGTATTAAATTCCTAGTATCATGTAATCTATTAGTAACGTGTATTAGAGACACGACATGTATGATGGTTGGTTTATCAATAAAGAGCAGTGTTGATTTAATTCCACTTGTGTCCACCATCAATACTTATCCAATTGTGAATCCAACAGGTTGTGGACTCGGTACCGAAGGTAACCTGAGCATCCTCACCGAAGCACAAGCCGGCAGAAGCGGCACCATCCTAACGGGAACCTTCCCAGTAAATGGCATTGATGCCAATGTGTTATTTGACTCCAGCGCCTCTCACACTTTCGTATCACCATCCTTTGTGAAGAGGTTGAAGCTAGATGCGGATGAGCTACCGAACTTCATGGTTACTCTCCCATCGAAGGAGCGAGTAAGGTGCACCAAATACTATCAATCAGCCACAATCCAAATCAAAGGCGAATCGTTTCCCATTTCCTTCATCGAATTCAATGGATTGGGATTCGACGTAATCATTGGAATGAATTGGTTGGAGCGGCACAAGGGTAGGATCCTCTGCGCCGAGCATCATTTGCTGCTCAAAAGTCCTTTTGGGGTTATAGTATCTTACCGCTAGAGACCGAGAGAGCCTTCGACCACACTCATATCTGCCATGGCTATGTACCGGGAGCTCAGAAAGGGCCAAGAAGTGTATCTTTGTTATGTACAAGACCTGGAGCGAGATCCAGAGTTCAGTGATGAAGTACCCATTGTATCCGAGTATCCCGATGTATTCCCTAAGGAGCTACCCGGCATGCCACCACCGAGAGCAGTGGAATTTGAAATTGACCTTTTGCCAGGTACCGGTCCCATTGCCAGGGCACCGTACCGCATGGCACCAGCGGAGATGACCGAATTGAAAGAACAGTTAAGAGACCTTCTAGACAAAGGGTTTATATGCCCGAGCGTATCACCCTGGGGAGCACCGGTTCTCTTCGTGAAGAAGAAGGACGGTAGCCTCCGACTTTGCATTGACTACCGCGAGCTGAATGCGGTCACAGTCAAAATAAATACCCACTACCACGTATCGACGACCTATTCGACCAGTTGAAAGGAGCCTCAGTCTTCTCCAAGATCGACCTCCGTTCAGGGTATCATCAGATTGCTATCAAAGAGCAAGACATAGAGAAAACGGCATTCCGTACCAGATATGGCCACTACGAATTCACAGTGATGCCATTCGGTTTGTCAATCGCACTGGCAAAATTCATGGACCTCATGAATCGACTATTCAGTGAGCAGTTGGACACTTCGGTTGTGGTCTTCATCGACGACATCCTTGTATATTCCAAATCACCAGAGGAACATGAAACCCACTTGAGGAAAGTACTAGAGACACTGCGCGAGAACCAGCTATATGCGAAGTTCTCCAAATGCGAGTTTTGGCTTGATCAGGTATCATTCCTTGGACATGTCATCTCGAGCGCAGGTATCTCGGTTGACCCTTCTAAGATAGAAGCTGTACGATCATGGCCTAGGCCTAAGACTGTTACCGACATTCGGAGCTTTCTTGGTCTAGCCGGTTACTACCGGAGATTTGTCAAGGACTTCTCGAAAGTCGCTAAGCCCATGACTACATTGATGAAGAAAGATGCACCGTTTGTATGGACACACGAGTGCGAGTTATCATTTCAGAAATTGAAAGACTCATTGACCTCAGCGCCCATCCTTACTCTTCCAGAGGGCACAGAGGGATTCGAGGTGTACTGTGATGCATCAGACAAAGGAATGGGATGCGTACTCATGCAGCATGGCAAGGTTGTTGCTTATGCCTCCCGCCAGCTGAAAAAGCATGAGGAGAATTACCCTACTCACGACTTAGAGTTAGGAGCCATTGTCTTCGCCTTGAAGATATGGCGACACTATCTCTATGGGGTAAGCATCACCATCTACTCCGACCATAAGAGCTTACAGTATGTATTCACTCAGAAAGAACTCAACTTGAGACAGAGAAGGTGGATGGAATTTCTCTCAAACTATGACATTAATCTACAGTATAAGGAAGGGAAGGCAAACATTGTAGCCGACGCCCTGAGCCGTCGAGCACACTCGCTCCATTCGCTACTCGCTTCTTCTAGCTTGGTTGACGAGGTGCGAGATGCTCAGTTGAGCGACCCTTACCTAACCGAAATCAGACACAAGATCGAGAATGGTACATTTGAGAAGAAAAAGTATGATTTTAAGCTACATGAAGATGGTTTGATTCGGTTGAATGGCAGGCTATGCGTCCCCCGAAGCAATGCTGAGCTAAGGGATCGCATCCTGCGAGAGTCACACTGTTCCACATTGTCACTCCATCCGGGAGCCTCAAAGATGTACAAAGACATGAAGAGGTACTTCTGGTGGTCTGGAATGAAATCAGATGTGACAAAATTTGTATTGAGATGCTTGACATGCCAGAAGGTAAAATTTGAACACCGAAGACCGGGCGGAATGGTACAATCTATGCCAGTTCCGGAGTGGAAATTTCATGATATCTCCATGGATTTTGTTGTAGGACTCCCACCTGCTAGGGGAGGACTCAACATGATCTGGGTTGTAGTAGATCGCCTTACCAAGGTTGCCAGATTCATACCGATGAAGGACACCTGGAAGGTAGTAAAGCTAGCTGAGCTTTTCGATAAGGAGATTATCAGACACCACGGAGTCCCTAAGACTATAGTATCTGACCGCGACACCAGATTTCTTTCGAGATACTGGAGAGCTACAAGGGAAGCGTTGGGTACAGAATTGAAGTTGAGTACCGCCTTCCATCCTCAAACCGACGGTCAGACAGAAAGAACCATCCAGACATTGGAGGACATGCTTCGGGCATGTGCCTTGGACTTTCAGGGGAGTTGGTTAGATAAGCTTCACCTTATCGAGTTCTCGTATAATAATAGTTATCACGCCTCGATTAAGATGTCGCCTTTCCAAGCTCTATACGGTAGACCTTGCCGTACACCCTTGTGTTGGGATGAGTCAAGTGAAGCGGTCATAATAGGACCGGAGTATCTTGAGCAAGTGCAAGCTGAAGTGCAGCAGATTAGAGCTAACATGAAGGCAGCCCAAGATAGACAGAAATCCTATGCGGATGTGAGACGACGCGACCTTGAGTTCGCCGTGGGCGACCAAGTGTTCTTGCGAGTTTCACCTATGAAGGGTGTCTTCCGTTTTGGTCAGAAGGGCAAGCTAAGCCCAAAGTTTGTAGGGCCGTACACTATCACCGAAAGAGTTGGATCCGTAGCCTACTGGTTAGCACTACCTGAGGACTTGGGGCGTGTCCATGATGTATTTCATGTGTCACAACTCAAGAAGTATATTGCTGATCCTACTCATGTGTTGGAGCCCGAGCACTTATCCATTGAGCCAAACATGAGATATGTTGAAACCCCGGTAAGAATCCTGGATAGGAAGACCAGAGACACTCGCCATAAGTCTATACGAATGGTGAAGGTCCTATGGTCAAACCACGATGTCGAAGAAGCGACATGGGAATTGGAAGATGCCATGAAGGCTAAGTACCCATAGCTGTTCATAGACTAGAGAGTCTAGTATTTAGAAATACGGGTACGGGTCGTACCCCTTTTAAGGGGGGTAGAGCCCTTTTGCTTTTGCATTGCTTCGGGGTAAGCATTGCTTAGTGTGTAAGTATTGTAACAGATTTTGTATGGCACATGTAGTGTAAGTGAATTGGTATGTGTATGTATGTGTAATGTGTAGTGTATGAATGTATTTGTACGTTGTATGATGGATGATGTATGTGCAATGTGTATTGTGAATGGTAATGTTGTATTGCGTAATGTGGAATGGTATGCATGTGAATTGTGTATGTTGCTGAACCGTGTATGCTTGTAATGTGCAATGGAGTAAACACCTCATAGGTGGTAGTAAGACACATTAGTGTAATTGGTTTGCCTAATGAGTAGAATTACCTAAACCATTAACCTTGAGCAACTTTGAGGGCAAAGTTTCTTAAGGGGGGTAGATTGAAATACCCCGTAATTAAAAATAGTGATTAATTAGGCTAATGAATAATTTAGAGGCTTAATTAAGTATAAATAATCATAAGGGAACAAATCCCGAAGAAAACGGATCCTTAAAATGGATTAAAAGCATTACCGAACCTTAAAGCACGTTTTTCGAGGTAACCGGGAAAACGTGTCTTTAAACGGGTCAAATAGACTCGTAACAATTTTAGTCAACTAAATAATCATTAATAAATATTAGTGAGGCTTTAGAACCAATAAAATCAATAAAACGAGAGATTAGTAAAAACTGTCAAAAACGGGAGGTTGTGGGGTAGGAATATAAATAACACAAACTTATGTGTCCAACTTTGTAAATAAAATTTTAAAACCCATGTGGGTTCTGTATGCTGTCCGATTTTTACCCCATACACACACACACTCTACTCTCCTCTTATTAACTAAAGACAAAAACAATTAAAAACACAAAAGTAACTCCCACTCTCACTTTCTACTCTCTCTCCTCCCTATTCTCTCTTCTCTCACGTACCCACTCCCTCTCTTCTCTCTGATTTTTTTCCCTCTTCTTCTCCAAGCAACCGATGGCCATGGAAGAATAAGAAAACTCACACAAAAACTCACTTCTCTCCTCTTGTTACTCTAGCAAACCTCTTCCAAAAATTACACCATTGTCTTCCTCTCCTCAAGAGCAACATTTTCCTCTTTTCAAAATCCGGAAAAGAGCACTTTCGATTTTATGGGTATATCCCATTTGGAGCTTCAACACCACCATTAGAAGGCCCTCCTTCTCCTTGTTCTATTAAGGTAAAAACATCTTCAAAAACTCCATTTTTTCTAGCCTCAAAGGCAAAACGAAATTTGAGCTAAAACTCTTGTGTGCTCCTCTTGTGCCCAGCCGGTTTTGGCATCTTTGAAAGGGTGGAAAGATCATTCTTGAGCTACTCCAAGTGTTTTATAAACCCTTGCAAGGTAATGAAACTCCTAAACCCTAGAATGTACATTAAAAGCTTAAATAAGATTTAGTGTTGGTTTTAGTATTGAAGCATGTATATAAATGTTGGTAGTGTTAGAGGAATTGAGACTACAAACTGGTAGAGAGAGAGAGAAGGAAGGAGAAAGAAGAAGAAAGAAAATCTAGAAGAAAAGCAAGGTAAGAATGCTCTTTTGCGTAACTTGGTATATACATGTATGTAACAGTTTTTGGGTAGTTTGAAATGAGTAATGGAAATGGTAATGTATTAGTAGTGTAATGTGTAGGAGGATATAAGTATTTTGAAGCTTTAAAAGATGTGTAAAACTTATAGAAAACAGATTGGGAATTAGTGTTAAGGTGCAGGAATTTTTATGAGTGGTTTAGTGTTGTTCTGGGCATATGAGAGCTTGTATATCGATGTCTATTGAAACAGGTGAAAAGAGTGTTGAGATGTGAATTAGAACATGTGGTGAGAGTATAAAAATTATAAGGGAGACTATGGCAAAATTTACCTAGAATTAGAACACTTAGTGAATTTTAAACTAGGTGAATGAGGTAGGTTGTAACAGATTTTGTTAGGGAAAGAGAGAGGGCATATTAGGAGAGATAGCTAATGTAGTTGTAAAGTATTAGAGGTGTTAGAAATGTCAATAGAAGAGGGAGTTGTAGAAGGGGAGTGTTAGTATCAAAATCTGTAGCAAATGTGACTAAGGAAGGATATAAAGTGAGTGCTGAAATGAAAATGTAGGAGACAAAGGGTGTGGATTGGGATATAGAAAAGGGTGATGAGTTAGTAGATGAGTTAAGGAGTGTTTTAGGGTGCCTAAGCATGTAGGAAACTTGGGAAAATGATTAGGAAAAGATTGGATGTGAATTGAGAAGGACTTGGAGTTCAAAATGAGCAATTAAAAATAAGTACTGGGCTGGACCGACCCTAGGGCCGACCCTAGCAGGGTCGGTCGACCCGAAAATCTGTAACCTCGGAAGCTTCTGCATCCGACCGACCCAGTGGACCGACCCTGCCTGGGTCGGTCGAGTGGGAATTTTTGGTCGGAAATGTTTCTGCATCCGACCGACCCAGGGGACCGACCCTGCCTGGGTCGGTCGAGTAGAAATTGTTAGTTGGATTTCTTCTGCAACGGACCGACCCAAAGGACCGACCCTGTCTGGGTCGGTCAAACTGGAAATTTCTGTAATCGAAGTCTCTGCACCCGACCGACCCATGGGTCCGACCCAGGGTGGGTCGGTGGTCAATAAAAAAAAACAGTAATCTTATAATTAGTATATATATATATATATATATAATATATATATATGTATGTAAACCATGGACAAGTAATGGAAAGTAAGAAAAATGAGATATAAGTGTAAGGAATGTAAGGCCTTAGTAAGTATGGATTAGTAAACACAAAGTAGTTGAGTTGAATTAATGATAGTATATTAATCATTCAATGGTATATATAATAGGGTTTGATTGTGACACCGAAGGACGTTTGGAATCACGTACAACGGTGAACGGTATGGATTCCTCATGCCCCGTATGCTATCTTGGTTACTCTGATTTGTGTGTTGTGTGCTAATTGGTCACCAAATAAGATAAATGCACGAATCGGAGTTAATATGCATACTTGTGATTATGTAGTGTTGTATGATGCGAATATCCTCTTTAAATTTTAGTTTGTATAATTCATGAAATGTTTGGATGATAATGAATGTGTGTATGTATGATGTACTGTACCGTGACCGTTTATTATTGTGTTGGAATTCTAACTTGTTCCTAACAAGCTAACCATCCTAACTTAAATTGGTAATTAAATTGGAATGAGTAGAAGTCTGATATAGTTTCGGCCACGCGTGAGGATGCGGAGTCACGAGAGGTCGGCTCCAATTCCTGACTCTTAAACTGGTCCGCGGCCCAAATCCCTTAAGTGGGTAGCATCCCGGATTGGTGAGTCAAGTAAATCCCGGAGGTGGGACAGTGTAGTCCCCAGGGCCGGAGGTCCCGACGACTTAACTTGAGTATAAGTAAGTAAGTAAGAATGAGTAAGTAAAGTAAATGAAAGTAAGTAATTGTAAGTAAGAAAAAGTAAGTAATGAGTAAAAGAGTAAAGCATTCCGATTAACCCGGATGCATAATTTGGCTAACCTTGTGAAGGTAAGTGAGATGTATGCTATGATATTGTTGCCTTGAATTGTGTAATGAATTGTATAGCATGTATGATGTATGAAAAGCATGTATGTATGAAATAAACGAACAGCATGTTTAGTGGACGTCAAATAGTCGGCGTGCCCTAGCTAGCACGCGGAATATGCAGAGTTTATACGCAGCGTTTGCTGAGCCCCTTGGGGCACCATTTTTACTACACGCAGGTACCCGTGAAGGATGAAGACTAGGAGAGTTGAAGTTTAATTTTCCTGTCTTTCTTTTGATTGTAAACAATGAATTTATGATGGTGTACTAAGTAGTACATGGCTGTAACTTTTGATTAGCCGGTGTACCATGGGGTACACCTTTTTGGATATTGACGGAAGGGAATTGGTATAGATGAGTAATAGGTAGAAACTCATTCTTTTGGGAAGTGTGGTAAAGGATGTAATGTAATACTTTAAATACTCGGTGATCCAAGAATGTAAGTAGGTTATTTTGTATTCAATATGCATTATATTAGTAGCTCGGTACACTATGTTCATCAGACCGTGACTGTAAGTATTAGTAGCCTAGCTAGCCGTATGGGCGGTTAGCGGCATTGTTTCACCCGCCGTCGTAGGTAGTAATATTTCCGCTGCGAACTCGTAGGATTAACAGGACAATTAGACGGTAAGCATAGGATTAGCGGTTGGGGTGTTACAATAATGGTCAGGCAAACACAGAAACAGAACTTGGAGATGATACAGTTGCTGGTGATCCAGAAGACGTTACAGCGAACGTTGAGCCAGATTTCTGGGATGATGACATTGAGACTATGCTCGAAGATGTGGAACGACATTACTCTAACACACCAGACAAGCATGAAAATTTGTTGGATTCATCCAAAACACCGTTGTACCCCGGGTGTGACCCTACAAAGTTAAGCAAATTGAGTGTCGTCCTCAAGCTATTCAACTTGAAAGCGAAACATGGCTGGAGTGACGTAAGTTTCACTGACCTCCTGGAACTATTGAAATACGTTCTTCCGGTGGACAACGTTTTACCAACGACTACGTACTCAGCCAAAAAAATGATGTGCCCAATGGGTATGAGGTACCAGAAAATTCATGCTTGTCCAAATGGTTGCATGTTGTTTTGGAAATCGGATGAATTTGCTGAAAGCTGTTCAGCATGTGGAGCGTCACGGTATAAGAAACAACAAACTGACAACAGCGGTAGTAAGAAAGGTTCACCAGCTAAGGTACTGTGGTACCTGCCCATCATTCCAAGGTTCAGACGTTTGTTCTCCATTGAGAAAGACGCAGAGAATCTTCGATGGCATTCAGTTCACAGGAAAAAGGATGGCAGATTGAGACATCCCATTGATGCACCACAGTGGAGAAACATAGACGTAAAATTTCCTGAGTTTGGTAACGAACCGAGAAACCTAAGGCTAGGCTTGTGCACAGATGGGATGAACCCTTACGGTACTTTAAGTAGCATACATAGTACCTGGCCTGTGCTTTTGGTTATTTACAATCTACCGCCGTGGTTATGCATGAAACCAAGACACATCTTGTTGTCTTTGTTAATATCTGGTCCAAAGCAACCAGGCAACAAAATTGACGTATTCCTACAACCTTTGATAGAGGATCTATAACTCTTGTGGAATGAAGGGGCTTCGGTTTACGACTCATTCAGTAAAGAGGACTTCAATTTGCGTGCTATGTTGTACTGCACAATCAATGATTTCCCCGCCTATGGTAATCTTTCAGGCTATTCAATCAAGGGGGCGTTGGCGTGTCCGATTTGTGGTGAAAACACTTGTAGCATTCGCTTGAAACATAGTGAGAAAACCGTGTATATGGGCCACCGAAAAATGCTTCCAAAAGGACATAAGTATCGAAAGATGGCGAAAGAGTTCGATGGGAAAACTGATCACAGCATGGCGCGCCAGCCTTTGACAGGTACAGAGATTTACAAAAAGTTGGATAATATTGTGAACAACTTCAGGCCGCCAACCAAAAGTGGTGAAAAAAGTGTCTGGAAAAAGAAATCAATATTTTGGGAACTACAGTACTGGCAGCATCTGGAGGTTAGACATTGTATCGATGGGATGCATGTCGAGAAGAACGTGGGTGAAAGTATCACTAGCACCCTTTTGAACATAAAAGGAAAGACAAAGGATCATTTGAAAGGAAGAAAAGATTTAATTGAGTTGGGCATACGCACAGAGCTTGGCCCGCAAGAACGTGGAAAACACACATTCTTGCCTCCTGCCTGTCACACTCTGTCTAAAGAAGAGAAACATAGTCTATGCAGTACCCTTTACAACATCAAGGTGCCATCAGGTTACTCCTCAAACATAAGAAACCTAGTGTCCATGACAGATTTCAAATTAGTAGGAATGAAATCTCACGATTATCATGTCCTACTTCAAGAATTTTTGCCAATTGCACTACGTGGGATCTTGCCGGATGCTGTCAGACACACAATCACAAACGTCAGTGTCTTCCTCAAATCCATTTCGTCTAAGGTTCTTGATGTGGACACTCTGTCTAAATTACAAAAGGATCTTATTGTGACAATGTGCCAGCTGGAGATGTATTTTCCTCCATCGTTCTTCGACATAATGATACATCTCCTCGTGCATCTTGTAAGAGAGATTCTGATGTGTGGTCCTTTGTACCTTCGCTACATGTATCCGTTTGAAAGGTACATGGGTGTCCTGAAGAAGAAAATGAAGAACCGTCGTCACCCAGAGGGTAGTATTATAGAGGGCACTATCACAGAGGAAGTTGTAGACTTCTGCACCAATTACCTAGAAGGTGTCGATACCATTGGACTTCCACGTTCTAGACACGAGGGAATTGAAGGGTGTTGGCACGGTTGGAAGGAAACTGAAAAGAATTGACATAGACACTCTTAACAAAGCTCATTTAGTTGTGCTAAGTCATCTTGAAGATGTTGAACCATACTTTGATGAACACTTGTGTGTTTTAAGAGCACAATATCCAAATATGAGTGACGTTAGACTACAAAATGAGCAGAATAGGACATTTGTCCGATGGTTCAAAGAGAGAGTGTTGTCCGATCAGTCCACGAATGTGCCTGAACTGATTAAAGTAGTTGCATTTGGACCAAATCTGGATGTAATTTCTTATGAGGGGTACGATGTCAATGGATTCACCTTTTTCACAGAACGTCAGGATCAGAAGTCAACGAATCAAAACAGTGGTGTAGAGCTTGAAGCTTATCAAAACTTATATGACATCGGTGTCGTGGGTCATAGTCCTGTCTCAGTACAACAATCATATTTCGGTGTTATACAAGACATCTGGGTATTGGACTACAACAGCTACGAAATGTGTGTTTTCCGCTGTAACTGGGTTAACAACAATCATGGCTACCGTGAGGAGGAGCATGGTATGAAACTGGTTGATCTGTCTAGAGCTACTCCCACGGTTGAGCCATTCGTTGTTGGGACAAAGGTTAAGCAGATATTTTATGTTACTGATCCCTGTAATCCTAGATGGTCTGTTGTGCTTAAAGGGAGAAGAGGAATAGTTGGTGTGGATGGTGTGGTTGATGAGGATGAGTATGATGCAGAAGATGAACCTCCAACTGTTCCTATTTCATTGGAAGAGGCTGAGGTCACAGGTCATCGTGAGTATATATGATCAGACCATAACGAGGGAATGTGGGTTGAGAGATAATGGTGTATGTAAGTTATTACTATAAAAATTTATATGAAATTAACACTCTTTTATTTATTGCTTGTTTATGACCATTATGAAATGCTTAATTTAATTCAAATTATATTTCAATCCTTGCAGGCATGGCTGATCCGGACATGGCTGATGAAGAGTTCGATTTATTTTGTCGTTAGGAGGAGGAAAATGAGCAGCAAATGGTACCGGTCCCATCTACATCTGCCGCTGCTGCTGTTGCCCCATCTACATCTGCCGCTGCTGCTGTTGGCCCTTCCATGAGTGCACCTTCTACGAGTGCTACTCAGAGACCCAGAGGTAGAGGTCCGACCCGTGGGTTGAAACTGCAGAAACCGGATCAGATTAGTCTTCTGTGGGACAAGTATGGGAGGTATGGTGGGGGCAGCAGGTCAGAGTTCGCTAGTATGCTAGGGACTCTGGCCAGATCACATTGCTGCATCAACCACACATGGAAACAAGTCCCGGAAGAAGTTAAGGAGACCATCTGGAAGAAGGTGCAAGAACGATACAAGATCCCAGAAGAAGTGAAGAAGACCGTTCTTTCTTTGGTGTCCGGCAAAGCTAAATCATTCCGCCACTACTTGGTTGAGCATTGGATCAACAGGGTGCCCCCACGTGAGCCTCCGCCGTATGTTGTGTACAATGGCATGATCACTGAAGAGGAGTGGAAGGAGTTCGTTGAGCGGCACGCCACCCCCGAGTTCAGGGTATGTTTGTGTGTACTCTTTTCTTAATTAATGCTCATAATGCTTTATCCCTGATTTTCTAATTAATTTCCTGTTGTACTTTCTTAACAGCAAATACAAGAACAAGCACGGCAAAACCGTGAAGCTAATCTCTACCCCCACACCATGGGACGAAGGGGATATGTGGGCAGCCTCGAGGGATGGAAAGAAGCTGGTTTGCTGACACGGAGGAACGAGGATGGAAGTGAATGCCCGATCGAGGATGTCTCTGAGGCGAGGAGGGTGCAGATGTACATACTGGGACGCCAGAAAACGACCAGCGAAGGTCAGAGGATATTTCCTAATGCTGCGATGGAACAACTGGCTAACCAAATTGTAAGTATTTGAAAGTAGCTGTTAAATAATTTACTTATATACTCAAGTGTTTGTTGATCTTAAATTTAGTGTTAACTTCTTTGAAAATTGGACAGTACGAAGCGGCACAGAGAGGAGAAGTAGACTTACACGCTCCTCCTTCTCAAGACGACGCGCTCAATCAAATGCTTGGGAAGAAGGATCACCCGGGGCGTGTTAGAGGATTTGGGGGAGAAGTACGTCAGAAGAACGTATTCCCGCCATCTGCTAGGAAGGGTCAGATGAGTGCTGCTGAAGTCGAGGCGATGGTAGAGCGTAGTTCGCTGCTGAGCGCCAAGCTAATGACGAGAAACAGGCTGCTGAGCGCCGGGCTATCGAGGAGAGGCTGCAGGAAGCGTTGAATGCGATTGCACATGCGACTACTCAGCAGCAGCAGCTAGATCCTCCTCGACTGTCTTCCTCGTCTAGTTGTGCTCCGGCCGCTGACCCGTACCCTTTTGCCAACATCCAGGTTAACTTTGTTTAACTATTTTTCTCCTAAAATAAAGTTATTTAAATAGTATTAGATTGGACTCACTTATTTATTTCACGTATTATCTCTGTTTATTAAAGGAGCAAAAAAAATGTCGTCTCCAAATACCATTAGAAGGGCACCCTGTAGATGCGGCCTACGGGACGGTGTTGCCATCAGGTCCACTCACGCTCATCAGTTTCGTACGTCTACCCCCATTCTACGCGCGTGTGACCTTGGACCTGATAGTTGATGGATTTGAGCATGCATACCTTCCGATGGCGTTTGACAACAAATGCACGCTGATCGAAGCGAAGGGAGACATATTGCCCTGGCCAGCATGTTATATTGTTGTCACCGATGAGGTAAGACTGTTTGACAACCATTTAGTATCTAATAAAATGCATTATTTAGCATTAAGTGTCTAATCTAATCTATTATAGATCCCTGAGCTTCCTCGCCGCGTAACCCGGCCCAGACTAGAAGAGACCAGCGCGCCGGCGAATCCTGAGATCCCTGAGCTTCCTCGCCGCGTATCCCGGCCCAGAGAAGAAGAGATCTGCGCGCCGGCGAATCCTGTCAGAAGTACAAGGGTATGTTCTAGATAAATGTTTAATGTTACTATAATAATCAATTAGTAATTATCTTTACATTTATGCTTTACTGTTTGTGTGTGAAGGGTAAGAATCCAGTGAGTCGGGGTGCGAAAGGTAAGAATCCAGCGCCCGTCCGGGGTCGCACCAGGACTTCTGAGGCGCCTAAAAATAAGCTCGCACTGCCACAAAAACTTGTTAATGTTTTGGGGGCCAAGCAGATGAATCTCTACGACAAGATCATGTTGAAGTCATCTCAAACTAACAACTTCATGATGACGCTTCCAAAGTCGATGTTTCACTACGAAGAAGATATGATCACGGCAATCAACTTTGAGGACATCAGAGAGATGATGTGTGGAGATTATCTGAACATTAACATTATTCAAGCTTATCTAAAGTAAGTGTTCTTTCCTCATACTGTAAAAACATATAGATAAGTATCTATGAAGTTGCATTGGCTAACTTTTTATAGTACATGTGATATAATAGATGTCTGCTTGAGAGATGTGCTGAGAAGGACATGACCTCCATTACTGCGGTGTGCCCGGAGCGTTTATCGTACGACTCAGTCACTAGGGACCCGGGGAGGTTTTGTGAATACATGATTCATTGCTTCAATGTTGTTGATCAACAGAATAAATTATTCATTCTAATGCCGTATCACCAAACGTGAGTTCTAATATAAAATTACATACTAATTAGCTAACTTTTTTACCTTCATTTCTCATTTCATTTTGTATTTGACATTGTAGCCACCACTGGGCTTTGTTTATATTCTGCGCTGCCACCGCTACTCTGCTCGTTCTAGATCCACTAGGGCAGTGGACAGAATTCAACACTGAAGACTTAATCAAAGAGTAAGTTTTTATTATTTAATTGTTTGTAAGTTTTTTGAACCAAAATTAATGTACTTGTTCATTTTGCTAAACGCTTTTGTTAATATATGTAACAGTTGTTACAAAAAAACCCCTCAGGGAGAGTTTGGTGATTTGATCGATTACATCAGGTTTGGTAATTCATGTATTTCATTCGTGCTGCTATTATCTTTGTACAATTGTTTTACATTTGTGAATTTTGGTGATTTAGTGCCCTACCCAAAGGATTCTAAGAGTTGCGGGTACTACGTGATGCGGTATATGTACGAGTTCTGCGGGTACTTCCCAGGTTTTAAGAATGATATAGACAAGGTAATACGAACGCTGTCTTGTATTTAATTCTTTCGGCAGATTTTTTGTGTCTTTATCTTAATCTCATTATGTGTTCCATTCCTTTTCTTGTTGCAGATTAAAGAGCATTATGCCAGATTCAAGACTTATGCTCCTGCCGACTTGTTGCATGTCAGAGAGAGCATGGCAGCCATGTTTATGAGAATGGAGTGGTAGACTAGCTAGCTCTGATGCTGCTATCATGGATTTTTTTTTTACAGTTTTCTGCACCGTTTTTGTACTGTTTTACACTTCTGTTTTATGCTATTTCTTGCTGGGAGTCATCCTAGCTGTATCTACCATGTATAGGTTACACTGCTACCTTTGTAGCCCTCTGATTCTGTTAGTTGCTGCTGCTGTAACAAAATTTATTTTTTGTAATGAATTGCTAGCTGCTGCTGCTGTAACAGATTCTTGCTGTTGTATTGAATATTTCTGTTGCAATTGTGCGCAGAGAATGAATTTGCAATTGTTATCTCTGTTGCAATTGTGTAACAGATTGAATATGCAATTGAATATGTTACAGATTTTCGATCTGGTGCTTTATTAGATGTTATCTCTGTTGCAATTGTGCGCAGAGAATGAATTTGTGTTGTTGGTATTTGATTCAGGTGGTTCAATTGTGCAGTTTCTGCCCTCTGTTGCTTATCTGTTACAATTCTGTCTCTGTTGCAATTGTGTAGATTTGTAAAAAAAAAATAAAATAAAAAAATACACTTTAGATGACGGTTCTAACAATAACCGTCATCTAAAGTCCTTTGGGCGCGCGCGCCAAAAGACTTTAAATGACGGTTATTTCCAAAACCGTCATCTAAAGTGACTTTACATTATGGTTATTGGTAAAACCGTGATCTAAAGTCCTTCGGCGCGCGCGCAAAGGACTTTAGATCACGGTTTTACCAATAACCGTAATGTAAAGTCAATGACACGCGGGCCGGAAAAGGGCCTTTAATTACGGTTTAAAACCGTAATTAAAGACGTCGCCATCTTTATTGACGCCCGCGTAGATTACGGTCCACAACCGTAATTATACACGGTTTTGGACCGTAATTAAAGGGTTCCGTTCCACCAGTGTCAATTCAGGACGGAGGGAGTATATGGTATTAGAGTTGTTCATGTGCACCACAACTTAAATCTTACAACCCCTCTCTTTTGTTCTCCTTGCTTCATTGTCTCTAGTGACAGATTCATCTTCAATGGATAGATCAATAGTGGATATGGTTCATAGGGGGTGTGCATGGTAGGTAAACTAAAGTTTTGGTTCAACAAAATTGAAATTCATTACTGTTCTATTTAAACCGGTTTACCTAAATGGGTTAACTTAAAAAATCGGTACGGTATGACCAGTTTACCGATATCCAAAAATGTATAATTTTGTATATCGCATAACGTTTGGGAAAATTACATGCCCCACCCATGACATTTGGTGAAATCATACACTCCACCATGAGGTTTCAAAAATTACTTTTCTCACCCACGTGGTTTCCCCCGTTTTACATCTAGCAACTTTTCTAATTTTTGTTCAATTTAAAAGATGTCTAAACCTTGTCAAAATTGATGAAATTTTACATGAACGAAGCTAAGTATTATATTTTGGTTCAGTGAAAATTAATCTAAAGTTTTTTAAGCTCAAACGTGATCTGTGGGACCTAATGAGAATGTGCTCTCATGTCACATGTTTCATTGGGTCCCACGGGTCACATGAGAGCTTAAAAACTTCAGATTTGATATAAGATCAAAATATAACACTTTAGCATCATCCATATAAAGTTTCATCAATTTTGAACGATGTTTAAGCATCTTTTAAATTGAACAAAAATTTGAAAAGTTGTTGGATGTAAAACGGGGGAAACCACATGGGTGGAGAAAGTAATTTTTGAAACCTCATGGATAGGGTGTGTAATTTCACCAAAAGTCATGGGTGGGGCATGTAATTTTCCCTAAAAATTAAAATGTGAAAAGTTAATTAAAAAAACGACCATTAGATAAATAGTACATTGTTGTGAACCCCTTGAGGTTTTGAGATAATACTGGTAACTATCTTGTGTTTATCCTAATTATTGGTAACCACCTTGAGGTTACAGTGTCTCTGAATACGATCCCCAAACTATAGCTCCGTTAATAATCGTTGACCCCTTGCTGATCTGTCAGCTTATTCACTAAATGATGTCAGGCTGAATAAAACACTACTTAATCAGCATCGTCTAAGTCTCTCTTATTCCACTGCTATTTTCCTAAAAATGTCAACCCTAACCCAGGGATGGTCTACAACCAAGACAAATCCTTCCTTAAGTGTTGCGTAGCAGATAAAAACCTCCTAAAAATGTGTGAAAGATTTGGAGCATGATCATATTGGATGATTTAGGGTTGACGTTTTTAGGAAAATACCGGTGGGATGAGAAAGACTTAGACAATGCTGATTAAGCAGTATTTTTTTATCAAGTTTGGCATCATTTAGTGAATAAGCTAACAGGTTAGCAAGGGGTTAACGATTTGTTAACAAAGTTATAGTTAGGGGGCTCGTAATCATAGATTCTGTAACCTCAAGGTGGTTACCAATAATTATGATAAACACTAGGTGATTACCGGTATTATCCATAAACCTTAAAGGGGTTCCCAGTAATTTACTCTTAGATAAAAGTAACTAACTATACAAAACCAAAGCCCTCAAGTATAAACAACTTTTCTAACACAAACATATACTTCTCCTAAATATCATGATAGCTTAATTATATAATTTTAGTAAAAAAAGGCAACAGATAATTATTAAAGCAACGATTACAAATGGTTTTGTACCAATCTACCAATTTTCAAACTTATATCTATTTTCATGTCATTGTCTCGTTATCTGAAACAATTGTAAACTTGTCAATGGTTTAACTCATAGCCAAGTCTTTCATCCCTACAAATCAATGTACATGAGTCAGTAAATTTAAAATACAAGTTAAAAACATTTTTCGTACAATGATAAACATGAATTACAACAATAAGATCTTACCTTCTTCCAGAGTTTCTAATTCGAAAAGAATCTCTTATGTAATGATAGGTCGTTCAGATGTGTGTAGCCAGTCTTGCTTACAAACAAGAGCTTCTACCATTCTTGGAGTCAAAAAAGTTCTAAAGGAATCAATGTTTTATACAATTCATTACGACTCACGGGTTGTATATGGTGAATAAAAAGGTAGATGGTGGGGATTTATATTGAGGGGGCGTTTGTTTCTTGCGAGAGAAACATAATAGAATCAGGAAAGGGAATGGAGAGGAATGGAATGGAAAAGAATTCCCTTTGATTTTCCTAGTTATTTGTTTGAGCTGGGGGAAATGAAATAAATAACCGATCAACGGCCGCCGGTCAAATGGTCAACGGTTGCCGGTCAGTGGTCATTAATTACCGGTCAATATTCACCAATCACCGGTCAATGGTCATTAGTCATCGGTCAATGATCATATGTTGCCAGTCAACATGTACTAGGGAAAAGGAATCTCATTCCTTAGTAGGGGGTGGGGAATCAAGATAGAGAGTTTTGGGGTAATCCCATTCCCTTCCTTTTCCTGAAAATAGGAAAAACTGGCAAAACAAACAGCAGGAAAGGGAATCATTCCGATTCTCTTTCCTGATTATCCCAAAACAAACGCCCCCTGAATGATTAGGAATCTGAAAGGGTAGAAAAAATGAAAAATTATTAGTTTATTAAATAAATTATTATTAAATAATGTTTTATATAATTTGATATGGTTTACGGTAAACCGATTTTATATAAATTTAATCCGTTACTGAAACCGATTAAAAAATTGGTATGGTAAACCTAACCAAAATTTCAGTACGATTTTTCGGTACGGTTTTTCAGTTTCAGGATTTTTTGCACACCCTAAAGGCTCACCCACCTATAGTTCAACCATTTCTTCAGCCACAGTTTCTACACAAGGAAGTAATTAGTAAATTCTCGTTGCAGCTACAAGTCTAATCAAACTAAATAGGGACAACTTTCGCATGTGTAATAGTGTTACTTCCATTTCTTAAAGGTAATGATTCATACAAATTTGTTAAAGGCACTAACAAGTGTCCATATTCATTACCTAATGGATTTTAAAATCTCTATTCTGTCAAATGGGTACAAGTTAGTCCTCACAATTCTTATTTCCGGACTAAGTAAGTCTATTGTTGGATAAGTTGTCGGAACTGAAATCTTTGCTAGAACTAATGCCCATATTGGATAGTTGCACCTACAGTTGGCATCTGCTGAGAAAAATTCAATTGAAAGTTTTACATTTACTATAGTAGAACCCGTGCTCTTGTTGATGTTTTGGCCATTACTGGTCATGTGGCATCTGGTAGAGATTTTCAAAGCTACTTGTTAAAGGGTACATCTAATGATTATAGTGCTTTGGACTCAACCGTCTTAACCAGACCATGTCCTTGAAGACCAAGCAATCTTTATAACTTTATGGTTTTGACAGAGACTTAGCTAAACCAATAGAAAAATCTTATCATTGGTGATGTTATTAAGCAGTGTTTTTTGTCCAGCATGTCATTAATAATGTGATTAAGCTGATGGGATGTAGTTAACGTTTTGATAAAAAAAAGTTGTAGTTTGGGGGTTCATGGTCAAAGATACTATAACCTCAAGGTGGTTACCAATAATTATGATAAACACAAGGGGGTTAACTGTATTATGTTCAATCCTCAAGGGGGTTCCGAGTAATTTACTCTAATAACTATAAAGGGATTGGTTCGAGATGCAGGTCCTAGTCAAACAACACTAGTTGTACAGATGGCAAGGGTAGATCTCCGCCCTACAGAGGTCGAGGTATATATTTTTGTTTCTTACCTACAATCAAATACTTCTTATCAACCTTCATAGCCTAAACAGACTCTCGCCCGCGGTGCTACTTATGTGGCAAACATGGGCATGAAGCATCCATATGCTACCACTGCTTTAAACTACCAACCTAGGCCTCCCTTTTCCATGCCAGCTAATGTTGTTGCTCTATTCCAGTGGTTATGATCAACCACTAGATTCAAGCGATCAAGATACTTGTCAAAGTTCATTGGTATAAGATACACTTTATTTTCAAACCTTTTCAAAGTTTATTCCATCATCTCATTTTTCATCTTGAAGTTGTTATAAAAATTTCCAATGGTTTAATATTAAATGTTCCTTTCAGACCTTTTTCAAAGCCTATTCTATGTCTCATTTTTCATCTCGAAGTTGCTATATGTACTTATTAGAGTATTGCTTTTATTTATGTAACACCCCTACCGCTAATTAGACCATTAACTTGTAATCGTCTCGTTCATCACTACAATCGTAGCGGAAAGATCCATAAACAACGGTGGGTGATACAATGTGGTTAGCCACCCACGTGACTAACAAGGCCTAAACAATAATAGTACCGGTCTAATGGACAGGAATACCCGAGTATTTATACAGTATCAACTCATTCCATTTCTAAACCGAGTCATATTCATTTACAACCAATCTATACCGAGTTTATTACATTCTAGTGCCGATAACAATTCGATCTTACAATACAATTGATTACAACCGTAGTCAAATAAAACTACCCATGCATAACAGCAGCCCCATCCTACTCTCGAACAGTAATCATCTCTAGGGTACCTGAAATAAAATGGGTGGCCCCTAAAAGGCTCAGCACCTTTGCTAGTATGGTAGTCATGCAACCCGCTACTACCAGGCCACACCTAACTAATTGTCGTCTAAACATGCGATTGATTTTATTTAAATCATGACATGAAAAGCTATAAACACTCAACATGCTCGCAATAGACAAGTAGTCATACAAGTAATACAACAACAAGGTTTACATAACAAGTTTGTTAGTTTACATTACCTTGTTCTTTAGGCCATGAGGGTTTCTACCTCAACAACACCTCATTCTTATTATTCATTAACTCATCCATCTCAATCGGATAGTTTTACTTGTTCTTAGATCCATAGACGCTCTCGGTCTCGATCTAGTTTTCTTAATTAGTCTACTCTTAAATAATTTTAGGTTAAGCCTCTTAGGCCTCCAGGCAGAGACACATATAGATCTCACCACCGGGCTTCTATAATCTCATCACGGGATTAGGAACATTCTCTCATGTTTCCTCCTCCTTACCCATAATACCCAACTTATCTCTTTATACGGATAAGCTCTGCTAGTCTTACTCCAGCGGGCACCACTACGTGGCTCATGGCTCCAAGGGGCACCACCATGTGGCTCACGGCCCCTAATAAGGGAGTTCGACCACGGAATCAGAAACAAACGCTCCGTTGTTTCCTCTTCCTTGCACGCGTGACTACAATCCCCTAACCCACTCTCAGGGTTAGTAATAATATATACTCATATATATTAGTCAGAAGCATCTCTCTTGATGCCATCTCACAATCTTAGGAAGTTTTCCTAATTCATTGCATTCACCAATTTAAGGGTCACCCCTACACTTCCATTATTTAGAAGTTTTGGTTGTTTCTCGTATTGAGTCAGATCCTCATATAGGAGGTCGACTATTCATAAAAGGGGAGTTCAATAGCCCCGTATATCTCTTTTTACTTTTCTCACGAGCTCATAGCGTTGAACTATCATTGTTCTCTTAATAGAGGTTCCTTATAACTTTTCCACTATCTTTTATTTCGTGGACTGTTTCGTTTCGTTTCTCTAACCGTTATTTGTTTTTCTTTCGAGAGTTGGTCAACTACTCTAAGTTAGAACGCAAGCTCAAAGTAAAGACGGTTAGCTCACACAAGAAACAGCAAGCATCAAGACATCTCTATATATCAAATGCAATAAACATTTTCGTGCTTTTATCTTGTTAAGTCAGCACACATAACCAAGCAGCACATAAGCCGAGAGTACTCGGCAGGACACAGATTGCAAGAAAATCATACCTGTCACCAAGGATTTACTCTAACGTGTCATCTCACGCTCCTCAGGTAATTCCCGAACAACTGGTTACATTACAAATGTTTCTATTAACGTTAAAGCAATACGGAATCTAAACGACTATCGCGCCCGTAATTAACCCCGTTGTCCCGTTGTCTTATCCTTACTCATGTGATCTTAAGTTCTCACTTTCTCATTCAATCTAACACTTGTTTATACTCCTAATGACCTTTACATGTCATCAAACAAGTCTTAATTATCATCTAAGACCTTCATCATTCAACTCCTCATCATTAGAATTCATTTATACACTCACGGTAATGTTTTTGGGGTGGTCCGGGACTTGGTCCTGCCCTTAAGTCCCGGACCAAACCATTACAACAACTTACGGGTGAAAATTTAGGGTGGTTCGGGACTTTGTACTTACCCCAAGTCCCGGACCAGCTGCTGTTTTAACTCTCGGGCATATTTTTCAAGTGGTCCGAGAGTTCATCCTTAACCTAAGTTCCGGACCAGTCTTGTAATGCAACTCTCGGCCATTTTTAATGTGTGGTCCGGGACCTTTGAAGCTCTAGAATAGAATGGAAGTGCTTAAAGCACAAAAATTAGGGCATTTACCTTTGAAGCTCTAGAATAGAATTTGGTCATGAATCAAAGGGGAGTTCCAACCACCTTCTTGAAGCTTGGATAAATGCTCATACTAAACAAGAAACAACTCATCTTGAGGAGCCAAAATCGGCTAGATAAGGGAATGGAGGAAAGATGAGTTTCATTGAGTTTTTCTTACCTTAAATGAAAGAGGAGGTACTCTAGCTCCAGAAAATCCATTTTTCTCTTCCAATGGAGCTCTACCCATGGTGGTCAACTTATTTTGAAAAGAGGGAAAGAAATCTCTTGATGAGACCAACACAAATATGTATTTTGTTTTTGATTTGGAGCATTGAGTTGGCTTGGGCAAGAGGAGGAAGGTGAGCTGCCATGGAAGGGGCTCAAAAATTTCCAGCCAAGGGGAGAAAGAAGAGAGAAATCGGTGGGGAAGAAGAGAAGAGAGAATGGGGGAGAGAGAGTCTAAAAGCACTTTTGTACTTTTTGTTTTATTATTTTTTCTTCTTTTCTCTTCTATTAATAAGCTAGGTTATTACTTGATAGAGGGTGCTGAATTACCCAATAAAAACCGGCCCCTTATAATTAGTGAGGGAGGGGCATTTTCATCTTTTCGCTAGGAACGCTCGTTAACTTCCCGGTTTGGCACTATTTATCAACCGGGCCCGTTTTCCGTATTTTTCTCGTTTCTGTAATTTTAATGGTTCTTAAACCTTCATTAATGTTTAATTATAGTTATATGGTCAACTATAATTTTTACGAGTCCATTAAACCACTTAAAGTCACATTTTCGGGGTTTCTCGAAAAACGTGCTTTAAGACTCCATTAGCGTTTTTAACCCACTATATGGATTCGTTTTCTTCGGGAATTGTTCCCACATGTTCTTAGTGTATTACTAAGCCTTAGGAATCCATATAGGACCCTAGTCGAGGTCATATGCCTCATATGGGTGTGTAACGCACATTTTTATGTTTTATGCTTTTTAAGCGTTTTCTCTTTTCTTTTGGTTTTACTTTCTTCACCAAAGTTCTTTAGGCAACATTAGGCCTCTAAATATCATATTAGAATAATTTAATCACCATATTTAAGTCCGGGGTATTTCAATTTAGCCTCGTTGATTTTGGACTGTAACTTCAAAAAATTCCAAACTTCTTTACAACTTTAAGTCTGAGTACTATCATATGCTTTCCTTTAATAAGGCACTAAAGGCCAGGTGAACAACCTCTATAGATTGTGCATTCTTTTGCAACATATTTTTGTCATCTTCTGTCCCTTTTTTTAGGCTTTGAGGTAATGTTGAGTGATTGTAAAATGTCCTAGTACCAATCTTCCAGAGATCTATGTCAATGGGCTGAAGTGTGTTTCCATCCATTCCTTTCATATGACATAGCTGATTTTTTTACTTTGAGTGGTCTCGAACATGCAAATTGTCAAGTCACAAATGCACCCCACGCTCAATTGAGGTCACAATATGACGAGAGTACAGGTGGGGACCAAGGAGTGAAAGAGAAAATGAACCACTACGTGAGGGGAAGAATATTGTTAGGCTGTTGTGTCAGGTGTGGGTAATGCTTATGGTGATATGTACATGTTGTTATTTTGTGGTCTGTCATTTTGTTGTTATGTTACTGAACTAGCTATTTAAGGTAAGGGCTGGGAGCAGAGAGGGGCATGCATTGTTTTGGTATTTTCTAGGCCACGCTTGTGGAGTTAGCAGGCTAGTCCAGATTTTCATAATTGGCAGGACATCGTCCTGATTTTCCACTATCAGAAACTATTCCATTGCTTGCCCAAACTATCAATGGAAACTACCAGCTATGCGTGTGTTATTTTGACAGGATTTTGAGAAATTTAAGGAGTGGTTTCATCAATTAGTATCAGAGCCTAGATTCTATTTAGTGGGGTGGGAGATGGATTAAATACACACAGACGAGCCTCCGATATTCAATGAAGAAAACCCCCGAGGTTGGCTGAACAAGGCGGAAGAATACTTCACCCTTAAATCCATTCCCGATTGTTTCTGGTTTCAAGCAACGGGGGAGTGTCTGGAGGGAGAACTTTTTGCTGGTTTGAAGAGGTGTGGATGGACTTCGGCGAGCTACCGTGGCGGATTTTCAGAAATTACTCCTTGAAAGGTTTGGAAAATCTACTCACTCTCATGCGACACAAGAAATGGAGGTGGAGGAGCCATCCGGCAATAAAAAGGTAGAAGAAATTGAGGAACTGGAGCTGACGGTTTTGTCGAATCAGACGTTTCAGTCGGGAATGTTTGATGACCGGTTGGAATGCAAAGGACTGGAATTTAACAAACCAGTGATGGTGACCGACAAGGTAGAGGGAATCCACGAATTGGGAGCAAAATCGAAGGCACGAGAAGGAGGAGGGATCGAAAGGTGAACTCTAGAAAGGAGGATGGTAACCAAAGGAAATTGAGGAATGACTCTCTCGGTTGGTCCTATTATGCTGGTACAAAGAGTGGGGAAACAGAAAAAAGGAGCAAACAGAAAATGATAAGAAAGAAGAAGAGGAAGGATGATACCTGGGTGCGGTGGAATGCTTGGAGCGACTGGGTGTTCAGGAACTATTGCAATTATCCTTCCTGGATCTCGCAGGTGCACGACTACAATTTTCAGACAGGGGTGTTTCTTCTGATAGATTCAAAGACGCTCTAACACCGGTCACCGGTCACGTGTGCTTCGTGAGAAGATGATTCACGAAAGAGTAGTGAAAGATGAGGTGGCCGCTGGTGTCAATCGAAGACGTGGGAAGGAACGGCGATTGAATCACTTAGAAAAGGGATTTTTTTTCCTAAACCTGTCCAGAACTGGTTTATTTTTCTAACCAGACCCAAAACTGTCTACTTTTTCCCACCCTAGTCTACACAAGCAGAACAGTGAATGGAATTCTCAAGCGAACAGGGAGCATCAATCCTGGGTCCCAATTTTTAATTTCTAAACCTAATTCCAGTAAAGTGTTCCAAAACCGAGCTTGCCCCAACTGTGCTCTTCATCAACTCTTAGGCTAGGTGAAATGGACGTCCTGCACACCTCACTACTTGATACACTCACAAGGGAAATTCAGGGGTGATTGCGTACGTGGGAGAAGAAGGCACACAGAGGCCAGTGGGGGTTTGGTTGGTGCGACCATCAGGATAGACACCTCCAATGCTGCCATCTCTGCTGCCCTTCTTCACGGTTATTCTTCTCTTCTCACCACCTTGAGGACAAGGTGGTTTAACGGGAGAGGGATGATGAGAGTACAGGTCGGGACCAAGGACTAAAAGAGAAAATGAACCACTACGTGAGGGGAAGAATACTGTTAGGCTGTTGTGTCAGGTGTGGGTAATGCTTATGGTGATGTGTAGAGGCTGTTATTTTGTTGTCTGTCATTTTTTCATTATGTTACTGAACCAGCTATTTAAGGTAGGGGTTGGGAGCAGAGAGGGGCAGACATTGTTTTGGTATTTTCTAGGCCACGCTTGTGGAGTTGGCAGGCTAGTCCTGATTTCCTTAATTGGCAGAACATCGTCCTGATTTTCCACTAGCAATTAGGGTTTTCAATTTCGGGTTTCGGGTTGGGTTGACTTCAACCCGAAACTGACCTGCTCATGTTTCACATCAACCCAAAACTGATCCAAACCCGAAACGGGTTATGTAATGTCAACCCGAAACCAACCTGATGACCCGAAATCAACCCGAAATTGACCTGACACTCGAAATCAACCCAAAATCGACCCGAAATCAACCGAAATTGACCTGAAATCGACCCGAAATCAAACGAATATTAAAAATATTGTACTATCAATACAAATTCTACAAAAAATCACCAAGACAATATAACATAACATATAAAACCATTAAACGTAAATGGTAACATGATTAATATATTTAGGGTTATGTCAAGTAACTACAAGAATATATATTTTCTTTTCTTTTTCAAAAAAAATTTCACTTGCGGGTTGAAATCGGGTTGGCAGCTCAAACCCAAAACCGACCCAGAATTTTAGCAACCCAACCCGAACCCGGCCCAAAAATGTTTTTGGATTGAAAATTACAACCCAAATCCATGTTTTAACGTGTCAGTTTCGAGTCGGATTTTAAATTCATGTCAAGATTGACAGCCCTAATTCAGTAACCGTTCCATTGTTTGTCCAAACTATCAATGGAAACTACCAGCTATGCGTGTGTTATTTTGACAGTATTTTGAGAAGTTTAAGGAGTGGTTTCATCACAATACCTAACAATGGAAACTTGTTTTTTTAATAAAAGCTTCAACGTTTTCTAAGCATCATTTGCCAAAAGAACGTTCTCTACGCTTCTTTTGCCCATTTGCTCCCGGGGTTCACGCATAAAACCTGCACCATGCAACTACAGGAAAACACTCGTTTCATCAAATAAAACACAGACCACATCCACTATATACCGTAAACACAGAGTAGGCTTTTCTCTTTTTGCCCCACTAACAATCACCATCTGGCATGTCTTCCAGTGGTATGACAAGTAAAAGACGCAAGTATAACCCCCTTCTCCGTCGCAGGGTAAAAAGCAAGGTGTATATACAGAGTGTGCACGGCAAATAATGAGAATGATCTTTCTACTCTCTAAATCCTGTAAGCATACTATATTTACCCTTTCTCCCAAGCTTGGTCATTTGCTCACAAGGATCGCTCTAAATATACAGATCCACGCTAACCCAGAAATAATCATACATTGGAATGGTTACTAGTGTCTTCTACTCAACTCTCGGTCCATTTCCTTTGAAACTACGAACATGGAGAAGGGATCTTCTGATAGTCAGCTTCCACATGCAAACAAAAATCCATTGGTCAGTATCTCAAGTAGTCGGTGTTGTGTACACTGATAAGATATTCTTCATTATCATCAGCATGCTTTTGTTGTTCCTCAGATTCATACTGATTCGTTGGTCCTGTACAAATTGGAGAGATCCCTAAAATGGTTAGTGAGATAAGATAATTTGCGAAGGAACAGGGGATGTAGAGAGAAATCCATAACAAATAATGGTGCTTGCAATCGATTAGCCTAAGCCACTTTGACAATTTCAGCTATCCGCTGGTCAAAAATAGATTACGGTAAATAAACTCACTATCAGCCAGTCAAATTTATCTTTTCCCTCACATCATTGTATTTTTTTCTTTTAGATAGGTATCTGTGGCAGGATGTCTCAAACTCATGACCTACTTCACCACCAACCAAGCCCTAGGCTTGGTACATTATATTTCTTCTCATCTCTCTCTGAATCAACTATTAGATTCACCTACCACCAGCTATCAGCTCATTAGCCAAAAGTCAAACAATAAATACGCACATGGCACACAGACAATAAAAGCAATATGGCTGCGTCATGCTGATATTTCCAGGTGTAAGTGGGCAAGCCAGACAGTGGAATTATGAAGGTCATAACAGCCCATATCTAGACAGCATAGAAGAAAGTCGGTTCATTCCTAAGATCTGAAAGAGTATGACCAATTAAAGCTAAATGTGATGAGTAGAAGAAACAGTGGATAGATGAGATGCATTACCCTGCTCTTGCTCTTTTGTTGCATGTAGAATAACAGTGCCCGCAAGCACTGTGATAAACCCACATACTTCAGAGGCTATGCTGGTTGTATCTTGGCCTGAGAAGTCCTGGTGAAGCGAAAAGGTATAAACTCATAAGGATATGGATGAAAGAAAATGCAAACCTATGGCTGAATCCAACAAGCACCTTAAAAAGTATTGCACTTGCAGCAATGGTGAGCGTCGTGAATGTTACATAATATATCGGAGATACAATTGCTGCACTGAATGAGTCCAGAGCCTGTGAATTTAAGAGTCATAAGGAAAAGCTTTTCAATATCAAACCAGAAGCTAAGCTTCCAGAATCAATAGAATCTGGTACAGGGTCATTTTACAGAAGTCGAACCAGAAAACTAGTATACTGTTTCACGGTTTCACCCATACTCCACAAAAACAAGCAACAACATAATTCACAGCAAGAATCATAAAATCTACAAAAGAGGTGTCAACCTCAAACCCTGAATAAGTTGTTCTCTAATTCGACTGAGATCACTTACAGAACAACCTTTCAACTAGACGGTCACTATTGCCAACGGACCATTGATGAACAGCCAACTCAGGTGTAAATGTCTTGCAACAGGTTCACACAGTCATCCATAACGAGAAGAGGAAGAATAAAAACCCCAAAGTTTCACGTTTGTCAAAATAGGTTCTCATACAGCTGAATGAGTCCTTGACACAGATGCAATTTTTTATTGGCAAATTAAGAAGAACACAATGAAACTCTACATCCTAGAGTCAAGACATAAGAAAACAAAAATATGCTGATCCATTAGGTATCAAAAAGGAAAAAGACTACTTACATTGGATGTAAGTGATGTTAGTGTACCTATATCTGATATCCCCCTATCAACGCTCTAAAGGTCTTACATTCTTCTCCTTCTGTATCTCATACACAAAGCTTCCATAGAAACTCAGTTCAAGGAATTTACTCAATTTTTTTCCACCCTCTAAGGCTCCCCGTGATACTTCTTATGAGACTATTGGACTCCAAGAGATGCCTATCCTACTCCAAACACAATGCCATTAAGTACAAACAAAGTCACATCTAAAAAACAATTGCAGCAGAGATTCATTATTCTCATTACAAAGGATGAAACAGTTGAAATTAATCATGGAAATATGACGAGTATGAACTCAAACATCAGAAAATACAAGTTGAATAGATAAGAGTTAATCAAGTAGAATAATGCAAGTCCATATAAACAAAAACGTCATCATCAGTGGTGAGCACAGAAAATAACTAATACAATCAAGACCGTCACGTGACCTTGTTAAGGTAATTTAGTTGAATTACAACACAGACGGCCGCAACAATGAGAAAAAACCAAGTCTGTGCATAGATAAATTGATTGGTTCCTTCTAGAGTGAGTTTGATAGCAATTCCAATGGCCTTTATGCTTACAACCTGCATATATATCACAGGATACTTGAACCAAAACTCAAATGAATGAAAAGATAGTGTCTAGTTGAAAATCAAATTGACATACTGTTAATGAACCTATCAAAGAACAGATTCCCAGGTACACCAACACATTTGATTGCCCGTATCGTGGCTCAAAGTGTAAAATCAAAGCTACTACTGTAGAAATGGTAGCTCCCGCGTAAATTAAGAATGCTGTTCAAAAAGCCCATAAAAAGGAAGGCCATAAATTATGTCACAAACTACAAGCGCAGACACTTCAAATTTGAATATAAGTACATCTGAAAACCTGGCTGAGTCGCAAGTTGCCAGATTTCTAGGAAAGAGCTTGGTGAATCCTCATCAGGTGCATGAAGAACAATTACCACCGATCCAACAATACAGCAAACACATCCCATAACGCCTAACAAAGATAAGCGTTCCTCAAGCACGAAATGAGCCAAAGTGGAACTGGAATAAATAAGCATGTCAGCTTATTGAAGTACGCCTCCCATTGCATCATGTACCGAAATAGATTCTCCCATATCACCTGATTATTATACTTAGCGCACCGAGTGGGGTCACTAGCACTGCTGGAGCATAGACATAAGCGACGAAATTCGCGCACTCTCCAACAATCACTATGAAGAAAATTTAGAACACAAATCAACAGAGCCTCAAAAATATGATAAACATTTACAATGCAAAAGATATGGGTCCAACTCTAGTAGTGATCACAAGATTGAAAACTCCAACATGAAGGACCAAGTAAATGAAGGACCAGGGAGAACAGCAAGACACAGCTTATTCCTATTTGAGTGCATATCTTAAGTGAAGAAGTTGAGGGAGAAAAAATACCATCAATGCGGTCAAGCAAGCAAAGAAGATTAACGTTGTGCAAGCATAAAGAGATAGGCACTAAAAAAGGAAAATATTGGTGCATGGTGACACTTGTACTTACTCGTTGTCATTCCTGCCCACCAAAGAGGCTGCTGGAGATATGCGTAACTTCCATATCCTGTATCATCAGAACGCAAGGCCTGAGCAAACTGTTTCCACAAGTTGAAATGCATTGTACAACAAATTATTGGTTAAGCCTTGCGCATAGTTACAAATAATTCAAATGGTAGAGAACGGGTTACGATGTTTTTGAAGAAATCGAAGGTTGGCATCCTCCATAAATCTTTGCATCAGAGCGACAGGATTTTTTCTCAAATGAATAATGCAAAATGTTGGCACCCTCCAAGGAGAACATCTTCAATAGCAGAGGAACCATGCTTTACGAATTTACTAACACTTACTGCTTCTACTAATTTCATACCGCTCTTTTAGAAAACTATGTAAACAGTCTGATTTTAAATCAGTAAGTGCTAGTAAATGTGATAAAGCATAGTTGCTCTGATATATATTAAATGATAAACACATTTTGCACGTTACTACAGGTAATATTCACTAGGAATCTTTTAAATACACAGGGACGTCCGTCCCAAAAGTGATAATATTGCGATGATGTTATTCTAGTTCTACCATACTCTATCTGTTCTAAAATATTAGTCCTTCTCAACTACTTCCTCCTGTTCTAAATAGAGAATCATCTCTATGAAAAAGTAGACTATTCTACCTTCAATTTTAATGTGAAAACAAAAAGTAGACTATTCTACCTTCAATTTTACATTGGATATGAAAAAGTAGAAGGATGAGTGAAAAGATTAGAGTTGGAAAGTGAAGACAAAAAAAGTCAAAACACCTAATATTTTAAAAATAATATGAAGAGTTAAAAAATCATCAATCGTAATTGAACAAGGAGTACATTTTAGTCGGATTCAGGTGTAGTACTGTTTAATCATACCAAGGCTTGGTCAATTGAAACGGTGTAGAGCAGAGCTCAACACTAAAGTGGTGATCTAAAGTGAATCTTATTGGTTTCAGTTGTCAAAGAGAACTATAATCAATCTTCTGCAAAACAACAGCAATCATGGACATAGAAATTGCAATTTAGACACTCCTCATCAACAACGAACCTGCACGCATGCCAGAGATAGCAGCGCGGCGAAGACCTTCCTTCTTTAGGACGAAGCTAGCACCTATAAAAGCGCTCGACGATATCGCTAATATCAATCCTGTTACATTACTCCCCACCATCTGGACTCCTATTTCGCCCACCTTCAGCTACCTAGCTTGCTAACTTGATCCGGAAGCAAAAAATGCAGCAATTTTTAAACTCTTATAGCTCGCTGTATCTCCAACTTCAAAGACGATCGGCTCGAACCTTGTCGGTCGGTCTATGGAATAGCGGGGCTGGAATTCGAGAATATTGAGAGCCTGAAGCCGTAATGATGAACAGTTGATGATTCTAAGACAAAAGAAAGAAGCCGTAAGGCTCGACAGATCACAAGAACCTGGAGTGGTACTCGTTGATTGGTCAAACCGAATATAAGAGGAGTTGAACTCCGGCTCAACTAGTGACATTTTTTTTTTTTGAGTAAACTTTGAAATTTTATATATAAGCAGCAGACACACATATTTTAAGTCTCCTTATCCTTATCCAAGTTACACGATTTGGACATGAAAAGGTACATGAACTCCCTTCCAAAGTTGAGTCTTATCTAAAGCACTAGTGTACATCTTAGCAACTAGAAAGGTAGGAAGACTGAAAATTTTATAGTTTGGATTCCAATCATAATTATCTAAAGAGTAACAAAGATTTTTGAAAACTGACAAGTCCTGCCTCCCACCTTCTTCAGTCATCTCATTCTTAAAAATTAATTCCTTCATCTCTTCACAGATATTGTCCAAGCAGATGCAATAGATATCTTCACAAAGTGCAAGTTCTACTGCAATTCTAGCTGCTTTTATCACCGCCAGATGCACCTTAGTGGTGCTACTTAAAATCTTGTTGAAAGCTAGCACTGGAGTTCCTGTCGAGTTTCTCAGAAGACCACCAATCTGTATCAGAAAATCTTTCCTATTAAAGACTTCAATACAGATAGAGGTAATACCTGGAAGAGGTGGCCGCCAGGGAGACATATTTCCTATACAAGGTTGCTGCAGGGAGGAAGAGTCAATGTACGCAGCAATGAACGCTTGATTGTGCTCAACGACAGTCCACCAAGCCAAGGTTGAATCATGTCTACACCTGTTTCTTGCATCATAAATCACCCACATCATATTGGCCACTTCAGACAACTTGCTTTTTCCCCACTTTATTGCTTTAGAAATAAACCAATCAATGATGGCTTCATTATCAGAAGAAGGGATATCCTGGATATCGAGAACAATAGTCCACAAAGAGGCAACAGCACAACATCTAAAGAAACAGTGAGCTTGGGAGTCTCTATCACCACAAAAGAAGCAATCAATAGGACCCTGAATACGCTTCCCAATATTACCTTGGCAAGAAGTTATACCATTTAGAAATTTCCAAAGAACTAACCTTGCTCTCCGAGGACAATAAAGAGTGAAGGCTCAACTAGTGACATTGATTAGCTGCGTGCCAACGCAATATACTACTCTCAATCTAGGCCGTAGATGTCGCAACCAGCGGGTCCCAAAATATTTGTTTGTGTGCAAATCTCTTGTGTCACCACGTCTACATGATCTACTAATTCGATCACATTTTTTAGGTTTGCTTTGACTTTATTAGTAACGAGAGGTTTAATTTACGAATATTTAGCGTGGTATTCGTAAGGCGCCCTCTTGCCCCCGTTAAAAATTACATTTTTCATTTATCACCTTTAATGAATTTACATTCCACCTATGACTCTTTAAAAAACAATACCTGACCATGAATTTTTCCAATAATATCTCCTATTAGTATTTCATAAATTTATGTTCACTATTGTCATTGACCATTGACTTTCTCATTTCCCCAGTTTTACTTCCAAACAAGCCTTGATAAAAAAAAAATTGGCCAAAAACTCCCACGATGAGAAATATTTTTCCATTGTTATTCGCACCTTATCTTCTTTCACTGCCGATTTCTCTTCTGGGTATGTTACCATGTCATGATTTGTTGTAAGTTGGTTGTGATTTTCTTGAGATTTACCTTGCTTGCGATTGTTCTACCTTGATATAAATTGCTTTCGATTTGTACTCCCCCAATTCGAGATTTGGGCTTCATTTCTAGAAGTGTATCTAAATTTTCCTCGACACCGGACTCAGTCAGTCATCCAGTTGCTACAATTGCAAATTTTGCTCATTTGGACCTAGCAAATCAAGAGCCTCGTTTCGTTAATTTTGATGGCGACAATCAAAACCCTAACTCCAGCGAAGCCAGAATTCTACTTACTCTACCATTCGCTTGAGTCTCCGGTCTCCCCACCTCGCAAAGAACCAGGCCTTAGTCCAAACCCTAGATTTGAGAAAATTGGGAAATTCAATATTTGCAAACCCGAATAGACTAGATTGAAGATCATTCTGATTTCCTAAGCTCGTCGACTTTTAGCGTGAGTAGCCATGACCGCTCTAAATTGGGAAAATCAAGAGCCGACTTCCAGTTTCATTTTTGTGATCATCACCGGTCCGCAAGTTTTCAAGTCATTCTCTATGTGTTAGAGTGAAGAACACACATAGACACGTGGATAGTTACAACAACTTATAAGAAGGTTTGATTTTTGAGGTCGCTAAAAGGAAGGCCATTTTCTGTAAATTATTTTGGGTTCGTCATAGCATGACTGTATGTGTATGTGTATCCCTTACAGGAAAAGTGCAGAATTTTCTTGTTCCAACCTTCTGAAGTGTAACATCCCTATAATAATAAAACAACAGCAGAAAATAAACTAAAGGTGCTACAGACCATCGGGCTCCAAACACCCGGTACCAACCTCACCAACTACAACCATTACAATTAACTAGTTACGGTCTGAACTTCGAGAAAACTCAACATAAACATAACAATAAAAAATACATTCACTCTCCATAAACCTAATCCCATCCCAATCACTCATGCTCTTCGTGGCCACCTGTAAATCAATTTGTACCTGCAAGATGAAACCAAGCAGCCCACCCCGAGAGGGGTGAGTCAGTTCCCTGGAATGGAACTGGTACAATTCTCCAAAGCAAAAGTTTAAAACATAACTCTTCAAAATAAACAGTAACTTGAAATCAAACTCTGGAAGGTAAAACAGGGAAAGGAGGCACTTCAAAGCAATCAATCATAGAGAAGAGAGAACAAGATAAGGATGGAGACAAAAAACCAAGTCAAGAAATCACACCATATAGTTAGTAAGCATCCAATATTGATGTTAGAACCAATTCTGGTTAAGAATAGAAAGACTCAGGTAGTCACCAAGGACTAGGAATGATATGAATACCCATAACCCGTGGTAGACAGTTTATGTCCCCACCATTTCAGAAAGCTGAATCCCATAGACAAAATATACTCAAGAGTGGAATAAATTCAACTGGGAGAGATGGCCCCCACCGCCAAGTACGTCCTTTTAGGACAGGGGATATACAACCCCTCACTGTTTACTACGTCCACTAAGGACAGGGGATATACAGCCCCTCACTGTTCACTACGTCCACTAAGGACAGGGGATATACAGCCCCTCACTGTTCACTACGTCCACTAAGGACAGGGGATATACAACCCCTCTCTGTTAACTACGTCCACTAAGGACAGGGGATATACAACCCCTCACTATTACCATTGAAGACGCGCGCACGTCGAAACCTCAAGAACCAGCTCATGGATGAAACGATATCCAGAGTCAAAAGAAGAATATACCAAAATTGACCTTTTCCAAATTCCCACCAGATCACTAACTACCCAGAGCAATACCAAAACACTCAGTCCTACAGAGTGCAGAAGTGTAAACCCTAAGCAGTCAATGTCTAATGGAACAACCAAATAGAAGGAACCAATACCCAAGTGAGTTTCACATCCAAGGCTCAGTTAGTCACACAAGCTAAGTTAGTCACACAACCATTTCCTTTTAGAAATTTCTCTTAAACTCAGTTAGCGTTTGTCAAAAACATCCCATAAGTCAAACAGCAAAAGTATCGGAGTACAAGAAATCGTACAACAATAGTATCTGAATACGAGAAATCGTACATGGTCAATGTTGTAGCAGTTCTAGTAAACTCGTGTAAACATTCAACAATTCTCTGAGGAACATTGAAGATAACTTACTATCAATAACCTGTACCCTAAGTAAAACTTAAATAAATTCCTCTCTCTTATTTCCAAATCTCAATTATCTTATAAGTCCTCGCTTAAATATTATGTATAACCTTTGACTTATTTTAGAAGGTTGTATAGCCCAAGGTTGTAGGATCAAGGAATGTATTTTATTAACACCTGCTAACTGTCCACTCCTATCCACTTTATTCATATTTAACCACAATCCTCACATTCAATACTTTTGAGACCTTTATAACATAAATGTGTTTATATTATATAATTAAATCTAAGAATTTCAATAATAATCTTAAGCTCAATACCTTTATTCTTGATTTAGAATAAACATTGTATTATGACCTATAACAGATTCATCCCATAATACTATACTATTATTTCACAAGTAATGATTATGTATCTCATCAATATCTACTAGGTAATCCATTGTGATTAAGTCTTCCCCTTAACTTAACTAAGATCTACATCTTGTATATTGGAATCGTAGTGTTGTAGACGCGTTTTATTATAACTTAATTGAACTGCTAAACTCAATTATCTCATCCTTAGTTCAGAATGACTTTTAATTACAACCATCTAATAAACTTGACATAAGATGTTAAATTGCTTCTCATCTTGAATAACTATACTATAGTTAACTTAGATTTAACAAATTAATCTTACATTTAGTATTCACAAGGTATATTATATGTTTCATTATTACCTATACAATAAGGTGTTTAGTATAACCTTTATGTATCCTTACTCACATTTAATTTCCTAAATGTTTTATTTTTACACACATTCCCCCCATAGTCTATGTACAATCCCTTTACACTAAACTTCAATAAACTTAAGTCTTAAATACGTTTTAAATTGTTTTACAACCCTAAGGTTTCAAAGGAATAACTTAATAAATTAATTCCCTTTATTATGTTTTAGGATAAGCATTACATATTAACATAAGGTAAAATTTATCTAAGAGTTAAACTCTGATTCTTAAGTGAAATTGTTAATTATGTATTAAGATAATATATTCTAAAAAATCCCCATACCTTATATTCAAATGATATATTAATATTTTCAATGTTGTAACGTAGTTCAATATGATCCCTTATATAACCTAGTTTCATCTAACTAAAGGTTTTAAGGTTTTAAGTATCTAATTCCTATTTACAAACCTTTCATAAGTTCTAACTACTGAATACATCACTTAATTATAAACTCACATCCTGAATATTGGTAATAAATGTATTTTATATGGCTTATCTAATTCTAAGGAACTTAAGGATAATTATTTAAATAAATTTCCAAATCATAGTTTAATATAGATTATATCATAATCCTTTTAATGATTTTACCTTAAAACATTACATTATATTTCAATACCATAAATGTTAAGAGATGATTTAATCTAGACTTACTAATCCACTTCACATTTAGATGTAAAAGTATTACATTTATTTATTATTAACTATAGAATAAGATCTATTTGTGTAACATTTTATGTAATCTAATTACAAATATTCCTAAATTTTAACTTATTAATTTCTTAACCCAAGTATAGATTTGTATTGCGGTCATTGACTAAATATATACATGTATTTTAATACTGTTTATATAAATCTTAGAAATTCAAAGGTAACTCAAAACTCAATTTCATAACCGCAAATTAATACTACCTCATATAATATTCTTTTATTAGTATCATGTAGAGGTTTAGTTTAACTCATTAACCAACTACACCATTATATGAATTTCTTGTCTAGAAGATACGTCTAATTTTATTTTAATTACTTACTCTTATCCCTGGGACTAGTTTAATTAAATTTTTAGGTTATCGTTGGCTAATTATTACAACATTGATTAAAGACCTAAAGTTTAGCACAAGTATATATATATTCTTCTAATTAGGTTTCCCACGGGGAATGTTAATATTATCTCTTAATATTTCTAATATATTTATATGCATATATTAGGATTTATCCCAAAACATTCTTTAAGAAATCTTATTAAATTTAATTACTTTTAATAACTCTTACTCATCTAGTATTCACAAAGCATTTTATCTGCTTAGTTATTACCTATAGGATAAGGTATTTTATTTCTTTTAGTGATGCCTAATATATATATATATTTATACTAGGATTTACTTAAAACATTATTTATGTAGTTATATTGTATTTAATTATCTCTATTAACTTTTACACATATTAACATCTGATATATGGTTTAAGAATAAGGTATTTCCTCAAGCTTTAATTAAGTATATTAACTTCCACATATATAATAAATAAAAATGTAGACTAGTTTAATTCCTTGATTTAATATAAGTTTCTATTTTACTACTCTCATATAAGTATATATATATGTAAACAATTTTTACTTCACTTAAAAGGTAATACCCAAAATATTTATAAACATACTGGTATAAAATGTTAATTTAGGTTTTCTTATTTTCCCCAACCTGAAAAGCTTATTAACAAACCATACTTTAATTTTTGTTACATTAAAAACCATATATTATAAGTTATTCTTATGAAAAACTCATAAACACAATTTTTAAAACCATTTACCATTGCCCAAAAATTCCCAAATTTAATATAAAGTAACTACAACATTTTAGACATATTATAAAAATTTTATTTCATAAAAATATCTTTTTAAATTAACCAAATAATTCTAGAAAACCCGTAACTTGCAAAAATCATAACTTACGTTTAAAAACTCCAAAACCATAATAATTTACATCAAAATAAACTAGATTTTATACGGAATCTATGGTTAAATTTTCAAGTCAAAATACATTCGGGAAGGTATTTAAATTAATTCACAAGTTAGGGTTTAATTCTGGAAATATTAAAACTCATAACCAACTTAAACTCCCCAGATCTAATCTCGGCCGCCCGTTTCTAAAACCTACGATCGGACGACCGATATTCTTCGAGTTCATCAGCTATTAAGAAACACAACCCGAGTACTAAATTCCAGTTTTCTCTCAATCTACAGAACGAAATCCAGTGATTCTTCCTCCATTCGTTTCGAAATCAAATTCCGGTTCTAATGACACCGATTTCCCCAATTATAATGCAGTATTCCGAAAAATCGATTCTGGGTTACGCGTTTTAGGGTTCTTCGGGTTTGTGAATTGAAATCTGTCAAATTCTCTTAACCTAATACATAATAGGGGAAATTGCAACATGGGTTTGGTCGACAATGAAGAGTAGTTTAGCATCATCGGAAGAATTTGAAGAAAACTCACCGGGAATTGCAATAACGGAGCAAATAGATTTCGGTTTTCTGGAAACGTTCGACTTTTCGAGCAGTTCACGAGGCCGACTTTGAGGATCTATAACTTGCAGTACAGATCGAGTTAGGCTATGTGTAAGGGCTTAATCGAAAGAGTAAACTTACCTCTACACATTGATAACAAGAACTAACTCTAACTCGCAACACACAAGAAGAAATCAAAGTCGAAAGTTACGAGTTTATACCTTACAATTTCGGTATGATTTTATGTGCTGCGGAATCAGAGACTTTAGGCAACTATATCCTCCAAACGGTTACGAATCAGACTTGGGCATAAACATGGAAATTGTAGAGGGATTCGAGGTCTTTAAAACAAGCCAAAGAAATCAAATTTTGGTTGAGGGATGAAGAAGTTATGATCGAACGAAAGTTACCTGAATTCGGTGAGAAACTGGAAAACTGGGTACAGGTTTCGCAAGTAGGCAACTTTAGATCGAATTTGTGGCTGATGTATAATGAATTAGGGTATGTGTGAGTAATGGTTGGAAAGAGGACGTTTTGAAGAAGAGAATGAAGAAGACGACATTGAAAAATACTGAGAGATGAGTAAGTTATCCGCACCTAAAGTTAGGGCAAAAATCCAATGGCTGTTGGCGAAAAACAAGGAGAAAATCGACTAAGTGTTGGGCGGCCTGTGGCTGACTGACACGTGGCAGATTTCAAAGTTTTGACTCTAAACTTCAATCTAGCATAACTTTGGCTAGGATGATCCATTTTTGACGTTCTTTTTATCGATCTTCATGGTTTTCCATAACCTATTTTTTTGGTATAGGTTTCATGTGCTAGTTTGACCATTCTCAAAAAGTCAACCCTACCAAGGCTTAATAAGCTTTAAGGTTTCTAGGATTTTATATTGACTTTTATGTTCCAAATCAATGCTCCCAATATTTCTAAAATCTTTATAATATAATTGGAGTGTCTAGGAATTTTTCCAAGATTTATTGACTTATAAATCTTGTTATTAAATTCATAATACTATATAATAATATATAATAATTAAATATTTAATTGTATTCTTTAGAGTTAAATAGGAGGAATCCCCTAAAATAATTCCATAATTCCATAATATAATACTCATAATTCTATACAATAATTTAATATTCATAATTCCTTATACTAATTCAATATTCATAATTCCATATAATAATTTAACATTCATAATTCCATATAATAATCTAATACTTAATGATATTATTAAAGGTTTAATAAAAGAAATCCCCTAAATTAATTTAGGGGTATTTCATGAAGGTCGTTTCGAGAGCCTTATAGGGTTGACTTTGACGGTGTTATCAAAGGAATCAATAAACTAGATAAATCTGCGAGTGAGTGTTGTTGAACGAAGATTAAGAGGAAACGTGAGGGTTGTCGAATAGAGGAAACCACTTAAGGAAGAATGACTAAGGGGTGGGAAATAAAAGGCTAAGGAAATTGTCTCTTTTTTTGTTTGATAAAAAAAAGTGAATCGGTCAAACATGACAGACAATGACAGAAATATGTGAATAAGATGACGAAAGATATATTAATATTATCTCATGGGTGGGTATTGTTATATTTGAAAGGTCATGGGTGGAAAGTGTAAATTCATCAAAGGTCATGGGTGGGCAATGTAGTTTTTCCTTCTATTTATTATCTATACGGAAGCACTTTCAGCTAGTCTCAATATTTTTCTAATCTGTATAACTTGGGAAGCTCCTTCTATCAGTAATTTTTTATTTGTCGATGATTGTCTCATTTTTGGCCATGGTGATACAGCTCAAGCCAGGGTGATTCAGGACCTTTTATCCACCTTTTGCCACTCCTCTGGTCAATCTATTAACAGGTAAAAGTCTGAAATAAGTTTCAGCAGGTTTATGTGCGTTCAGGCTCGGTCTCTAGTAGTTCGTATTTTTTGGGGTCAATGAGGTTCCGTCTATCGCTAAGTATTTGGGCCTCCACACCTCTTTGGGCCACTCCAAGAGTAATGCGTTGGGCTTCTATGGTGACAGAATATGGAGAAGATTGGAACCTTGGTCTAAGAAGATTTCTCGGGCGGGGCGATTGACGCTCATCAAAAGCATTTTACAGGCAATTCCTCTTATGCGATGCAGGTTTATCTCTTTCCCAAGTCTTTGCTGGAAAAATGTTTTGTCATGTTCCTTCGCTTCCTTTGGAATGATGACCGTTCTAAGAGGTCGGTGGTGTGGGTGAAAAAGGAGATGGTTACCCTCCCTTCAGGAGAGGTGGTTTAGGGATTCGAGATTTGTTTGCTCACAATCCTGCCCTCCTTGGTAAATAGGTGTGGTGGATTTTATTTGATCCGTGCTCCTTGGTGGCGCGCCTCATCAAAGGAGTTTACTTTACAAATGGCTCTTTACTCAACTCTATCAGCTCTAGAAGTAGCATCCTAATGTGAAGATCAGTTAAGGCTGCTATCTTTCTTCTTCGCAAGGGTTGTAGATGGGCAGTGGGTTCGGGAGACTTAAATGTATGGTCTGACCCGTGGCTTCCTCGTCCGTGGAGTTACATACCATTATCCACTCCCCTTGTGGAGTTACAAACCATTATCCACTCCCCCTGCGGGGTCTGAGTTTCTTTCAGTGGAGGACTTGGTTGATCAACATTCAAGGCACTAGAATTCATCTCTTGTTTATCACTCTTCAACCAGTTAGACGCTCTTCTTATTCTTTCCCTTCTGTCCCTCTCAGGGATAAACCTGACTCTTTGATTTGGCATTTTACTAAATTGGGTTGTTATTTAGTGAAATCTGGCTATTATATCGCCAAAAGGATCCTCTGGGTAAATGAAGATTCTAGTCAGAGAATGAGTTCTTTGTTTCTGAAAATGCTTGCTCTGTCCAACTTGCCTCCCAGGGTGCTGTTTTTTGCTTGGAGCCTCTAGCACGGCGGCTTTCCCTCAGGTTTTGCTTTGGCTAGGCGTGGGTGGGCAATTTTGTGGAGAACTGGAGGATCTGGCTCATACGCTTGGGTTCCGTCCTCGAGGGGCAGGTTCCTTTTGGAAGGTAAATGATTTCTCGTTCCTGCTGCTTCATTCATCTCGTAACTTCAACGCCTGGCTAGAGTGGACTGCATCTAACAAGAATTATAAAGTTTTGTTTGATGTTATTCAAAGATTGTGGTCGGTTTGGTGGGCCAGAAATAGTGTCATGCATGGTGATTGTTGTTATTTCGAGATTGGGATGGATCGTGCCTCAGTTTTCCTACATTAATTCCTTGTTGCTAGTGGAAGGGAGTGATTTCATTGATACGGGCAATAGACATTGATTGCTACCTAGCTCTAGGTGGTTCAAAATGAATTCTGATACAAGTGTTGTTGATAATGGATGTTGTTTTGCTGCTACTGTTTTGTGGGATTCAAAGGGTGCTCTTTTAGCTTTTAATCTATGTGATCTTGGTGTATTGTCCTCCCTCTCTACTGCTGAAGTGCTGGCCTTAGACAAAGGCATAAGGTGGGCTAGAGAGCTGGGATATGGTTGTATTATGGCCAAAATAGACTGCCTTCAGGTGCCTGATTCTATTATAGGTAAGTCTCTACTGGATCCGGATGGTGAAGTTATTTCTCATCGCCTCCAGGATTTTTGAAAGAGCGACGACGCCTTCCATTGGAGTTTTGTTAGACATGAGGGAAACGGTGCTGCTCACTATCTAGCCTCTCTCCATTCTCTTCTCTCTGATGTACATAGCCATAGGTGTTGGACCTCTAAGTTTCCATCAAATTTGTTGTCCATTTGTAACCATGATTTGAAGTTCTAATGATTAATAAGAGTTTCAGTTTCAAAAAATACTTCACTGATATGTTTTTTATTTAGGGAAATTTCATGAATTATTATTGTGAACTTGCTTAATTCATGTGCTATCATTGTTTTTATTAAATGATATTGAGTATTAATTTCATTAGTTACCACTCTATTTCATATTTCATTAATTCCATTGTTAAAGTCCATATAAAAAGCTTAAAATACCCTCATAGTAGTTAAGGTGATCGAATGAAGGATTTTGGTGTATTGTAAGGGTGTTTGTTTTCTAAGTCAAGTGGTTAACTAACCCGAGGGTATTTTAGACATTTTATAGCTTAGCAGCTGTGGCATGTCTTGTCATTGGCCTTGTCTGGTTGCGTGTGATGAAAATCTAAATTGGTTTGCCTTATACAAGTGCCATGGACATGGCCCAGCTCTTTGGGGTTGGCCCGAGGGTCAGGCCTAGGGGGTGGTGCCGAGAGCAGACGACCCTTGTTGTGTGCAACCGATGTCACGCGAGCCTTACTATGTGCCTTGTGGGCACAACGGTGTGGTGTCGCGGGCACCCAGACCTTGTCTAGGGCGCCCTGTGCCTTATGCTGCAGGGTGATGGTGCCTGGGCACTATCGTGGGCACGATCATGAGACGGATTGATATCTAGTGAAATTAGTTAAACTAAGATTATCCTAAGTAATTTTAAAACATAGTGGTAAAGCGTGAATTAAGCAATAATTCGATGGTATTGCATAAAATTTCACTTTTATTTAATTTAAGCTCGTATTTTTTTTAAAAAAAAATTATACATCACATTTTCTTATTTCAATATGATATTACAAATATTGTTACTTTTTAAATTCATATGAGTATGTCAGTGATAGTCTCGCAGTTAAGTTGGAGAATATAAGAGCTTATTATCTGTGGCAGATTTAGTGGAGTAGCCTAGCCATTGGGAGAATGAAGCAGCCATTTCATGTGGTTGTTGATTAGGAGGCTAACTAGATTGGCTTATGTGACATGTACAAAGTAGGGTAATGACATCTTTAAATAGATACCAGCTAACCTGGTCATCAGATTTAAATAAATAAGTGAAAGCCTAAAATAAATGGATTATAAGCGGGTGATGGATAGCCGAGTGACATATGTAGGTTGGATCGCAGTGAATGTTCTTCATCCACCACCCGATCAATCACCTATTTATCACTCAATCTGTCATCCATTTAGTGGTGCACCTAAGTATAATGTGTATCTATACGAAAACGTTTTTCCTTATAATGATCAAACATCTTTTGAATCTTATAAATTAGTGATTTCAACAAAATGATTAATCATATTTAGTACTAAATTTGCGCATACGTAAATTATGTCATTAGATAATAACAAATTTATATATTTCTAGATCGGGTTTGATACTTTAGAGAATGCTATCACAACAATCAATGTTTGATGAAGAAATTTTATTAAAAACTAAAATTTGAAATTTATATTCTTCATGATCCGTAGAATATTACTAAGAAAATTTTTACCCGATTATCCCCTGATCTACTGGAATCATCTACGTATAATGGGCAAATGGATGAAACATGATGACTAACCCGGTGACGAATGGATGGATGATGATGCATACGGGTGATGGGCAACGGGCGATGGGTGATGCTCCACCTAACTCAAACCCGATCCGTTGATATCCCTAGTACAAAGGATGAAAGAGTGGACTAAAATGCAATATAACTTTATAAAAATATAACTTTTACATCATTGTTCTCTAACTCAAGCTTTTCAAAACAAAACTAGTCATAGATATAGTTTGACAAATATTAAAATTTATAATACACTAAGATGAAAACATGATTTATTAAAAGTAGTAGTATGATTCGCTAATTAACAAGTGATGAATCAAATATTTTTTTAACATATGAATTTTCAAAACTCATAATTGAATATTATTGTTCTGTGATGTACTACCGTTGTTTGTGGTGTATTCTATTCTAAAATGATTAATTATCTATATGCATATATATATACGTGTAGCTGGTATAAAATTTTAACTTTGTTAAAGCATATCAATAGGTGTCTAATCTTGAAGAGTTTAAATTTAAATAACAATGGTATGATATTTTACATTCAAAACTTATATCCTGCCAGTTAAAGCTATTTGAATTATTATTTTTTCTCTTCATTGTGCATTTATGTCAGCACGCCAAATGGACAACCTCATAGTCTGCCTACATCATTGACTGATTGATTATCCATAGTCTAAAATTTGAATCCCTCTAAATATTATTAAAGTATATAAAAATAACAAATATATTAATTTTAAGCTAACAATATTGTTAAAATTATTATCATATGTTCCATATTGACGAAGAGTTATAAACACTTTACAAACGTCTTGTTTTTTTCTATCGTGAAAAAATATAGAAAAAATATAAAACCATATTGTTTTCAAACAAATTAAACTTTATAAAAATTTAATAAAGCTAATAAATCAATTATTAAAAATCGTACAAACTAGAAATTATAAATGATCTACAAAATCATGAATTATTAAGAATGCCCAAAAATCATAAAATTATGGAGATCTTTTATAGAAAGTTATTAAAAGATAAATAATATTAAAAGAACTAGAATGAGTAAAAGAAGAACTTTGATCATTTCTTCACTGCATTCTTTTTTCACGAAAAACACCAAACTTCATTAGTTAAAAGTGTACATACTATTTAGGACAACAAACCCCACCCACACCCGAACCAATTAATACAGACAAGGTGAATTAACCCTAAACTCTGTATCTGAACCAAACCTATCAACACGGTTGACGGAACGTTAAAATGACTAGCAATGAAGATATCTCTCGTATATTTATGTACTAACAAACAACCAACAAGTCCCAAAAGGAGAATAATTACAAAGATCATAAGAGGTATTCTCGTGCACCCAAAAAGTAGCAGAGATAAAAAAAAAAAAAGTCCTGGTTGCATAGGATCTCTGCTCATCCCAACAACTATTTGACCTAAGACTCATTTTTCCTGACAATCCCCAGGAAATCCAGGGGTTGCCTTCACGATCTGTGACCCATCACCACTCCATTGTGCATCTACTTAATCTCTTGGTCGGTATTTCCACCAATTGACAAGATGTAATCCAAATTCTATTGTGAATCTGCGAGGGGATTAAGTGTCTGCGTGTTGAGCATATCAATTCGAAAGGAGTAGAAAATTAACTACGACGACAAAGTTTCAGCTTTGCATATCTTGAATAAGAAGGATTTGCTGCAGTGGAGAAACTTGACATCGAATCTTAGGTTAAGGTCATTGTCGGTGATAGCTTCATCCAGGTGCAGTTGCTGAAATTGACCCCAAACAACACTAGGATTCCAGCAAAGCTCGTATTTGTGCGCTTTACCTGAAAAGAAATCCACCCACAATCACTCAAGCCAATCCACCCACAATCACTCAAGCCAATCCAGTATCTTGAATGTGGCAAACACACCAAGCTCTGCAAGATCGCAGGCAAGGGAAACGAGAAACGGGAGAAAGAAAACCTCAGTACTTCTTGTATTCCAGAATAGGAGAAAACATACATTACATCGAAGAGTTATAAAGACCTATCCTTAACAACAGATAAGCGCTTCCACCCAACCACCCTCACAGCGCGTGACTGAAACAACTAATAACATAACCGATGATAATATATAAACTAACCTAAAAAGAAAACACATATTATATATCATATTATATATATAATCTTATCACCCCCCTCAAAACATGCATATCATGCATGATTTGTAAACACAACGCACACTAAACAGAGAACTAAACAGAGCTACCCCAGCTCCTCAAACCCATCTTCATAACCAGAGGAGGGTACTGCCGCCCAGGCAGAGTTTTAGTCAAGACATCTGCTAGCTGATTCTTAGACGAAACAAACTCCACTGAAATAAGCCCTTCCTGCAACTTCTGCCTCACAAAATGGATATCCAGCTCAATGTGCTTCGTCCTTTCGTGTAGCACAGGATTGCGTGCTATATGTATGGCTGATTGACTATCTGACTTGACTGGCACTGGCTCAAGGTTGGCAACTCCAAGCTCCCCAAGCAACCGCGTCAACCAGCTAAGCTCTGAAGTAACAAGCCTCATGGCTCTGTACTCCGACTCTGCAGAAGATAAGGCAACGTTAGACTGCTTTTTAGACTTCCAGGATAATGGACAACCGCCAAAACATATAAAATAGCCACTAATAGATTTTCTAGTATTTGGACAGCTTGCCCAATCAGCATCGCAAAAGGCTACCAAATGAAATTCTTTTCTGTTGTTAAAGAAAAGCCCATATCCTAAAGTTCCTTTAACATATCTAAGTGTGTGAAGAGCCGCCTGAAAATGCACATCAGTCGGATGTTCCAAGAACTGACTGAGGACTTGTATGGCAAAACATAGATCAGGTCTACTATGAGACAAAAAGGTAAGTCTCCCAACCAACTGTCTGTACAAAGTGGGATTTTCTAGAGGTTTACCATCATTCCTTCTCAATTTAACAGAGATAGCAGTTTTACAATCTGAACAACCAAAATCTGACACCAAACTCTGTGCATAATTTCTTTGCAAAAGAATAATACCATCAGAAGCATACACGAATTGCATCCCAAGAAAAAGGTTCAACTTTCCCAAGTCTTTGATCCTAAACCTTTGATCTAGTTCAGCTTTAATAGATTGAATCAGATCAAAATCATTACCTGTGATCAATATATCATCCACATAAACAATCAGAAAACAAGTTTTATTATTTGTGGTTCTGATAAAAAGGGAATAGTCATTCATGGATTGCACAAAACCTAATTCCTTAAGAAAATCACTCAGCTTTTGATGCCACTGTCTAGAGGCTTGTTTCAGCCCATATAAAGATTTTCTTAATTTACAAACTTTGCCCGAGCCCTCTAGATCATGCCCCTCAGGAACCTCCATATACACCTCTTCACTCAAATCCCCATGAAGAAACGCGTTATTGACATCTAATTGACCTATGTGCCAACCCATCTTTGAAGCTAAAATGACAAGGGCCTTAATGGTTGTGAACTTTACTACTGGAGAAAAAGTTTCTGAGTAATCAATCCCATATTTCTGTGTGTACCCCTTTGCAACCAGCCTAGCTTTACATCTCTCCAGTTTACCATCAGCCTTATATTTAAATCTATATACCCACTTACATTTTATAGGTTTCTTTCCTGGTGGCAAATCTACTATATCCCAAGTTCTATTCCTCTCCAATGCTTTAAACTCTTCATTCATTGCAAACTGCCATCTAGTATCCTTAATAGCATCAGAAAAATAAATGGGTTCTACCTCTCTGGTTACAGCAGTAGAACAACAAACATGCTGAGGGACCTTATCAGAGGAGACAACCAAAGTTTCTCTTAAAAGATGAGAGCTGGCAATAGTATCACTATCATCTAGATCAATAACAAGATCATCATTACCATGGATGTTACTTGGTTGAAGAGTCACACAACTAGTTTTGGAAATTCTATCTAAGATAATGTGTGAAAATGCATCAGAGAACTGGGAATAAGAAGACTTAGCTGGTTTGACTGCAGAGGTCTGGCCAACAACAAAGTCCCTCAGGTACTCAGGAGCATGCCTTTGTCTTTGTGATCTTCTGACTCCAACTTCGGTGGGTGTCTCTGCATTTCCTTGTGGCCCATCTGTTTCATCACTTTCGTCTGGTGCCTCTTCTGTCCTTATTTCTGGAGCAGGCTCCTGATTTTGATTTTCATTCTGGTCTGGCTGCTGCTCTGTCTCTGTCACAGAGGTATTCTCGAGAACATGGTATTCTGTTGTTTCATCCTAAGAATTATCAAACTCGACAAAGATATCAGTAGCATCTGTCTGTGTAACCAGATTCTTGCCCATCTGTTCATTCAGGTTTGAGTTTCTAAAAGGATATAAATTCTCATAGAAAACTGCATCTCTATTATAGATAATAGTATTGTTATCTATATCAAGAATTTTATATCCCTTTTTCTGCTGTGAATAGCCAAGAAAAATGCCTTTGACAGATTTGGATGCAAACTTGTCATACTGATTTTTGTTAATGTTTGCAAAACAGAGACAACCAAAACACTTCAAATCAAGATAATTGGGCTTGTAACCATAAATGATCTCAAAGGGAGTTTTGTTTTCAATGCTTGACAGAGGCATTCTATTGATGAAAAAACTGCAACTTGTATACTTTCTCCCCAAAATTTTAAAGGCAAATTTGAATGAAACATAAGTGCTCTTGCTGTCTCAAGAATGTGCCTATGTTTCCGCTCCACAACTCCATTTTGTTGTGGAGTGTGGGGACAGGATGTTTGATGAATAATACCATGATGCCTAAACAATTCTATACCAGCCTTTGAGCTTCCCAGCTCGTAGGCATTGTCGGTTCTAATAACCTTGACCTTTCTGTTAAACTGAGTTTTAGCCATTTCCAAGAAACCAGCAATAATGTTCAAACAATCAGATTTAAAAGCACAAAGATGAACCCATGTGGCTCTACTTTTATCATCAACAAAGGTAAGAAAATATGAGTTGCTATCGTGAGTTTTAACCTTGTAAGGTCCCCACAGGTCAATGTGCACCAATTCAAAAATCATTACTTCTACTGTTGCTAATGGCAAAAGGAATTCTATGGCTTTTAGATCTAGCACATGATTCACAAACAAATTGCTTGTCCTTGGAAGAGGATTTCAACAGATTCAGAGTTAAAAGTTTGTTCTTGGGCATATGGCCCAACCTATGATGCCACAAACTCAATTCATCATTGCAATCAAAGCCTAGACTGACAACATTATTACTACAGCCTAGGGAAAAATCTTTCTGTCTAGAACAGCCATCAACCCATCTGTACAACCCTCTGTAGAAACTCCCAATTTGTAGGGCTTTACCTCCTTCACAGTCCTGGTAAAAACATGATTTACAATAAAAAACAAACCTTCCCTTCATCTGTTCACTCAATTTACTAATAGAAATCAAATTAAACTTGAAGGACGGTACAAAAAGGACATCTTTCAACAAGACAAGTCTATTGAGTTTAACAGTTCCTGTTATCTTAACGAGTTGGGGATGGCCGTCAGGCATTCCCACTGTATGAGGATAATTAAGAGTAGAATAATCAAGGAATAACTCTAAATTACCACACATGTGGTCTGAAGCCCCTGAATCCAAAATCCATTCGTCATTTCCAAGAATATCATCTTTATCAGAATTAGAGGCATAACTGTGCTTATGACTCAAACAAGATAGGGTTTGCGAAAATTTACCAACGAAATTACAGTTGGATGAACTCTCAGGTGAGGATTCCTTCTTGTTGGGTGCAGATTTGTTTATGTACTCATACACCCTGGCGATTTGTTCCGCGGATAAAATCCCACCGAAAGGATCTTTATTTGTATTTGGTTCGCCACCGCTCTTTTCCTCCAGATCGTTGACTAGGTTCACACTGCTTTTCTTGCTTCTAGGGTTTCTCCACCCAGGAGGAAATCCGTTCTTTTGGTAACACCGACCGATCTTCGGTGTGACCAGCTTTATGGCAATATGTGCATTGCAAAGCAGATCTTCTGTTGTTGTTGTTTTGGAATCTGGGTTGTATTTTCTTTGACTGGTCGACAGCGAAAGAGAGGGAGTTCGAATCGGGCGAAATGGGGCTACTCAGAGTGAGGAGTTTCTGTCGCTCTTCTTGAATGAGGTGAGCAAAGATCTCGTCCATGTCTGGTAGAGGTTTAAGCATCAAAATGTTGCCTCGAATCGACCCGAACTTCTCATTCAGCCCCATGAGGAATTTTATGACCCTCCTTTCCTTAATGAAAACCCTAAATTTCTCTGAAGCTTCGCAGGTACATTTCTGACAGGTGCAAGATGGAACGATGCTTGTGGCGTCGATTTCATCCCAAACCTTCTTCAGTGCGGTGAAGTAGTCACAGACGGAATCATTTCCTTGAATGGTGGTGGCAAGCTTCTGTTCCAGAGAGTAGATCTTGGTGGCGTCGGATTGTCCGTACCTCTTGGTTAGCTCCTTCCAGATCTCCTCAGCCGATGGAGCAAACAACACGCTCTCAGCAATGTTCTTCTCCAGGGCCATTAACAACCAAGCGCGAACCATCGAGTCACAACGCGTCCAGGCTTCAGACTTCTGCACAGAATCAGTAGGTTTCTTGATTTTTCCATTTACAAACCCCAGTTTATTTTTCGCTCCGAGTGCAATTTCCATTTGCATTCTCCAGCACTGGAAACCAATTCCGTTGAATTTGCTCGCGAGAATCGCCCCTGGACTTTCAGTGGTGGCGAGATGGAGCGGGTCGCTATTATCCGCCACGGCATTTCCTTCATTTCCGGTGGTGGAGGGGCTCTTATCCTTGGAAGGATCTGGAGTCTCAGACATCTGGATTTGACTGGTCTACCCGAAGAAGAAGACGTTCCCGACTTGGTGTGTGCGCGCAGCGGAGCTCAAGGAGAGGCGTCGGAACGGCGCTCTGATACCATGAAAAGAAATCCACCCACAATCACTCAAGCCAATCCAGTATCTTGAATGTGGCAAACACACCAAGCTCTGCAAGATCGCAGGCAAGGGAAACGAGAAACGGGAGAAAGAAAACCTCAGTACTTCTTGTATTCCAGAATAGGAGAAAACATACATTACATCGAAGAGTTATAAAGACCTATCCTTAACAACAGATAAGCGCTTCCACCCAACCACCCTCACAGCGCGTGACTGAAACAACTAATAACATAACCGATGATAATATATAAACTAACCTAAAAAGAAAACACATATTATATATCATATTATATATATAATCTTATCATTACCTCACCAAGTTCGAATGGCCGCAGCTGTCTATCCCTCATTGTATCCTAACTTGCTTCACCAACAGGCGAAACCGAAGAGACCATTGTCCTTATTGCGGTGTTGGGTTTGAAACCGAAGGAGATAGAGTAAATGGAAACGAGAAAGGTTTTACAATGGTGAAAAGAAAGGCCTGGATGAGCGATGATGGTGTAGACCGCCGCGAGAATTAAGAAGGAGAACAACAAGATGACGAAATTTTTGAGGAAGGGAAAAGCAGCTCACTCTCACTTTCGAGAGAAAAGGTTTGCATCTCAAAGCAACAAGAAAAAAGTCATCCTTCGTTGCATTCTTTTTTTTTTTTTAAATGACCATACTAGCACTTCCATTATGAACCCAACTTCAAAAGAAAGTCAGAGATAACATCACACCATATCTTTTCCCATTGCCCGCCCCTAGCGATGTTCGCCAGAACATGCGCCTCCATATTTACGTCCCTATGAACATACCCACAATTAAAAACATCAAAATCAGCCTTTGTTAACCTAGCTATACCCATATAATCCTTTCTAGTAACTACCCCCAAGCCGGATCCATTACCCGCGAGGAAGCACACTATCGTCAACGAAAATGTCCACTACTCCCTTTAGTGCCACTACGTAATTCTCATCTAAAGGCACAACCAGCGTTGGACCCGCAAGGTGACTTGCTACCTCGAGGAATACCCGAGCCTGCTCCTATCCATGCGTGACGTTCCTTACTTCTCCATAAGCGAGCCTGCAATAAGCGAACCAGGTTTTCCACAAAAAGCAAATCAAGTGAGATAGGGCATCAAATTTAAACTCAGACACATTTCCAGAAGCCAATCACATAGTCCCGCATCAGTAGAGCAAACAGGTGGCGTCAAGCGCCCATTTGCATCCCAAAATGAAGACACATTCTCACACTCAATAAAAGCATGCCTCAAAATCTCATTGTTGTCGCAACTAACACACATCTAGTCAGTAAAGACACTACATCTTTCACTACAAGAAAAAAGCGTTTTACTGACACAAAAAAAGTGTCAGTAAAACCCAAAAAAGTGTCAGTATAGGGTGTACCGGGATTTACCGACACACAAAAATAAAGTCGGTGGTACCGTAGTTACTATAGGTCTTTACTGACACAAAAACGAAATCGGGTGAAAGGTGTAGAGCTATACTGACACTTTTTTTTGTGTCAGTTTACCCTATACTGACAAATGTTTATCTGTCAGTTAACTCTATACTGACACTTATATATGTGTCAGTGAACACTATTTCAACAGCTGAATAAGTGTTTCGAACAAAGCTATACTGACACTCTTTGTCTGTCAGTAAAAATGTTTTAATGACACTTTTTTTTGTGTCCATATAGCATATTAACAGATAACCTAATCAATATTTTAGGGACACTAACAAGTGTCAGTATAGATTATATTTTATGTCAGTAAACATTGTTTCAACAATATTCATCATATGAAAGATCTTGTGATCAAATAGTAAGAACTGAAATATTTCTATTAATTCACCAATTCAACAACATCAAAGTTTTGATATCATCACTAATTCCAAGCTCTTAAAAGTATCAAAATGCAATTGGAACTTTCATAAAAGTGTTTTCAAACCTACTCACAAAACAGCCCATAGTTTTAAAGTACTACACACTAAATAGTTGGTAGTCAAAGTTTGTAACAAAAGTAGTCATTCTCTTTGAATCTTTTCAGCTCTTGCTTCATTTTTCAACCCACAAATTCATGCATGTGATGAACCTGCAATTAGCCAAAAAAAAACTCAATATTAAAACCTCTCACAAACCACATATATTAATACACTAACAAACTAGAGATGGGAGAATTCTGGACTGGAATGCAAACCATACATAGGCAGAAAAATGAAGTTTCTATCAACTTGTAAAAAAAAAGGAAATGGAGCAGGGGATCATGATGTTGAGTGTTATCTCACCAATCAACTATAAAATCAAATGCATGCGCACATTCAATATACAGTCTATGCTCATACAATTACAATGAAACACACGTATCATTTTTTTCTTTTTTGCACATTCACTATACAGTCTATACTCATACAATAAAAGGAATCAAAATCTGGTTATAAAAGAAGAGAAAAGAGAGATCAATCCATGTACTACTGCTAGTACAATAAAAGGAATCAAAATCTGGTTATAAAAGGCAAAGAAATAGACTGGTTATATTGAAAAGCAATCAAAATCTGGCAGCCAGTTTTGTTTCAGATGCCTGAGTTTGGAACATCTGCTACTGCTGCTTCTAGCAACATGTACTACTGAGGAGGAGATCAAGTTAAAAAGAGAAAAGAAGGGTTTGGTCAGGCATGCTTTTTTTCTGTTTTCTTAAATAGTCACTTTTCTCAAAAGAAGATGATGACTACTAGTACCCCCACCCCATATAATCAGCTTCATCATTCAGGACTAGCATAGCTACCTAGCAATGTAGTTCAAGTAACAAAACTCAACAGACCCACACAGAAGGTGAAGATCACAACATACAAACCATACATATTCTGTACATGCAGAACTCAAAGTAACATACCTACCAACCACATGCATATATTTGTACATTCAGAACTAACATACAAATAACTCAAAGCAAAACAAAAATGAAACTTAATAAGTACAGTAAAAATACTGAAATGAATTTCTAACCTTGCCCACAATGTCCTTGTCCTTGTCCGTGTGCAATTTCATTTTCACTGTATGATTGATTTGTGCCACTGACAAGATCATGTGGAACCTAAATTCAAAAACTTAATCAGACTACTAATACTACTACTGCAGCTTATAAAGTGGAACTCGTCCCACGTGAAAATTGGAAGAGAAAAACCTTTCCTGTTGATAAATTTGCCACTGTAAAATAAAACTACTGGCAAAAGCTCCATGTATAGCTTCAGAATAGCAATGACTGTAACGGAAAGCTCCATGAGCAAATCTCTTGATTATCCTACTCTTTCGAAGCAAAGAAGAACAATTTTCATAATATTTCTGAGAGGTGAATAAACATGATGTATTTTGACAAATTAGATATGCGCCAGGTACTCTAAACCAGGGCGACTGTTTAATCATAGTGTTTAGAAAAGCTTACCTGAGCTGTTTTAGGTAAGTGGTTTGCAATACTCCAATTCCATACAGGCTCAATTTTGAGAGTTGTCAATGAAGTCACCAACTGTTGATCTGGCTGGCAGATATTCCCTTTTGGTTGCTTGCCTGGATACCCCCATAATTGTACTAGAATAAGAAAAAATACATTGAATCAGCACCATGACATTCACCATCATACTTAAAATAAGGCTGCTCTAATAACTCTCGGCAGTTGAGCACACCTACCTCATCCATAAACAGCAATGAATGCCAGAAATGCTGAGGTTCAATCACAATTTGTGAAAGTCAGCCACTAGCAATGCAAATACCTTTTGCATAGCCTGCCACGTATATTTAAGAGAAACAACCGACTGTCGCTACTTGAATGCAAAACATATTTGACGTTCTGTACATTGATTATATAGAGCAATGAAAAACCAATTGCAGAAGAGCATTTAGTATATATACCTTGTAAAGCATTCTGTGAATTGCCGAATCGTGAAGTTTGGATGAAGGGCTGCAAAAAAATTGAAAACCGCTAATCAGATAAATCACAAAGGTTGAACTTGCATATGAATTGATCATCGTACTATAAGTTGCAGCCTGCAAATCCATCGATATAAATGTTGCAATACCGCATATGCAAGTACATTCTGTGAGTTCATTACATCTTCAAGACATCTTTTAACCAACGGTTTGAGAATGAGGAAAGCAGGTCCACATGTAGTCTCATCAAAACTATACTGTTCGCTGGGTATTTGTCCTTCAGGATTTGTTTTGGGTATAAACCAAAGAGATCATTGCCTTCAATTTCATCCACTTTGCTGCTCTTCAACAAAGCATCAACTGCAAGGTGGTGAATCTGTCAAGTGGAAAAATTGTAGAATCATATGAGATACACTATAAGCAACAATCATGAAAATGTAATGCAAGTAACATCAAGAGTGTGTCCCAAACCTTCAGCTCCACAGATACTTTTCTGTATGCCCCAGGAAACCCAATTACTATATTACTACTAACTATATGATCAAAAACCCAATTATCCAGTAAAATACATGTGTTATGTCAAATAAACAAATAGTATCAAAGAAAGATCGACATATGCCCAGACAAGATGATGTAGCTTTAGTCATCAATTCAAACTTTTCTAAAATCAAGGATTAAAGTGGAAAAACACATGCAGGGGATGCCCAAACCTACACGTAGTATGCAAATTCTGGAACCAAGCCTTTGTTTAACCAAAATTCATTAATATACATATATGCGATTCATTCACTTTTTTGTATAGAATTTGGAATTCTATTGTCAGTAATTGGAAACCCACCCTGACCTACCAGATAATAATACTATCAATTTTCTGTTCGGAGGATATATGAATAAAATTAAAGAATAAATTTCGAAGAGTGGAGACACTGATTAGAGTATTTAATACTAAGGAACAAACATTAGCGTTAAGTTTGCCAAGGAACAATCAACAAGCTCGTGAAGCAACTACACCAGGGCGTAAGTTTCAACACTCGTTCTGATATACCAGGGCGTAAGTTTGGATCAACTGTAGTGACCTACCGCTCGTGAAGCAACTACACCAGAGAAATAACAAGAAAGGAAGAAATAATGTAAACCAACCTGGAGTGAGTGAAGCAAGAGCAGTAACCGAGCAAGAGCAGAAATCTGAGTGAAGAAAGAGCAGGAAACCCACAATTTATGCTCGATAACCCTAATTTAATTAAAAGAGGGGAAAACTACTGGATCTAGATCTGGTGCAAAAAACTTACAAGTCACAAAAATCAAATAATCTGGTGTCGAGGGCTCTCCATCTGTGCACAGCGGGGTGAGTTTCTGGTCGCTGGGAGTTTCGGTCGCTCGAATGAGGAAGAAGAAGTCGTCGCTCAAATGAGGGAGAAGAAGCCGTCGGTGTGGAGTTTATTTTGAAATCAAATTTTTAGTGACATATGTATAAAAGTTATTAGTTATAATGATATATATTTAGTGGCTCATAAAAATATGAGTCAGTAAAATTTTAGTTAATTTTAATTTTTAGTCAGTAAATACAGAGTTATATTGACATTTGTATAAAAGAGTCAGTAAAAATTAGAAAAGCTCTAGTAACACATTTATGTGTCAATATAAACTATCTATAGTGACACTTAGTTAGGTGTCACAATATATGTGTGTCACTATAATACTCTTATTTTGTAGTGTTTCTACAAATTTAACCTTACATGGCACAAGACCACACAAAAACTTCCAAGCTAATAAAACTACTATAGCAAGGAGAGCACAGGACCTAAGCCTAGCCATTGCTTTGCCTATCAAACTTCTCCCAAAGCAGGAGGTTTGGCTAATTCTACGAAGGGGCATAGCAGAGTAATAAGCTGATTTTATAGAGAACTTGTTTGTTCTACAAATGCCCCACTCCCAACCATCCACAACCCTATTTTGATGAAGCTTCATTGCTAGAATACATCGCTCATCCTACTCATTAAACAACTGATACCATATCCTCCTTCCACCTTCCATTATCCCTATCTACTAAAGAGGATACCCTCATATTCCTTGACAAAACTGTAGGACTCCTAATCGGAAAGGGCTTACCCCCTGTTCTACCAGGCAACCAATTATTAGTTAGCTTTATTGTAGAGCCATATCCTACTGTTCTCCTCGCCTCTTGCCTAATCAAATGCAAAGCATGCCATAAAGACCTTCAAACAGTGCTTGGCCTAGCTCCCATCTCTACATCAACCAGGCCATTATTTGGAAGTACTTAGCTTTGAGGCTAACAGACTCGGTTGCATAAGAAATGTCCAACACTGTTTAACTAATAAGGCCAAATTAAAACATTTCAAATCCCTAAAACCGAGGCTTCCATCATGTTTCCTAGTACAAAGGTCAGCCCATCTTCTTCCAAAATATCCCTATACTTTTCCCCTCTCCTTTCCACCGGAATCTACTTATCAGACTTCTAATCTCATTGATAAAAAAATTGGGGAAGTTTTATCATATTCATAATGTAAGCGGGAATAGATTACAAGACACTCTTAATGAGAGTTTCCCTCCCTGCCTAGGACACTACCCTGCTCCATCCACTAGCCTTCTTAGCCACTCTTTCACGAACATAAGTAAAAATCTATCCCCTTTTTCTTCCTATATTGCTAGGAAATCCTAGATACTGTCCAAAATCAGGCACCTCTGCTATCCCAAAATAGCTACTGATTCCATCCCTTAAATGCTCGGCTACAACCTTAGAAAACATAATTCCATATTTCCTCATATTAATCTGTTAGCCCGAAGCCTCACAAAAATCCTCCAAAATGTTCTTAAGCCTAGCAGCATTATCTATTGTTGCTTTACCATAAAGGACATAGTAATCAGCAAAAAATAATGAGTTAACATCATGGTCTAAGCCCCTAATAGATATCCTCTTATAGAGCCACACATTAGAAGCAACCTTAAGACTCGCCGTCAGAACCTCCATACAACATATGAACAAAATAGGTGACAAGGGATCCCCTTGTCGCAACCCTCTTTGTGGATAAAACACTATACCTGGAAAATCATTTACTAATACCACCATAGATACTGATGTAACACAGTTTTGAACCGCCCTAACCCAATTATCATGGAATCCCATTGCCCTAAGGACCTCAAAGAGGAAAAGCCACTCTATCCTATCAAATGTCTTGGCCATGTCAATCTTAAGTGCAAAGCTACCATCATACTTAGCCCTAGATAGGCCTATACTATGTAAAATTTCATGTGCAACAACTTTATTATCTGTCATTTTCCTACCTGGAATGAAAGCAGCTTGGTCAAAGGAGATTACTTCAGCTAAAATTGTCTCAACCCTATTAACTAATACCTTAGAAGGTATTCTATATATCAGGTTATATAGAGAGATTAGTCTGAAATCCACCATAACCATATCACTTGCACCATTTCCCTTGGGAATAAGGACTAAATGCGAATGATTAAACCCCGATGGCATTGACCCAAAGTTTAAAACATCCAAAACTGAGCGGACAAGATCATTACCAATAATTTTCCAAAAGGAGTGGATGAAGACCCATTGACACCATCTGGCCCAGGCGCCTTGTGAGGGTTGATGTCCTCCATCGCATAGAAAACCTCCTTCGCACTATAGGGTTTAGCCAAACCTTCATTCATCTCGCGAGTAACCTGTCCCTCCACACTCGCAAACAAGTGTTGGTTCATCTCCAGACTTGAGGAGGAAAAGAGCTTGACAAAAAACCCTTGGGCAACCGATTCCACGCCCTCCCAGGATGTAACAAACCTACCCCCCATCTCCTTGTAGCCCGTAAATGGAATTACGCTGCATCCGCATCCTAGTATTCCTGAAGAAATACGAAGAGTTACGATCACCTCCTGAGATCCACTGACATCTTGATCTCTGCCACCATCGCATCTCCTCCTTATGGAGGAGCAAATCCAGAACCCTTGACTTCCCCCTCCACTCCACCACGTCAACTTCCATTCTCTGACCATCCCCCACCGCCCAAGCTCCTCATTCATTTTGCAATAGTGGCACGCTAACACTTCAACCGAGCGGAGCCCCATTTCCTTAAGGCCTGTCCACACACGAGAACTTTAGCCATAATGCCCAACCCATTTAGATCACACCGTCCCTAGACCTTCTCCACCACCTTTGTACAGCTCGATTCTTCAGCCCAACAATTTTTGAAATGACTCGGGCGTGCACCCATTCTCAACTCCGGCTCCAAAACCAACAACAAGGGACGATGATCCGAGCACCTCCATCGACAATGGAAATTATGTGCATTTGGGAATAACTCCATCCATGCCTTATTACATAGAAAATGATCAAGCCGGCTACGAACATCACCCAACCCCCACACTCTACTGTTGTAAGTGAACTTACTTCCAATAGCTCCGTGTCTACAATACAATCCCTGAAGCCGCGCATGCTCATGCCACTTCGATTCCCATACCTCATATGCTCATGCTTAAACAGAACCTCATTGAAGTCCCCACATAGCAACCAGGGGGCATCAACCATCCGGTACAACTCTCTAATTAATTTCCATGTACGCCAATGATCTGGAACACTTGACCACCTGTACACACCCGTGCACCCTTGCCACACTCCACCACACAATCAATATGCCTAGCAGAGTAAGACTGCAACCTAAACTGAATTGAATCCTTCCAGAAGACCGCCACTTCACCCTGTCTACCAACACAATCTACCGCTACCCCGTTTTACTCGTGTAATATCCTTTTGATTCTCTCCACCTCAAACTAAAAAAGCTTAGTCTTAGACATGAAAACTAAGCTAGGTGAATATTCCCGGACCAAGTCCAGGGCCCATCGAACTGCATGCATGGGGGTCACCCAACCCTCGGTAGTTCGCACTCAAGAAAATTCATGGCGCTGGGCGGCCCCGGGCTTGCCCCTAGGTTTCCTCTTTGTTTGAAGAGTTCTCATCTTGTTGATTATCCTGCTCAACTGAACCTTTCCCCTTTTTACCAACTTCCGGCAGCCCTTGCATCTCCATAAACTCATTAATAGTAAAATTGTCTTCTATGTAACCAATCCTTCTCTTCCTACCATTAACCAGTGTATCACTCGGCCCTTGCCATAACAATGTTACAGGATTTCCGGCAGTGCCATAATTGACCCCACATCCAGAGCACTGTCCAAATTTGTCCAGTTTTCCACCTTGCCCTTTCTTATCTGGTTGCTCCTCAACATTCTCACCCTCCCCAGCAGCCTTAGCCTCTTTGACATCAACCTCAGCACTCCCCGTACCCTTCTCTATCCCTGAGAGAAGCTCGGGAAAACTCTCATGCCAGCCCACACCCCTCCACCTTAATCCGGCCTTCCCTATGCTCCCCGCCCGTAGCCATGGGCCATACGAGAAGCCTTCTTCTGCAACCTTCTTCCGCCCCACACAATCCCACGAGTCATGCAATAACATGCCACAATAGAAGCAAATCGAGGGAAACCTTTCATACGAGAGGTAGAGGATCATGGTCTTGCCAGCAACTAAGACTATAACATACCTCAAAAGAGGCTTAAGAATGTCAACCATGACCTTAACTCTCATAAATTCCCCAACCCGACGTCTGTCATCCTTCCAGAACTCCAGAAACCTACCCACTCTTTCGCCAACCCTCTTCGCAAACTCATGATGAAACAAGAGAAGTGGGACGTCATGCACCCTAATCCAGAAGAGAACCCACTAGAAAAGGTGGTCTTGTGGAGGTCTATGAGGGTCAACTTCAACCAAAGCCAACAGGAACCCGTCAAAAGACCAAGGCCCCAACCCAGAACTTGGTGCATTCATGCCTTATCATCAAACTGGAAAAGCAAGATTTCAGAACCTAGCGAGCGAACTCTTATCGAACCTCCTACCTGCCAAGCCAAACCCATAGCACGCTCCACCACACTAGCATTCACCTTTTACTGTTAAAAACCTTCCACAGCAAGCAACGATCTAGCGCAAGCGACAGAGCTAACTCAACAATATCATCCATCAGAATTAGAGTGCCCTCCTCCACAGGCAACTTCATCACCGAGTAACGATCCACTAAATCCTCCACACCATCAATACCCTTGCCTTTTCCTTCCATTAGCGAGACAACTGTAGAGCCGAAAGAAGCTGAGAGCAAAAAGAGCAAAAATAGACCAAAAAATGAATTGCATGCAAGAATCGAAGACTAGGGAAAGGATTAGTTAACAACGAAACTGTAGAAACAGAGATGATTGATGGGATACACACAAGATTGAAAACATGCTACAGGGAAAAACTATAAGACACCATGTAAGTAATGATAGTAGCCTATACGTACTAGGAAACAGACATGCAATAGTAGATGCTAATTCCAAAAACCACGTAACAGAAAAGGAATCTGAATCGACAAAAACCCTGATATGTATCAAACTCTCCAGCCTGAAATGCCCACATGCAACTGTTGGGAAAATTACAAACATAGTAAGTAAACCTAGCTAAACGGGCAAGTGCACCCAAAGTCGTTGCAATATAACAAGTGTCGTATCCACAAGGAAATTGGTTTCTAAATCCCAAGCTTTGGTATTTTAGTAAAACATAAATAAAAACAGTAAACGGGGGTTTAGCCGGAGGCAAGCTTGGTTGTTTGTCAAAGGAAAAGCTATAAAACAGTAAATTGGTTGTTTAATGGAATGGGTGGAAGAGTACTCTAGGATAGTGGGGAATCACCTAATTCACCCAAAGAATCTCAAAACCGTAACTCATTGTCTATTAGAGCTCAACTAATGAATCCCCAAATCATGGAAAATCCAATTCTTACCTAATTAGTCAAACCCCTTAATTAAAGGAAGTTCAAGTCACAAAGTAGCATTAAGCAAACACTCTTAATCAATAGCCCTAAGAATTTACACCCAAAATCAAGAGAGCAAAAGTTAGGGTTTATCCCCCTTTTGGTCTAATTCCAAACTCAAGCTCAACTATTGAATGAAACCACCATAAATGCAATAAGAGATCAATTTAAGCATTAATTGATATTGAAGGGAATAAAACAAGAGTATTAAATGAGTTATGTTTCTAGCATTCAATGAGCAAAAAGAGGGTCAAGCCCCATCCTAGGATACAAATGGAACTACTCAGCCATAAATAAAGGAAAGATAAGGGAGAAGGGAGAAATGGCCATTAGAGGAGCTTTCAAGCTTCAAGGGAGGTAGAATCTTCAATGTCTTCTTCTCCTCTTCTTCTCTTCTTTTCTCCTCCTCTTTTCTCCCTTATTTTCGCCATCTCCTCTTCTTTCTAGCTGGAAACGTGGGTGTTAATGAATGAGGAAGGAAGCCCCAAAATCTAGCATTTTAAAAGATGATTTGGCAAAATTTCCGTCCGACCGACCTTGCCAAGGTCGGTCTCGGGGTCGGTCGGACTCTCTGTGAACGAGGAATATGACAGATTTAAGTTCGACCGACCATGGACAAGATCGGCCAAGGTCGGTCTATTCCAGTGTGTTACCGAAGAGCTGGACAAGGTTGGACCGACCTTCCCAAGGTTGGTCCCAAGGTCGGTTCGAGACCAGAAAATTCTTTCTTTTGTGCTGGAATTCTCCTGATGCTTCTGTCATTTGGCTTGGCACCTTCCGAAGTGCTCGAACATTGATGCTCCTCAAATTAAGCTTTCAAAATGTACTCTATGAGTATTAACCTATTTGAATATGTCAAAGTATAAGATCACTAATAATCAGAAAAGTACTCTATATAACGTGGTGAAACAAGTCATGCACCGAATAAAATGACGGTGAATAAGACCTTGAGTAGCACTATTTCACCACTTATCAACTCCCCCACACTTACTTATTTGCTTGTCCTCAAGCAAAATTAGCTAAGGACCCATAAAAAGAAGGAACATTTAAAGCAAGCAAGTGTTTAGATGATTTCTTGTCTTCAAGTGTGCAAAATTTGTGAAAAATCTCAAGAGGAGTGCAACCAACCTTCTCATGGTGATGTGGGTGTGCTTAGGGCAAATAAAAACATAGAGTTTCGGGGTATGATCTAAGTGCTTCCAAGTTCTTACAGATTATGGAACTTGGAGAACTTTTACCATGGCCAAATTCTCTCAAGAATGGGCATTGAGGAACAAACAAAAGGAAAAATAGAGATTTGTATTTGATTCACTTTTGCAACAAGAGATGAGGAGAGATAATTGGCATTTTTCCTTGCTTTAATGAACATCACTCTCATTGTTGGTTACCTATGGTGTCTCTCAAATTCCTTTTTATAATTTTTCACAAGAAAGCACCCCTTAGCAATCCCTAGATGAGAAGATAGAAAGAACCCCTAACAATAAAAATTCACCAAGATATGGATTTATGATTGCACCGCACATAAATGCTCCTCAAGAGAGAACTTTTGAAAAAAAATCGGTGTAAAAATTCAAAGAATTCATGAAAAAACTTGCTTACTATAAATGTAACTCCAACATGGAAGCTATAGACATACATAAGGAAATTGAGCAGTGCACCAAAACGAAAAGGTCGTTTCCCCCACACTTGAATGGGACAATGTCCTCATTGTTTAAAGCAAAGCTCATGGAAAAACAAACAGAAGACCTTTTCGAAGGACTAAGCATGGAGTAGGCAAAAAGTGTTATGCATTGTATAAATGTTAACAGGTTAGAGAACTAGTACTCCCCTGATAAAGATGAGTTGTTGGCGGGGTTCCCCCACACTTGCTAGTGTCCGGGGTCATTGAAGCGCTAGTCCCGACAGGAAGCGTCGAAGATCTTAGGAAAAATTTGTAAGAGTTTCTCTTGAATTTCTCCTAACTCACTTTGGGGTGTTCTTGAGTTCAGTTGTTAAATATCTACAATGCAAATCCAAAAAGAAACTAGGCATAAAATGGATTCCGAAGAATTCACAAGAATGACATAGTTAGATAACCAAAAGGGGACTCATAAATGAGTCTCATACCAGAGTATTCAAAAAGGTGCTAAAAACACCGTAGTACAGAATGTAAGTACGACAATGCGAAAGTAAATGAAGTTTAAAGGACAAATATAACAAATATCCAAACTGAATAAATAAGTCTAAAAGAGAGTCAAAAGCTAGATGAACAAGCAGAAAAACAATGGCTTCAGAGGCTGGCTACTGAGGAGGGGGGCCACCACGCGCTGCCTGCTCGTGAAGGAACTGCATGTGGGCGTCCATCTGTCGCTGGTGCTCCATCATGAGGTGCTGGTGCTCAGCCATCTGTCGCTGAAACGCCTCAAGCTGCTCCGGGGTCACGGCGCCGGTCGGCGGTGGAGGAGGAAGGGCGAGCAATGGACCGGGTGCAGTGCTGGAAGTGGAGGCACCGGAAGAGGAGGATGCGCCACTGCTCTAGCGCGGTGCAGCGTCATTGTTCTCCCACCCAAGGTCAGTACTAGTGAAGCCCATCTTCCGTAGAGAGGTGGCGAAGATAGGGTCCATAGGCAGGCTAGTCACCTCTCCCTCCCTGGGTCGCACACCGAAGCGAGCGAACTGCCTCTCCAGGAAGTAAGGGAAACCCAAATGCTGGGTGTCCCTCTTTTCGATGATATGGCAGAGGTGGGTGATAATCAGATCTAAAAGGAAGAACGGCTTCTCCGGGTCCGGTGCGACCAGATAGCCCATGAGGTAGCAGTCTGTGGAGTTGAGGTCCTTACTATCTCAGGGCAGAATGTTATGGCGCAGAAGCACAAGCATGATCCTTCTCACCGGATCGCTCACCATGTTCAGGGTCATAGTGACCCTAACGTCCATCCCAGGTTGGTTTTTTCGTCGTGTCTGGACGGGGAGGGTGGCGAGATAGTGGTGGTGATGGGCGACCAGATCTCCAGGGTGGATATAAGAGTAGTGCTGGAGGTCATCGCGAGGAAGCTGAAAGAACTGATGGATATCTGCCCTTCGGATGGTGATGGCCCAACCACTGACAACCGAAGTGACCTCCCCCCACTTCTTGTATGTGGAAGCATTGGCATAGAATTCCTTTATCAAGCGAGGGTGGTACTGACCACCCATGGAGAGCACGCAGCTCTAGCCCAGATAATCTAAGTATGACCGGAGCTGTAAGTCCTCTACAAGAGCCGGATCCACGGTCCGCTCGCTAACAATCTCCCTGTGTCGGGGAGAGTTAAACCAGCTCCGTGCATCTTCGCTGACGAAGATGCCATCGATGAGGCCGTTGGGATGGTCGGGCTCTTGGTTGGATGCAGTAGTGTTCCTCCTAGAGCGACGTTGTCGGGATGCCATTGTTCTACAAAACAGTAAAAAGAAAAAGGAACACAAAACAAAACAAAACAAAACAAAACAAAACAAAACAAAACAAAACAAAAGAAGGAATAAATAGCCGAAAGTGAAACGTTAGAGCATAAATAGGATGACAATAAGCAATTGGCCAAAACATTAAGCATTAAGCACATTAGAGATCAAAAGAAACGAAACATGTCCAGACAACTTTTGACAGAATCTCCCCGTTTTTCTATCCTTTCCCGGTTCTAAGAACCTCCACAAATTCAACCAAAAGGTTGTCAGTTAATACTGCCCCTGACCCAATAATACTTTGCAGCCAGAACAACACAAGCCGTACTCAGCCATTGACAATTTATCCATTTAAGTATGTGTGGAGCCACTCCACCTAACCATATTGGTGTATGATTTTAGATAAATTGGACCCAAATATGTTCTTAAATCAGCTCACTACACCTTATAAGATACAAGCACCAATAATCAAAGATAAAGCATGATAGATGAAGCAACAGTTGATTTAAGGTATGAAGAACAAGTATTAGCTGAAAACTAGCACACGACCACCATTTTCAGCCTAATCCTCACACAACACCAAATAATAACAATGAAGCACATTTCCATTACCAAAAATCACCAAAATCCAGAATTCACAATTTAGGCCACGTTTGGTTCGCAGGGAAATCAGCCCAACTTGAAACTTTCACCAAAATTGCAATAATTGACAAGAGTGGGCTAAAAAATCACACCTTATTGTTTCCAAGGTGATTGGGAGCAAAAATGTAACAAAATTTGAGTGAAAATTGGACTAAAATTGGATTTGGGGGATTTTAGAAAAAATTAGAGATTTGGGGGTTGAGGGTGGTTGGGGGCGTCGCAGCTGCGGTCGGGCACGGGCTGGGGCGCACGACTTCTCGGCGGTGGGCGGAGGAGCAGGCGACGGCGTTCGGAGTGAGGTGGCGCGGCTGGTGCTTGCTGGCACAGTTGAAGGTCTGCGCGCTGTTGTTGCGGGAGTACAGAAGGGAGTCTAGCAGGTTGGAGTTGGGGACGATGGGATCAGGGAAGAAAGGGAAGAAAAGGTTAAGTTGTGGGTTTTATTAAAACGCAATGTTTTCACCCCTATTTTTCAAAAAAATTGACCCGACCGACCTTGCCAAGATGGGTCGCAAGGTCGGTCGAAGTCAGTAGCTCACCGATTCGAAAAATTCGACCTGACCGACCTTGCCAAGATCGGTCGCAAGGTCAGTCGAAGTCAGTAGCTCAGCGATTCAAAAATTTTGACCCGACCGACCTTGCCAAGATCGGTTGCAAGGTCGGTCGAAGTCAGTAGGTTGTCTATTTGAAAATTTTGACTCGACTGACCTTGTCAAGATCGGTCCTAAGGTCGGTCGAAGTCAGTAGCTTGTGGTTTTGCAAAAATTGGACCGATCGACCTTCCAAGGTCGGTCCAGGCCAGAATCTCCCCAGAATTTTTGTTTTCTTGCCCAAAACACTTAACATCATTCACAAGCAGCCCCAGCACACAAAAATAACCAGAAACACACAATAATGAAAGCATGAAACAAGCAAACTAATTAACATAACTAAACTACGAAAATAATGCAAGGTAAGAGAAAAGTAGTCCGGGTTGCCTCCCGGAAAGCTGCCCGTCTTTTTAAGGTCTTTGGCTAGACCATAGTGAGGGTTAGAAGGAACCTGGGGGTGGTTGTGAGGAGGAGATCCGAAACATGAATCAAATCCCCACTTGGATGCATGTTTACCTTTTTCTTTCCCGGTCCTCTTTCACTCTTCATCGAGGGTAATGGTGGTTCATCTTTGATGGTCATCCCTTCGGGCAGAGTGATGAAGAGAGGTGAAGGAGATGAGTGTGGCTGGGCCTCTTTCTCCACAACCTTGACTGCAGCCGTTTTACTATTTGGAGATCTCCCCGCTGTGAAGACCAATTTCTCATCATAGGCTTGCAATGTGATGGTCATCTTAGCAACTGCGATTTGACCATTTGCGGTGGCGAGGAAAGGTCGACCAAGGATGAGTGAAGTAGTGGAATTTTCTTCGATGTCCACGATAACAAAATCACATGGGAAGTATAGATGCTCCACTTTGATGATAACATCCTCAACCACTCCACTTGGGTAGACCGTCGACCCATTCGCTATTTGAAGGGCTATCTTGCTTTTCTTCAGTTCACCAATCTCTAGCCTCTTGAAGGTGGAGAGCGGCATCAAGTTGATGGAGGCACCTAGATCTCACAAGGAGTATTGAAAGAAGGTGCTCCGATCATGACTAGGATGGTGAAGCTGCCTGGATGGCTGCATTTCGATGGCAATGGTTGTTTGAGAATAGCAGAGCAAGCTTCATTAAGCTGGATGGTACCGATGTCAGTAAATTTTGTTTTGTTGGAGATGAGATGCTTGAGGAATTTAGCATAGTTCTGCATCTTGACGATGAGGTCTACAAAAGGAATGTTGACATTTAATTGCTTCAGCATCGCCAAAATTCCCATACTCCGCATTAAGTTTTTGTTTCTTGACTCGGTAGGGAAAAGGTAGGGGGGTTCATACGGAGAGGGTTTTTTAGTGGAAAGCTCTATGGGAATGTCTTGAGGAGTTCCCTCGGTTGGAAGCTCAACCCTTTCTTTGTCACCCTCTCCGAAGTTGCTTGACTCATGTGGGACTTGGACATCTTGTGTTTTCCTCCCACTTCTCAAAGTGATGGCCTTGGCCTCTTTACCTTCCTCATCCAACTTTCTCCTTTCATTTTGATAACCGGTCAAAAGTGTTTCAAGGAAAGTCCTCTCGGTTTGAATGAGATGTTCACATCTAGTGGCCGAAGTTTCGAGTTGAGATACTTTTTCTTTGGAAGCTTCAATAGCCATAGCCCACTCCTGGAGGTAAGGGTGGAGGTCGGAAATCTCGACTGCTCTAATCACTTCTATCTCTTCTCCCTCGGTCTCTTTTATAAAGACGGCGTTGAGCGCTCTTTGGATTAGGCTTAGGTTGGCTTGGGAAAGTGCCCAGAGGCCTTGAGCAAGCTGCCGAGAAATTTGCTCAAGCTGTTCTTCAACTCTCTTGTTGGTAGCCTCTTGACTAGTCTTAAATGAGTCAAACTCTGCTGCCTTAGTGTGGACTACTGAGACAAGACTTTTCATCATGTCTCTCAACTCAGTATTTGGATCTAGAGAGGTAGAAGGGGGTTGTTGATGTTGTTGTTGAAAGCCCGGAGGTGCTCCTTGTGGTCGGTAACCCATTTATGGGTTGGACATTTGAGGCGACCCTTGTGACGGTGTCCCGTGGGATTGTTGGAAACATTGCTTGATCCCCCTTGGGTTTGGTCATTACTTCTCCATGAGAAGTTTGGGTGGTTCCTCCATGGGGAATTTTGTTGGTTGTAGTTGTATCCGGGGCGGTTGCCTACAAATTTTACATCCTCATGTGGATCGGCGTAAGCTTTGCCTTTCAAAAATGGGTCTCCTGAGGACCCGCACAAATTGCACACCCCTCTGTGGCTGAAGTGGAAGATGATGAAACTACAGATTTTGCATTCTCTTTTTGGGATGTAGCATGCTTCTCCACCATCTTTGTGAGTGAGGATATTTGGGCGGAAAGGTGATCGGTCGTTCGACGTGAAGTAGACCGCCACTCTTGGAGTTCTTCCCTTATTTCTAGCTCATTGCCTCGTGTTGCTAGTCATTGTCTCAAGAAGTTTCATTCCTTCTTGAGGGGACTTGGTCATGAAGCTACCCCCCGCAGACGAGTTCACAAGAAATCGGTTGCTATCGTCAAGCCCGTTAAATAAAGATAGGCATAACGATTGATCATCCAATCCATTGTGAGAGCAATTCATCAACATCCTTGAACCGGTCTCATGCGTCGTACAAGGTTTCTCCAGGTTCTTGGCAGAAGGTATTGATCTCTTCAATTAGTTGCCTCATCCTGCTAGTTGGGTAGTACTTGGCGAGGAACTTTTGAGCCATTTGTGCCCACGTGTGGATCGACCTGGATGGTAAGCTTCTAAACCATCGCGATGCGGAGTCGGATAAGGAATGGGGGAAGAGCTGCAACCGGATTCTCTCATTTACCGTACAGGTTTTCCCAAAGGAGTTGCAAAAGTCGAGGAAGAGACTTAAATGGTTCGGGGCATCATCCGGATTCGCTCCACTGAACTTTCCTAAGTCCCGGACTACGGTAATGAAATGAGTCTTGAAGGCCCATTGTCTCGCTTCCTCTGGTGTCAACACTGGGAGGACTATAGCCAAAGGCCTCCTTCAGTATCCGGCTGGTGGTAATCAGAGAGGGCTCGGTGTTGCTACTGCCCATTATCCTCAATTTCTAGTGATTCTTGATCCGCCATGTTTAAATCTCTTATGCGTCTTCTCAAAGTGTGCTCAAGTTCAGATCTCGGACTAGCAAGCGGGAGCCACTAGACCGAGTGCTAGGCATACACAGAAGAGACACAAGGTACCTAATCAATCACAAGAACAACCAGCACTACAACTTAGCAACAGAAAATATAAACAAAGATAGATAAAAACAACAAAAACGAAAACACAATCAAAGAAAACAAAACACTAAACTTAAACAAAAACAAAAACTAAAAGACCGAAACTAGGGAAATTGATGGAATCAATTTCCCCGGCAACGGCGCCATAAACTTGTTGGGAAAATTACAAACATAGTAATTAAACCTAGCTAAACGGGCAAATGCACCCAAATTCGTTGCAATATAACAAGTGGCGTATCCACAAGGAAATTGGTTTCTAAATCCTAAGCTTCGGTATTTTAGTAAAACACAAATAAAAACAGTAAACGGGGGTTTAGCCGGAGGCAAGCTTGGTTGTTTGTCAATGGAAAAGCAATAAAACAGTAAATTGGTTGTTTAATGGAATGGGTGGAAGAGTACCCTAGGATAGTGGGGAATCACCTAATTAACCCAAAGAATCTCAAACCATAACTCATTAACTCAGTGTCTATTAGAGCTCAACTCATGAATCCCCAAATCATGGAAAATCTAATTCTTACCTAATTAGTCAAACCCCTTAATTAAAGGAAGTTCAAGTCACTAAGTAGCATTAAGCAAACACTCTTAATCAATAGCCCTAAGAATTTACACCCAAAATCAAGAGAGCAAAAGTTAGGGTTTATCCCCCTTTTGGTCTAATTCCAAACTCAAGCTCAACTATTGAATGAAACCACCATAAATGCAATAAGAGATCAATTTATAGCATTAATTGATATTGAAGGGAATAAAACAAGAGTATTAAATGAGTTATGTTTCTAGCATTCAATGAGCAAAAAGAGGGTCAAGCCCCATCCTAGGATACAAATGGAACTACTCAGCCATAAATAAAGGAAAGATAAGGGAGAAGGGAGAAATGGCCATTAGAGGAGCTTCCAAGCTTCAATGGAGGTAGAATCTTCAATGTCTTCTTCCTCCTCTTTTTCTCTTCTTTTCTCCTCCTCTTTTCTCCCTTATTTTCGCCACTCTCCCTCTTCTTTCTAGCTGGAAACGTGGATGTTAATGAATGAGGAAGGAAGCCCCAAAATCTAGAATTTTAAAAGATGAATCTGGGCAAAATTTTCGTCTGACCGACCTTGCCAAGGTCGGTCTCGGGGTCGGTCGGACTCTCTATGAACGAGGCACGTGACAGATTTTAAGTTCGACGACCTTGGACAAGGTCGGTCTATTCCAGTGTGTTACTGAAGAGCTTCCCAAGGTCGGACCGACCTTCCCAAGGTCGGTCGAGACCAGAAAATTCATCTTTTGTGCCGGAATTCTCCCGATGCTTCCCGTTGGCTTGGTATCCTTCCCGAAGTGCTCGAACATTGATGCATCCTCAAATTAAGCTTTCAAAATGTACTCATATGAGTATTTACCTATTTGAATATGTCAAAAGTATAAGATCACTAATAATCACAAAAGTACTCCATAAAGTGGTGAAACAAGTCATGCACCGAATAAAATGATGGTGAATAAAGACCTTGAGATAGCACTATTTCACCACTTATCAGCAACCTGTGGGGGCCGGCCCAACCCAGATCGCCCCACGAATGTAACCCAACAACTCCGACTCCAGACCAATGAAGAATCATCTCTCCAACAATAAGACTATCTCATGCACCAGATATCGTGAATAAAAGCCACCACCTCCAACTTTGGGAGGAAGAGAGGGGACGCATGAAGCTTGAGTCCCAAGACCACCTCTTGCGGCTTCTACTCTTATTTGGGCAGTTTGGCAAACCCGAAGGGACATGCAAGGGAAGGTGGTGGGTAGCTTTATTGATTAGTACTAGTACTTTTGAGTTTTGATCGTAAGAGACAGTACACAACAACAGTGCGCATTTTTTGGACCATGCTTCCACTCTAATTTGTTGAAGAAACCAAAGATTCGGATTGGAATTGATGTTATTCATTGCTTCTTGACTTTAGATTCAATGTAATGAGCCTTTAGATTTCTTTACCTATTCCCTTAAACATGATACGATTGTGCCGAGTTTGATCACTCAGTGGGAGCAATCATTAGATCAGTTCGAACGGTATCTTGTCAGACATTAGAGTTTACAGTTGAATCATACATGTGTGCAAGCTAAGTTAATGTTTTCTTTCTTTATAATAAAATAAGTAGAACTCATGGACTTATAATTATGAACGAGTCTCGAATTGGATGGAGTTTTCTTTAGGGCTACAGGAGTCTAGAGGTAATGGTGGTCAATGTGTCCAGTTCCATCGGGACTGGAAGAACCAAACTGGTTAGGAACTGGAATCAACTGGACCCGGAATCGGGTAGAACCGATTCAGAGCTAGACCCGCCATGAAATGAAACAGTTTTGAATCTTCTTATTAGGATTTGGGCACGAACCGTATTTGACTTAGACCCGGAACCGCTTGGAGCCGGATTCGGAACCGGTGGATCCGGTTTCAAACTCGTCAAATATGGCCATTAATCATTTGAACAAGGTTTTCTCATTGAATTTTAACCTAATGAGGTTTTAATGTGGCAGTAAATTATTAATAAAATTCTCTTTGTTTTTTCTCATTTCACAATTTTAATCATAACTTTTAAGTATTTTTTGCATCTTAATCGATACTTGAATAAAAAGCTGACAAAAAAATTAGAAAAAATACTAGAAATGTAAAAGATTTTGAAACTGGATTGCATATAGAATTTGAGTCAGAATCGGAACCAGTCATGAAACTTTCAATCCGAATCCACTCCTATGAATTTGAAACTAGAACTTCCCCAAAACCGGTACCTTTTGACTGGTTACGAACATGAATCCTTCTTCCAGGACCCGGAACCGGTGGAATCAAAATTGGAACCAACCCAGTTCAGAACTGTGGCCACCATTACCTACATGTGGCAATTTTAACCCAACATGAAGATCCAACCCAAAACCAACCCATAAATGACAAGTTTGAGTTGAAATTTTTGACCGTTTAATTTTTGAACGAGTTTAGGTTACCTATTATTTTCTTGAGGTGAGAATCGGATATAAGTTCTAACTCAAACTCACCCGACCCATTATTAATATTTCATTGAAGAAAAAAATACATTAAATAGTACAGAAAAACTAGCACTTCATTTCACTTTCTTTATAATTCTATAATTACTAGTTAATACATATAAAGAATTCTATAATTATTAGTTAATACATATAAAGAATTCTATAATTATTAGTTAATACATATAAATAATTCTATAATTATTAGTTAATACATATATATAAACATTGTGAATGAGGGGTTGAATAGTGATAATGTATTTGGATTGAAGAATAAAAAATTGTATATAATCCAAAAGGGCCGAGTTTGAATTGATTAGGAATGAAAATTTGCAACTCAACGCAAATTCTTAGCTACATGTTACTGTAGCTATCAGTGGCTACAGCAGGGTAATTTTGTAATTATTGGAGTGTGATGGTACAAAAATAGAAAACAAAACAAAAAAGATCGGAAGGACCAAAGGGAGAGCGCGCCGATTTTATTTTTTTAATAAAGAATTTTTTTCTTTTTCTTTATCTTTACCACAACAACAATAACTTTAAATTGTTGTAACTTTTAATATATAAGTCCAAAATGAAAAAAATATATCATTTTCACCTAAATTCAAGCTCTTCAAGACAAGACCAGTCATGGATATGTTTTGACAACTTTAAAAAAAATATTTTTTGATACACTAAAATAATAATATGATTCATTAATTTTGTATTATGATTCATTAAAAATTGATATTATGATTCATTAAGTAATATAAGGGGTGAATTCAACGTTTTTAACTTTCTTGTGGTGGGTTTTGGGGGGTAGGGTAATTATTTGGAATTGTTCTGTACTTTATATTGTAACAACTAACTTGACAGGTTTTAGGGTTTGTGGTAGCGGGTTTAGGGCGACCCTAAACCCGCCCACTATAAACCCTAAAAATGCCTTTGACGTTTTAGCTTTCCTATAGTGGGTTTTGGGGTGTTTTGGGGGGTAGGGTAATCTATTTGGAATTTGTTTTGTACTTTATATTGTAACAACTAACTCAACATGTTTTTAGGCTTGTGGTAGCGGGTTTAGGGCCTAAACCCACCCACTGCAAACCCTAAAAATGTCTTTGACGTTTTTTACCTTTACAATGGTGGGTTTTGGGGTGTTTTGGTGGGTATGGTAATCTATTTGGAAGTCATTCTATACTTTACATTGTAGCAACTATGAAATACCCCGGACTTAAATATGGTGATTAAATTATTCTAATATGATATTTAGAGGTCTAATGATGCCTAAAGAGCATTGGATCAGAAAGTAAAACCAAAAGAAAAGAGAAAACGCTTAAAATGCACAAAACGTAAAAACGTGCGTAAGCGACCATAGGAGGCATATGACCTCAACTAGGGTCCTAGATGGATTCCTAAGACTTAATTATACACTAAGAACGTGTGGGAACAAACCCCGAAGAAAACGAATCCGTATAGTGGATTAAAAATGCAAACGAAGTCCTAAAGCACGTTTTTCGAGAAATTCCAGAAATGTGACTTTAAGTGGTTAAATGGACTCATAAAAATTATAGTTGATCATATAACTATAATTCAACATTAATAAGGGTCTAAGGACCATTAAAAATTAAATAAACAGAAAAAATCCAGAAAATGGGCCCGGTTGATGAATAGTGCCAAACCGGGAAATTTAGGAGCGTTTCTTGCGAAAAGATGAAAACACCCCTGCCTAAATACTACAGTGGGGCCGGTTTTTATGAGCTACTCAGCCCCCCTCTCTCAAATAATAAACTAGCTTATTTGTGAGAAAAGAAAAAGGAATAAAGTAAAAAGGGGAAAAGTAAAATGTAAATAAAACACTTTACTCTCCCTCTCTCTCCTCACTTTCCTTTCCTCCCAGCCGTTCCCCACTCCTCTCCTAGCTGATTTCTCCCTTTCTTCTTCTCCCCCACGCCAGCTGAAGCTCCTCCCATGGCTTCCCTCCTTTCTTTTGCTTGCCCAAGCCTCCACAAGGCTCCAAATCCAAAAATAAGTACATATTCTTCTTAGTTGGACCAAGGGCTTTCTTTCCTTCCTTTCAAAATATCCAAAGGGTGAAGTTGACCACCATGGGTATAGCTCCATTTGAGGAGAAAATTCCATTTTCAGGAGCTAGTCTACATTCTCTTTGATTCAAGGTAAGAAAATTCAAAGGAAACTCATTTTCCCTCCATTCCTTGACTTGGCCAATTTTGGTTTCTCAAGTGCTTCATTTTTCTTTCCTTGTATGAGCATTGAATCAAGCAACAAAAGCTTAGTGAAAACTCTCCTCCAATTCATGACCAAAGATCTATTCTAGAGCTTCAAAGGTAATGCCCTAATTTTGTGCTTTAAGCACCTTCCTTTGTTCTAGATTAATTCATGAGCCTAAGTATGTCACTTAGTTCTCATTTCCTTCAAATTGAATGTTGGTCTATAGTTTGGCAATGGTTTTGCCCCATGAGCGAGAATGAAAGAGAAAAGAGAAGAGGAGAAGAGAAGGAGAACACTTGGGAGATTAAGGTAAATAATCTACCTTGATGCCATCCTTAATGCTTTAGAAATTTTGGGATGGGAAATTAAAAGAATGAACCAAAATTTAGTTGAAAATGTGTTTGGTAGTTTGAAGAGAGAATTGTGAATCGATGTGTGATTTAAGGGTCTTGGAGCCAAGTAATTTATGATTATTGCACTATAATGTGATTGATGAATTTCGGATGAGATTGTGTGCTGGTAGAATCCACTAGGGATATGGTTAGTTGAAATTGATTTAGGTGGATGAAATGATGCATTTGGCCATGCTAGGAAAGTAACGAAGTTATGGCGAAATTTCTGTAGAAATCAAGTGGTTTAGGTGATGTTATGAGTTTGAAGAGCCTAAGGTTAACTAGGAGTTTATAGGGATTGATTTGGTTGATTAATCACCTTAAAACGTTAGTGTAAGAATTGGGAATGAGCTGGGCAAAATCTATAGCACAAATGGTATAGGAAAGTCTTGGATTGCTAGAGGTAAACTAGTGTGTAGAGCTTTGAAAGCAATGAATGGAATTGGGAACTAGAGATGAGAATGTCTAAGGAAGGAATTGGAATAGTCGAACAATTGGGTTAGTAAGTTGAAGAGCAAAAGTGCAACTTAGGAATCTAGGAATTAAGTTGCAAGTGCAGAAATGGAAAGTTGTCAAACTAGCCAAGGATTAAGTGATAGTTTTACCAATGGTTTAGGAAGGTTGAATGTGTTTTTATGGTGTTATAACATGTTTGGAAACATGTGGAAAGATTGGGAAAGAAATGAGTAAGGATTGAGGTAGGGAAACAAGTGAAAACTGTCAAGTTTAGCAGCTTTTTAGCAGGGTCCGGGACCTAGTCCCTGGACAAGGTCCCGGACCACACATTAAAAACCACCGAGAGTTGACGACTGGGCATGGTCCGGGACTTAAGTCCCTGGTAAAGACCCGGACCACCCCTTGAAAACAGTCCGAGATTTCACCTAGCAGCTGGTCCGGGACTTGGGGTAAGTACAAAGTCCCGGACCACCCTAAAAATCAACCCGAGAGTTATGCCCTGCATTGGTCCGGGACTTAAGGGAAGGACCAAGTCCCAGACCACACTCAAATTTATCTCGTGAGTGTTTTAATGCATCTAAATGATGGGGAATTGGATGGTAATGGTATTAGATGATAATTAAGACTTGTTTGATGACATGTAAAGGTCATTGGGTGTATAAACAAGTGTTAGATTGAATGTGAAAGTGAGCACTTAAAATCACATGAGTAAAGATAAGATTAACGGGACAACGGGGTTAATTACGGGCGCAATAGTCGGTTAAAATTCCGTAATGCCTTAACGTTAATAGAAACGTTTGGAATGTTATCAGTGATGCGAGAATTGTCTGAGGAGCGTGAGACAAACGCTAGAGTAATTCCTTGGTGAAAGGTATGGTTTTCTTGCAACTTGTGTCCTACCGAGTTACACTCGGCTTGTGTGCTACTTGTTATTGTGTGCCGACCTAACAAGATAAAAGCACGAAAATGTTATCGCATTTGATATATGTATCTCGATGCCTGCTGTGTGTGTGCTAACCATCCTTGCTTGAGTATGTGATCTGACTGAATATCATAGATCAACTCACAATAGAACGACGTTTGGTTAGCGACTCGTAGAAAGAGTCGAACCACGAATTAATGTAACGTGGAGAAAACACATAAGAACTCTTTATTAGAGAATAACTACAGTTCAACTTTACGAACTCAATTGAAAAGTAAAAAGAGATATACGGGATTAGTAAACTCCCTTTATTTGGTTCGTCGAGAACAACGATAATTCAATCTTATGAAATCACTAGAATGTGAGAGAGATGTATGAGACTATTGAACTCCCTCTTGATGATAGTCGACCTTCTATATGAGGATTCGACCCGATGTGAGGAAATGACCCGAACACATAAGTATTCGAAATGTTGGAGCAACCCTTAAATCTGAGAATACAAGAAAATTTCCTAAGTTATTAGATGACATCGAGAGTGATGCTTCTAGACTAATATACATGATTATGTTATGACTCCAATGAGAGGAGTGATTGGGAATGTGAGAAGTCCGATAGAGATTCGGACGTGTGTGAAAGAAAGAGGAACTAAGAGAGTAGTTCCGGTTGCTAGTTGAACCTTCCCACCATGCTAGACCCGGTGTAGGGTCGAAACCGGGGAAGTAAGACTAGAACCCGAAAGCCCGGTGGTGAGAATTGTGAATGTCTCTGCCCGGAGGTCTAAGTGACTTAAACTTAGTCATCCGTCTTGAGTGATGAGCGGATAAGTATAAGAAAAGCCCGGTGGTGAGAATTGTGAATGTCTTTGCCCGGAGGTCAAGTGTTGTAACACCCCAACCCGAAACTCCACAACTTGTACGATGATAGCTCCCAAAGATAACTAGAAATGCAGCGGAAAATATATACAAACAACGGGTGGTGCTACAACGCCGTTAGTCACCCTTGTGACTAACAAGGCTAACTCCAATACAACTTACAATGCTACGGTCTGAGCGCTGAATACAAACCGCTTAAAATAACAAAACCAATAGTAAAAATACAGTACTGTAAAATGATGCCGGTAGTAACAATCCCTGTCTTAATTCTACCCCATCTACACTCGGTCGGGAGAGCTCTTCTTTCTTCAGGTACCTGGAATTGTTTAGCCATGAAACGGCTCAGCAAAATAATTTGCCGGTATGAAATCGTGCAGCCCACAAGCTACTGGGCCACACCAACTACTTTGTCGAATACATGCAAGTCATTTTTGTAAAGCTGTAAATAAGCATCATATCATAATCATAACAAGCATTCATACAAGGACAATGATGTCACACAGAACAAGACTTCAGAAGGTCAAGTTAGATGTTTTGTAATTGCTTGATAGTAGTCAGATCCACACAATGGGACTAACATGTATATAAGAGTTCATTAAAACAGTGGAGGTATAGCGACCTCGTTAAACTCTATCTTCATAGAGTAAATTGGTCGGGTATAATAAACCCTTAGACGAGATGGGACTCTCGCACAAGTAGGTGGGTAATAATTCCCTCAGGAGATAACGTAGTTAACTCCTGTACTTAAAAGAGGTGGGTATCGTACCCTCGAGAGAAATGCAGTCTTCCTCCCAACTTAATAATATTCCGGTACGGTCCCGGTGAGTGGACAAAGAGTGCACCCAAAACTTCCATCGCGACGTATATTTGAATAGGAGACGACCTGAGACAGGTACAACTCCTGTAGCATGCATGGCCAGAACAACTGGGCTCCTCGCTTCTCGTAGCCGAGTATTGTTAGATGTCACACAAGGACGTTAAGCAAGAACACAAGGTAATGTGTATTGTCGGTTATCACAATTAGGATAATGACGTTCGTTATAAAGTGAAGTTAGTGAGAAACTTGTGTGCAAGTTCTCGGTATAATAATTCGTAGGTATTTAATCCACTGGTAATGTAGTGTTGTATGCGTGGAACATACACGTTACAATTAGTAACATCACGCACATAAAGTAACACAACAGTGCACAAGAATAATACAACATTTTACATATAATTATCTTGGTCGTTAATTCAAACAACAGATAGCACACAAGCCGGTGTAATCCGGTAGAAGGCAGACTGCAACAATTCCATACCGTTCACCGTAGACTGTACTTGTTTAGTTCCCGGTCAACGTTGGTCAAACAAAGTCCTAGAATAGGATTAACTGAGAGTGTTAATTAAATTACCCTCATATAATAATTTTATTGGTTCATGAAACGATCTTGTATTCGTTACTTCATGTGAGGTTATTTCTTTGTACTCAGGTAGTTTCCTTTAACCTCCTAACCTTATTAATAATTAAGGTATTTATATATTTGCAAATCATGTATTCTTAATTTATAAAACTTATATGGTGTGGTAATTTCTTTTAATTACCTTATGATTTAATGTATAACTTATTTGTTATTTCTTTTGATTTATTTTTAAACCCTTTAATGTATATAACTGTATATTCATGTACCACTTATGTTACATGTTTTACAATTGTCCAAATGACATAGTAATTTATAATTTTATCAATGACATTTATTGGTCACATGTTAATTAATCCTCCTCTTAACTTTATTTTAAAATATACTATAGCTCCTAATATTATTTGGTGTTTCCTCATTAAATTCCTTATTTTCATTTCCTTTTGATTTACTTAAAAGTCTAAAATATATATTTCATACACATGTATTATTTATGATACATACATATAATTGTCTAAATGACATAACCACTTAATAAACTCTCAATTTATATTTACATATCACGCATGGACATATTATTCCCATATCTTTTATTAATTACAAACTGACCCCAACTAATATTATTTCTTTTACAAGTGAATTACTTGTACTTGTATATCATATAGTTTTAATTTCATAAATCCTTAAACCATAATTTTATTTTCTAAATTTCCTAAATATCCATATAGGACCTACAAATAATTTTAATCCCATAAATACATTATATTTTTCGGTTATTATATTATAACCTCATTTATTTCATAAACTTTACCTTATACTCCAAAATGCATTATAATATATAGTTTCATTTCCTTAATTAATTTAATTCACTCAACCACCACTATAAATTCGGTAATTATTATTTGAACACCACAACTTTAATAAATCACCAATTAGCCACATTGATTTCCGGCTATGCCATATAGTTTCTTATAATTACATTTTTACCTCAAAAACTTTACATAAGTTACATATTAACTTATAAACTATAGTTTTAATATTTAATTTCCTTAATTACCAAGTGGACATTTATATTTCTACAAATTATGCTTTCGCCCCATACAAGATCCGGTTTTATAGTTAAACTCTTATAAATTACATAATCACCCCAAAACTTTTATAAACTTAATATTTCATGTCATAAATCATTTTAACCCAAAGTTTTCGGTCAACATTTTGACCAAGGTCAAATTTTATACTTAATACATTAATACACCCATAAACTTATATGAATCTCAGCTTTACACCATTCTTACCAAACATTACAATTTAGCCCCAAAACTTTATAATAGTTACTTAATAACTTATAAACTATAGTTTAAATATTTAATTCCTCTAAATTTCGGAAGTGTACTTTATAATTCTCTTAATTATGGATTCACCCCATATTAAACTCCAAGTTTTCATAATAACTTTTATAAATTACATAATAGCCCAAAACTTTATAAATTGTTATTTTAACACTTGTTTAAATTATCTAAAATTCATAAACTTAATTCCTAACCTTATATTATATCATAATTACTCCAAAGGTACCCTTAACTCTCGGCTTTCATTATATATACACCAAACTTTGTAAAATTTACAATTTAGCCACATAACTTAATTAATTAGCCATTTAAGCACTAATAAAATATTTTTAACTCACCAAACTTTATAATATAAGTTTATATACATAAGTAGCTCATTAAAACCTATTTTTCACCAAAACAATTTGGCCATAATTAATAGGATACCATATAGTATATAAAAGTAGATTTATAAGTCAAAATAATTATACATAAATTCATATGAGTCATATAACTCATGTAAAATTTATTGTAATGTCTTAGATTGATTCTTAGCTCAAAATAGAGCATATTTGCCCTTGACCATTCGGCATGTATATGTATTTAACATAGGTAAATTTTGTGACACAAAAATGTGTCTTAAGGTAAATATTTTCCATATATGTTATAGATTATATTTTTGGTATATGTTACCATATAGTTTCGATTTTAGACTCCAAAGAAGGTGTACATAATTTTTATATAATTTTTAGAAGCTTAACCAAGCTTAAAACATAAAGATTGGCTTAGTAAACTTACTTCTTAATAAAGGATGATTAAGTACTTGAACTCCTCTTGAATTCCCAAGCTTCCTCCAATGGTAAATAGATGCTCCACTTCGGTTTTAATGCAAGAGGTGAAGGAGTTTAGGAGTTAGATCTTTAACAAAGATCTTAAGTAGATTTGTAAGTAGTTTTTCAAGGATTTACCTTAAGCTTTTCTCCTTAGGATTTCGGCACACTTAAGATGGATGAAGAACAAACTTTCCTTCATGAAAATGAAGAAGAAAAGAGCCTTAGAAGAAGTAGAATTTGGTTACGCATAAAAATGTGCTTTAAGGATTTTCAAGCATGAAAAATACCTTAAGGTAACCTTGAGATGCTCCTTGGATTAATGTTGATTTAGACAACCTCCTTGGAGTATTAATTGATGTCGAACCCTTGTAGTTAAGCTAGGAAGAGTTTTGCTTCAAGGCTTGACAAGAAATGCTAGGAAATTACCTTAAAGATGAAGATAGAAGTTAAATCTCCATTAATGGACTTAAGAGCTTCAAAGGAAGAAGATGAAAGAAGAAGAGAGGAGCTTACCCAACCGGTTGCAATGTGTGAAAGAAATGGAGGTGCAACCGTAAGACTTAGGCTAGTTTGGAAGGAATTTTTGTTTTGTTTATTTTGGACCCATAATTGGCATGTTAGGTCATGTCTTTGTTTAATGTTTTTCTTTAGTTTATTAGGCTCCAAAGTCCCTAAATTAAGGTACTCAATCGGCCATGTTACAAGGGAAGGCAAGGTGGAAGAAATTATGGAAGCTAAATGACAAGGTAAGTTAGGTAAGGTTTTATTCTTTTGATTTTTCAATGTTAAAGCTTGTCTTCTTCTTCCCATGTAGACCCACGAATTCAAGGCTGTTTGGAGCCTCTTCAATCGGCATTCACATGCCTTGGACAAGCATGGAGTTGTCACTTGCATTTAACAATACAAAAAGTAAGTCTAGATCTACTTTTTGCCTTAATAATTCTTGCTTTTGTCTAGCTAACATGGCCTTGTTTTCTTGCAGGATTTCGACAGCATGGAGGTCAAATGAGACCTATATTCTTTTTCCATTAAGTATTATAGCACATGGGAAGGTGAGTCACCATGTTCTATGTCTTTTACAAGTTTTAAATGCAAATTTTATACTAGTTTTTAGGTAGAAAATCGGCCCCTATAGAGCTCCTTGTTTGACACTGCCTTTAGTTGATTTAGAGGGTCAATTTATCCCCATTTAAGATTCATAATTCGTGGCATGTCAAAAACTACAAGGTAATTGTGTAAAACGCGTTTTAGTGACACCCGAAGGTGCGTTTTTGTGCTCTAAGGATATTTTGGAAAATAAATTGTCTATATGAGTTCCAAGTGTTTATAAACATTGATTATAGTAAATAATGATATATTAAGGTGTTACATTGAGTTATATGGGGTTATGTCAACTCATGACATAATTCCCGCGCTATCAGGACACTCCCGGGGCAAAAAGAAGCGTTAAGAAATCCCCTTGAGGATTTTGTTGAATTTTGAGAAACTAGCTCGTGGGTTCTCTTTAGAATGATTATTAATGATGTTAGGAACTCTAAGAATGAATTATATAGGAGTTCGTCCGCCTCGGCACCTCTCCGGGCTTTTCATGCTTTAAGGGGCGTGCGTGAGCGCTCCCGAGCGTTTTGCGTTTTTGACTGAATATAGCCTAGGGACTGTGTTTGTATAGTCACATAGTGAGGGTATGAACATTTTGTTTGAGTTTAAAAGGTCATAGGACTCATGTATTACAAGGTCACGTACTTGTACGTTTAAAGGCGTTTTACGAATGTTCTTCTTGTCAAGATGTTTAGTGCACATCTTTGACCTTTGATGAGTTATTATATTTTCATAATACATATAATAGGTGTAACATAAGCTGTTACATTTATCTAAATGTGTATTTCAATTTATTGTAGCATTTATAGATGCTTAGGCATTCGTAAAATATTTACGTTGCTCGTTTGTACACACGTTCGTATTAATCTTCCTTGTTGACGCTCTCTCTTTCGAGCTAGTTATGTAAGGTGTTTAATCCTTGTTAATAATCATACATAAATGTTTGTACGAGTACGTGAATATGTTTAGTAAAATTACGTCAGTTAGCGTTTATGGTAAAACGACTATTTTTACGTGACGTTTGCATGCGTGAGTTTGCATGTGCACGTGTAGTAATATTAATTTACGTAACGTTTGCATGTATAAATTAGCATGCTTAACTAAAATGATCTATTTGTAGATCAATTCTTCATTATTTAATAGTTTTAAGGCATTAATTAGATTTGGGGTATTTCAGGTATGAGGTCGTGACTTAATGCAAGAAAATAACCAAACTCCTAGGTAATGGAAGTAAAGGGGCACCCCTTAAATCGGTAAATACAATGTATTAGGAAAACCTCCTAAGTTATGAGATAACATCGAGAGAGATGCGGCTGACTAATATATATATATTTGAGTATCTATTGTTACTAAGTCGAGAGTTGGGTTAGGGGGATTGTGAGTCACGCATGCAAGGAAGAGGAAACAATAAAATTTGTGTTTCTAACTCTGTGGTCGATCCCGTGTTACAGGGTCGTGTGCCACATAGTGGTGCCCTGCGGGGCCGTGTGCCACATAGTGGTGCCCGATTGGAGTGAGACTGGCAGAGCTTACCCGTTTAAAGAGGTAAGCTGGGTACTATGGGCTGGGAAGAGGAGACATGAGAGAATGTTTCTAATTCCGTCTTAATATTATAAAGCCCGGTGGTGAGATCTATATGAGTCTCTACCCGGAGGCCTACGAGGCTTAACTTAATAATTATTCAAGAGAAGAATAACTGAGGAAACTAGATCGGGACCGAGAGTGTCCAAGGATCTAGGAGACAAGTAAATCATCCGGTAGCGATGGATAAAATGTGAATAAGAGAATAAGACTTGCTTGAGATAGGGTTCTCAAGGCTTAAGAACAAGTGTATTAATCTAATAAACATTATGTGATATCCTTGTTGTTTGTATTCCCTGCTTGTCTGTTTGTTATGAATGTGTGCATGAGTATGTTATTTGTACTGCATGTTTTGATTTAAATAAAATCTATCGCATGTTAAGACAGGAATTAGTTGAGTGTGGCCCGGTAGTAGCGGGTTGCACGTCTACCATACCAGCAAAGGTGCTGAGCCCCTTTGGGGCCACCCATTCTTTTTCAGGAATGACGAAGATGAATACCGTTCGAGTGTAGGACGGGGATGGCAGTTAAGCCTGGGTAACCGGTTAGATACATTTGTATTGTATGTATTGGTAGGGTAAGACCGAATATGTTATCGGCATAGAATTTGTAATAGACTCGGTATGAAATTGATTAAGGATTATACAAGACTCGGTTTAGAAATTGTAAGAGAACGTTATGGTATTTGTATAAGTACTCGGGTATTACTAGTCCATCAGACTGGTATTGTGTTTGTTATTAGGCCTTGCTAGCCACGTGGGTGGCTAACGGCGTTGTTTCACCCCCCGTGTGTAAAGGAATTATCCGCTGCGATTGTATTAATGAACAAGATGATTACGGGCTAATGTTGTGATTAGTAGTAGGGGGTTACAAAAGGTGCAGAGGTTTGGGGTGGCCTCAATTGGAGTCTCCAGAAGGCACTGAGTGCTGAAAATTCCAACACTCCATGAGGCTTATGGGAAGGTGGCCAATCTCTACAGGGTCATGGTGACCACCACTAGAAGCAGGGCCATGATAAGAGGTGGAGGCCCTACGATGATGGGAGGTAGAGGTCCGGAGGAAATACAAGAGGTGAGCAAAGATCAGGCAATTCGAGCCAGAACTAGTTCTAGAGGGGTTCAAGGAACCAAGATAGACACTTCTACTGTAAGAAGTGAAACCATGACCACCCATCCAAGGACTGTGATGGAAACCTCGTTACATGCTTCACTTGTGGGAAGCTAGGTAATAGGTCCTTTGAGTGCTACAAGAACTTCAGGGAGTGCTCTGTAGAGGGGGAATGGTGGTAGTCGCTCCTATAGTTAGCAGGGGATCCAGAGCAGAGACCAGGTTCAGTAGTATCATGAAGGTTATAACCAGTGTGGTATTAAGAGTCCACCAGCTGGAGGGAATGAGAACCAGATGGAGAGCCGAAGCAACAACAACTACCGCAACCCAAGGAGAATTAATGTGATGAGCCAGGCTGAGGCCGAAGCCGAGCACAATGTTATAACAGGTACATTTCTTGTCCATGATACTTTTGCTAAGGTTTTAATCGATACTGGAGCGGCGTATTCATTTATAGCATATGGGTCCATGAAGAAAGTGGGTTTGGTGGTTAGCAGTCTTATTTTCGGGTTTGTGTCTATTCCATCTAGGAATGTATTCCATTGCTGCAACTTAGTTAAGAATGTGGATAATGATTAAGGAGGTGAATCTGTCTGCCGACCTCATCCAGTTCAATTTGTCTGATTTTTATGTGATACTTGAGATGGATTGGTTGGAAAATATAAGGGGCGAATAGACTGTGGAGCAAAAGATTGTTCTTAGAGGGCCTTTGAGGCAGAGGATCTCATATAGAGGAAGGAAGAATGAACTGGGTGTCAAAATTGTTTCTGCGATGGATAATGATTAAGGTGAGAAGGGACATTCAGCCTACCTCTGCTATGTTCAGGATTTGAGAAGAGAAGGGGAGAAGGTGAATGAAAAGGGTGCTAAAGGAATTTCCTGACATGTTTCCTGAGGAGATTCTGGGTATGCCACTTACCAGGGATGTTGAGTTTAGTGTTGATCTCGTGCCAGGGCGCACCAATTTATAAGGCTCCATATCAGATGACGCCAGCTGAAATGAAGGAGCTAAAAGCTCAGTTGGAGGAACTATTGGATAAGGGGTATATTCTCCCAAGTGTTTCACCTTGGGGAGCCCCCGTCCTGTTCGTTAAGAAGGATGGGAGTTTGAGGCTCTGTATTGATTACAGGGAACTGAACCATGTAACTGTTAAGAAGCGGTATCCATTACCGAGGATTGACGATCTTTTTTACCAGTTGCAAGGGGCAGGAGTGTTTTCCAAGATCGATTTGCGATCTGGTTATCATCAGTTTTGAATTGCAGAGAAAGACGTTCAGAAAATAGCCTTCAGGACCAGATTTGGTCATTATGAATTTACGATGATGCCATTTGGCCTAACTAATGCACCAGTAGTATTTATGAGTTGATGAATCGGGTTTCCAACCCTTATCTTGACAAGTTCGTGGTGGTATTCATTGATGATATTCTGGTATATTCCAAGAATGAGGAGGAACATGAGAACCATCTGAGATTAGTATTGCAGATTCTGAGGGATAACAAGCTGTATGCCAAATTATCCAAGTACAAATTCTGGCTGGATAGAGTTTCTTTTCTAGGGCACATTATTTCTACCGAGGGGATTTTTGTGAATCCATCTAAAGTTCAAGTAGAGAAGGATTGGCCTAGGCCAACTAATGTGACAGAGGTTCGTAGTTTCATGGGTCTAGCAGGGCACTATAGAAGGTTTGTGAAAGACTTTTAAAAATTGCAAAACCACTCACTAACCTTATGAAGAAAGTAGTGAAGTTTCAGTGGTGTGAAGGCTGTGAAAGGCCTTTCAAACTCTGAAGGAGAGGTTGACCACAACTCCAATTCTAACTCTACTTTTAGGAACATAAGGGTTCAAGGAGTTTAGTGATGCTTCTAAGTATGGGCTGGATTGTGTATTGATGTAGAATGGAAAAATTATAGCTTATGCCTCGAGACAGTTGAAAGAGTATGAGACTGACCGACCCCACTCATGATTTGGAGTTAGCTGTGGTTGTCTTTGCACTTAAAATATGACGGCATTATCTTTATGGAACTTCGTGCAAAATCTCCATCGTTCATAAAAGCCTGAAATACATTTTCACGCAAAAGGAGTTGAATAGGAGGCAGCGAAGGTGGTTGAACTTATAAAGGATTATGATCTGCAGATATTGTACCATGAGGGGAAATCTAATCTGGTGGCTGACTCTTTGAGTAAGAAGAGGAGCCACTCTGCGAATTCGATGTGGGTACTCCTAAGGAGTTAGTTAGAGACTTCCAGAAGTTAAGTTAGGATGTAATGGAATCAGGGGGATTTGATTGAGAGGTTAATTGTTTAATATGTCTGTCACTTCTGATATTTATGATGAGATCATTAAGGGGCAACCTCGGGATGTGAAACTGAAGAGAATTTGGGAGAAAGTGAAGGAGGGGATGAAAACAGACTTTGCTATCCACAGAGATGGGAGTCTCCGATTTAGGGGGAGATGGTGTGTGCCACAGAAGAGTGTGGAGGTGAAGGAGAAATTGATGTAGGAGGCTATAATTCGCCTTATTCAGTTCACCCAAGAGGTGACAAAGTGTACAAAGATTGAGGAGAGTTCTGGTGGCCTAAGATGAAGAGGGAACTAGCTGACTTTGTTTCTACATGCCTCACCTTCTAGAAGGTGAAATTCAAACATAATAGAATGGGAGGTTTACTGCAGCCGCTAGAAGTACCCAAGTGGAAGTGGGATTCTATAGCGATGGATATCATGGTTGGTTTACCCTTAGCCAAGGGTGGAGTAAATCAGATTTGGGTCATACTTGATAAACTCACTAAAGCTGCTAGGTTTGTACTATGAAGAGCACCTGGACGATTAACCAGCTAGTTGATGCATATATGAGATATGTGGTGAGATACCATGGTGGTCCAGAGTCTATCATTTCTGATAGAGACTCAAGGTTACTGTCTCATTACTAGCAGCAGTTACAAGAAGCTTTGGGTACCACTCTTAAGTTGAGCACCACTTTTCACCCAGCTACAGATGGATAGAGTGAGAGAACAATTCAGTCTTTGGAGGATATGCTCCAAGCAGGTGTGATGGACTTTCAGGGTTTGGGGCTGATAATTTGCACCTTATTGAATTCTCATATAATAATAGCTACCATTCCAGCATTAAGATGGCCTTGTATGAAGCCCTTTATGGTAGGAAGTGCAGAACACCGTTATGTTGGAGCAACATCAGTAAGACTTTAGTTTTGGGGCCCCATTGATTGAGGACACCATGAGCCAGGTTCAATTGATTTAGAAGCGTATGAAAGCAGCCCAAGACCGACAAAAATCATATGCGGAGACCAGTGAAGTTCGAGGTGGGAGATAAGGTGTTCTTAAGAGTCTCTCCTCTATGACAGGCGTGACCAGATTTGGGAAGAAGGGGAAACTGAGTCCAAAGTTTATTGGACCATATGAAATCTTGGAGAAGATTGGGGTGTGGCATATAGACTTGCATTGTCGTTGGATCTTGAGAGGGTGCACAATGTTTTTTCATGTATCTCAGCTAAGGAAATACATTCCTGACCCTTCTCATGTGCTTCAACCTGAGACACTAGATAGAATCTTGCATATGAGGAATACCCTATCAAAGTACCGGATACGAAACCCAAAGACACTTGATCTAAGTCCATCCGTATGGTCAAAGTTTTGTGGTCTAACCATGGTAGCGAAGAAGCTATTTGTGAGGTGAGGAAGGACATGAAAAAGAAATATCCACAGTTGTTTGAACAGGTAACAGTTTAAAAGCTTGTGATTACAATGTGATTTACCAGAATTTTGCAGCATGAGCACCCTAAGAGTCAGGAACAGACATAGTTTTTTTACGCTTGAGTCATGAGTTGTCAAATGGGAATTTCAGCTTTGAGGATGAAGCTTTCTTTTTAGGGGGAGATATGAAATACCCACAAAATTTAATTAAATTATAAGCATATATTATACGTTATATTTGATTAAATATGGTTATGATAATTGGTGGATATTGGAATGTTGATGATTTAGTTATTTGGATTTGGAAATTTCCTTAAGTAAGGATAAAGAGGTATTTAGGAATAAAAGGAGATTTAATTAGTTTATATTTTAATTCCTTTCTTTTCTTATTTCTTTTTCTTTTCTTTTCTTTTCCTTTCTTATCTTATCTTTTCTTTTCTTTTCCTTTGTCAAAATCCCGCAAAGAAAAGAAGTAATTCGCTTTGTATTGAACTTGTGGAAGAAACGAGAGTTACAGATCTTGGTTCTGTGATATCGTAGTGAGTAAGTCACTCGAACAAGAAAGAAGAATAAGAAGAGGGGAAAATGATAGGGGACCGGTTCTGTAATTATTCCTAACTTGGAAAAACAAAACCGGTTTAGTTACAACATCTTTTACCTAGGTACACACTAGAGTAAAGTAAAATTACAGAGTAACCCTTATCCTGAATTACAATCTAGTATAATACCCCCCCCCTCAAAAGTACAATGCGTACTGTATGAATTGTGCTTTTGCTCCTGTGAGACGTCAGCCACTATCTTTACATTCCTGCAGACCCAAGAGTTAAACAGATTTTGATAAACCTTACCTGGAAGAGCCTTGGTCATAACATCGGCAAGTTGACTCTTGCTGGGGACATATTGGACATGGATTAGTCCTTCATGCAGCTTCTCACGCACAAAGTGACAATCGAGTTCGATGTGCTTTGTGCGTTCGTGAGAAACCGGATTTTTAGCTATGTGTACAGCTGCAAGGTTATCACAATTTAAGGGAATATGAGTGATTTTTGTAATGCCTATCTCATTCAACAACCTACTCAGCCAGCTTAGTTCACTGCTAACCTGCCATCGCTCTATATTCTGCTTCAGTAGAGGATAGAGAGACCGACACCTTTTTTTTGATTTCCAACTCAAAAGGCATCCTCCTAACATGATGTAATACCTGACACTGATCTTCTCGTGATTGGACATGAAGCCCAATCCGAGTCACAATAAGCAACTAAATCAAAGTTTCTTTATCACTGAAATATAGACCAAATCCTGAAGTACCCTTTATGTATGCTAAAGTGTGATAGACTGCTTTCAAGTGTTCTATTGTTGGAGACTGTAAAAACTGGCGGAGATATTGTACTGCATAACTAAGATCAGGTCTAGTGTTAGTTAGGAAATTAAGTTTTCCTACCAAGGCCCTATAAATAGTGGGGTTTTGAGTTTGTGACCAGAATCTTGATGCAGTTTCATGTTTACTAGAAAGGGGGAAACCGCTGTTCTGGATTCCTCCATTTCATAATCTTTTATGATTTGATTTGAGTATTTTCTTTGGGACATAATCACTCCCCCTTCTGTATTGAGAAATTCCATTCCAAGAAAGTAGTTGAGTCTTTCTAAGTCCTTGATTTTGAATTCTTTATCAAGCTTGTTTTTTCAGAATTCTTATATCCTTTGTGTTGTGTCCAACAACTAGGATATCGTCAACATAAATTCCTAGAAGTATAATGTTGTCTTTGTTCCTTTTAATAAATAGGGAGTGATCATTTTGAGAGTGACAGAATCCTAGATTCCTTAAAAACTTAGCAAGCCTCTCGTACCATTGTCTTGAGGCTTGCTTTAGTCCATAAAGGGATTTTTTCAGTTTGCAAACTTTATTTTCTCCATCAACTTTAAGGCCCTCGGGTATTGACATATACACATCTTCATGGAGGTCTCCATGAAGAAACACATTGTTTACGTCAAGTTGGTCAAGGACCCATCCCTTTTTAACAACCATAATTACAAGGGCTCTTATTGTTGTGTGCTTTACTACCGGGGAAAAAGTTTCTCTCGTAGTCTAATCCATGTTTTTGAGTAAATCCCCTCACTACCAACCTAGCTTAATTAAATCTCTCTAGGCTACCTTCTGCTTTCAGCTTGGTCTTATAAACCCATTTGCAACTTATGGGTTTTTTTTTTTTAGGTAGATCTACAATTGTCCATGTGTTTTCAGTTTTAGAGCCTCAAATTCTTCGGTCATTGCCCTAACCCATCTAGGATCTCTACTAGCTTTCTTGTAGTTTGAAGGTTCCTCTAAGTTGTGGAGTTTGTCAAGGAAATGTTGGCATTTTGTGGGAGAGAGCAGGATAGGACTGTTTGATTTGGTATGAAATCTGTAAGAGTTTCAATAATAGAAGGGAAGGAATTGTTTGGATTTCCTTGACTTAACCTCTCTGCAAGAATAGTTGAGAAGGGATCTTGTTGCTGTGGGCTAGAGTGCAGATATAATCATCATACTTAGATGGGACTCTATATGTTCTCTCAGATCTCCTAAGTGTCACTATTTCAGTGGGTTGACTAATCTGTTCAGAAGGTGTTTCTTCCTCAGTGTTGTTCTGTTTGCTGTTGTCTTCCGTTTTCAGTTTCTAGACTTAAGTTTTATCATCATCTATGATGTGGCTGGTAGTGTAGAGAAGAAGGCTATCTGTTTCTTCCTTTTGGTTATAGTAGAGAGCTCTCCATTCCTTTTCTCTCAGAGGAAAAACATTTTCAAAAAAGGTTATGTCACGGCTGGTTTAAACACTTTTCCCTTCTATAGACAGAACCTTTGCTCCTTTGGTGTTCTTACAGTTTCCGAGGTAGATACAAGGAAAGGATCGAGAGTCCAATTCTCCCCTGTTTGGGTTCTATGTTTGTGACATAACATAGGCAACCAAAGGTTCTTAACTTATTATAATCGGGTTCAGACCAAACATTTCTCAAAAGGGGTTTGGTTATTTAGGACTTTGCTTGGGGTTCTATTTATTATGTAAACAGACTGTTCTACACAATAAACCCAAAAACTTTCATCCAAATCGGATTGGAAAAGAAGGGCCCTAGCTACTTCCATTATATGACCTTGTTTCCTCAACAACCTCATTTTGTTGTGGGGTGTGGGCAACTAGTCTGGTGAACAATGCCTTTTGTGGAATAAAATTCCACTCCCTCTAGCGATTTTCCTAGTTCCTTGGCATTGTCACTTCTTATCCTTTATATTTCTATGTTCATTTGTTTTTCAACCAGAATAACAAAGTTCTTTATTTCCTTCATGGCTTCAGATTTCTGTTTAAGAAGTCTCACCCAGGTTCCTCTTGTAAAGTCATCTACAATGGTCAGGAAATATTTATGTCCCTCAGCAGTTTGATGTCTTAGGCCCACATATGTCTAGATGGATCATCTCAAAAGGCTGTGTTGTTTTGATGTTTGAAGTGGGGAATTTTTGTCTCTTACCTTTCGCTTAAAACATACAGTGCAGGGGAGAATTTCAGAGTGTGTGCTAGAGGTGGCTTTTGTATCGAGTTCAGGTATGGAACACATCTTTTTTAATGGTAAGTGGCCTAATCTATGGTGCCACAGAGATACTTTTCTAAGATGGTCCTTCTCTACATCTTGTCGGTCTAAATTAGTGTACAATACTGTCTTAGTTCTCCTCTGAGAAATAGCAGAACACAAGATTCGCATATCAGCAAAATACAGACCAAAGACAAGTTTTCCAAACTTCAACCAGTGTTTGTTTCAGGGTCATGCAATGTACAAGCATCATTATCAAAGGATATTGTCATTTTCAAGCAATCTAGTAGACTACTCACATAAACCAAATTAAACTTGAAAGATTTACATACATAACATTACTCAAACACATGATTCCATCAATGATCACATCTCCAATTTCACAAATAGGCCTTTTTTTGACCATCAGGCAAAGTAATTTCCCTATTTTCAGATAAGTTTTTCCGATTCGAAAGCAATTCTACATTTCCAGTTATGTTCCGTGGCTCCCGAATCCAAGATCCACACCCTTTTCAGTTTCTCCAGACCCAAATTATTATCAGACATCAAGCAAGGTAAAAAACTGAGGCATAATTTAGGTTAAAGTTACCTGAAAATTCTCCAAAGTTTGTCGCATTGTTAGACTTGTTTGGTAATTTTCGCAGTTGCAGGTAGTTAACCAGTTGCTCTAACTGGTCTACACTCATGCCTTGGACTGGGGAACTGGAACTTGCTCCATCGATTGTCTTCCTCTCTTCTTCCATAACTATGTTCACTCGAACATCTTTTGATTTTTTGTTCTCGCCCCCTGGGAAACCATTCAGAAACCAGCAACCACTCTTGAATGCCCGATTTTGCTACAATTCGAACATTTAGGGATGTCCTTCTTGTCGGTGTTGGTGGATCTTCCCGTCTGTTTTTTCACTGCAAATCTAAGGGTTCCGGTGGACGAGCTTCCCTTTTGTTTGCTTGAGTTGAAACTTCGATCGAAGCTCTTTGAAGCTAAGGCTACGGAGTGTTCAGTATCCTTTGGCTCATGGCTCATGCGCTGCTCCTCTTCTTGAATCAACAACAGAGTATGCCTCTTCCAAGCTTGGTATCTCCTTCATGGCGAGTATCTGGCCCCGAAGGTGAACGTATTCCTTATTTAGCCCCATGAGAAAATGTGCAGTTTTCTTCCTCTCGCGCTTGATCAGGTTGTCCTTCGATTTGCACCAGAGCAACAGTTACACCCTTCTTGAGGCAAAGTAGATTCGTACTCCGCCCATATTTCTCAGAGTCTCATAAATAATATGTAATCGAATCCTCGCCTTGTCTCAGACTAGAAATCTGACCCTTTATGTTATGCAAACTCGCCAAGTTCTTTTTTTTGAAGAGCCTACACAGCCACTCCCAGATTTCTTTCAGATCTTCGGAGTACATCATGGGTCGACCTATGTTTGGCGCGACTGAAGAAATTTTCCAAGAACTCACAAGCGAGTTTGCCCGTTCCCAAGCTGAGTATCGAAGGGATTCTTGGACATTAGGGCGAGTTACGTTTCCCTCTACGAACCCTAACTTGTTCTTTGCTCTAAGAGCTCTGCGCATTGCTGATTTCTAGGCCAAAAAGCCCTCTCCGGTAAACTTGGTTGTGAGTGGTTGACCAGGCTGCTCCGTGGCATGCACATATAGAGGGTCATTGACGTCGATCGGTGTCGGAGAATTTCCCACCGTCTTCTTCCTGTGTGCGCCATCATCAGCCTCTTTTTCGACACACAGTCTGCGCTCTGATACCATGTCAAAATCCAGCAAAGAAAAGAAGTAATTCGCTTTGTATTGAACTTGTAGAAGAAACGAGAGTTACAGATCTTGGTTCTGTGATATCACAGTGAGTAAGTCACTCGAGCAGAGAAAAAGGAAGAATAAGAAGAGGGGAAAAATGATAGGGGACCGGTTCTGTAATTATTCCTAACTTGGAAAAACAAAACCGGTTTAGTTACAACATCTTTTACCTAGGTACACACTAGAGTAAAGTAAAAATTACAGAGTAACCCTTATCCTGAATTACAATCTAGTATAATATCCCTTCCCGTCTTTTCTCTTTCCTGGCAAAATCACGTTTCCACACACAACACACACACACACACTCTCTCTCTCTCCCTCTTTACGCCTCGCTTGGTTCTTCTTCTTCTCATGTTAAATTCCTCTCATCTACTGCTGGTTCAAGCTAATTCGTAGGGTAAGTCCATCTATCACAGTAGGAATCTCAGAAGTGTGAATTGATTGATTGGTAGAGAATTGATTGTGTGATTGGATTAACTTCTATATCCCGAGTTCATTGGCGGTGATTGCTAATGCTTTGTGTGCTTCCTGATTCGTGGTGGGCGTGGATTCCAGGTGAGCTACTATGTTCGCTAATTGTTCTGTGCGAATAATTGTGAATTGTTGGATGATTTGATACTGATTTGGGAAAACCCCTCATGGATGAATGTGGAAACTAGGGGTTGGTTATATCGGGAATTTGGTGGAATGTGATAAATATATTATGTGGATTGGTGACATTGTTTTTGGGAAACTTTCACTGGGATTTATTCGTACACATTGGTACATTGAATTGAACATTTTGCGCTGCGACCACTATATCGCACTTTAAGCTCTATAGATCTACTTATTTGTGGTCAGAAGTACCCTTAGAAGGGTATGCACACTTAAGGACTTAGAGTGAGGTGGAATTTGTATTTCGCGACCCCACTCGTTTGGGTGTTCGTTGTGGAATTATATATTTTGTGACCCCACTCATTTGAGTGTTCGTTGGTGGAACTATATATTTGCGACCTCACTTCTTTGGGTGTTCATTAGTGGATATTTGGTTGCCAGTGAAAGGATCCCATACTCTGGTTACGTTGTGATATTGATAATATTGGACACTGGATATTGGTTGTGATTGTTTGTGGTGTGGAACTAAACTTATGCTTTCCATTTAAAATGAATTTTGCTCTGCAAAGTAGTATTTTACTCAGTTTCAACTACTTTGTGCGATCCTTTTTGTGTGTTGTATGTGATTTTATGATCGCAGGTAATGATGACTAAGGCATGGGATTAGGAACGTGACACTACTTAGGAATAGTTGTTATACTGGCTTATCTATTGATATGGTTGCTAATTGGGAATTGGGATTTTAAACATTGTTGTCTTTTGATTTGAAACTTGTCCTTTAAGATGTTTTGCATTAGTGGATAGCCGTAACACCCATGGGTATGTTAATGAGGAGTTTGGTAGCTGATTTTGCACTTTGGACCTGTCTGAACGTCTGCCTGGATGTACAAGTTCGGACAGGTCCCGAGCTAAAATTGGATTTCTGAAGTATTGGGGTGTCCGAACATCTGTCCAAACTTGCATGTTCGGACAGTATGCGGGGACGAGCCCGAGTGTAAGTCTCGGCACTGGTCTGAACTTACATGCTCGAACGAACATTCGGACACTCCCAGGGGAAAAATCGTCAAGACCAGTGTCCGAACTTCAATGTTCGGACACATGTTCAGACGACACTGGTTTTGAGTCTCGACTTGTCTTTGAACTTTCAAGTCCAAACACAGTTCGGCGAACATATGATTTTGAATCTTGGACCTTGTCCAAACATCCATGTTCGGACATAAGGCCGGACACACCTAAAATCACTGCTTAAAGACTCGTTACATCCGTTTTTCTATCCATTTACAGTGTTACTTCTCTAATTCGTACTATAATGTGGTAAAATCCGGGTGTTATAGTCAATCATAGGATGACTAATAGTGTCGAACACGATTAACATTTTGAACACAGTTGATTTCATCAAAGACGATTGTAGGATTTATAGTCTACGATTTGGAGTTTGACAACTCTAAACTTTATAGTTGATCAAACCCTAAATAAATTAAGTCATCACCCCCCCCCCCCCCCAAAAAAAGAAGCCTAACCCACTAAAAGTAAAATTTTAGGGTAGTGGTCAGCCCTAGGACTGTTAACATCATTGAAATTGTATAATACCGTTGAAGAAGGCTAACACCACTAAAGATGGTTATATGTTTGAAGTCTAATATTTAGACGCTAAACTTTATACCAAAAACCCTAACATTTGATTAAGTTATCAACCCCTCACAAAAAAAAGAAACTTCCTAAAGCTAGAGGTTGGTGTTAGTGGTCAACCTTAGGACAACTAACACCATTTAAGAAGGTTAACACCATAAAAATGTTTGTAAGGTTTCAAAGTATTTAATAAAAATTTTAGTAGCAAATGTACCACATTTACAAAATTGTGTATTTTTTACTAACTTTAATTGAATCTAATAATATATCCACATGTAAAAAACGTAAAAAGATTTAAGTTTATCAAAACAACATACCCTGATGGATCTTTTTGAAAGAGCACAACAATAATAAAAACTATAATATTTTTTAGACTTAAATTTAGCAAGCTATAATACTTTAAAAAGGTGTAAAATTCAAAAAGATATCAAAGGGTAAAATGAAACAATGGCAACAAAAAAGTAAACACTGTAATGAATAGGAATAGAGAAAGAGTAGAAAAGGGTAATCAGGTTTTCATTCACTTTACAACTGATTACAATGATCTCTATTTATAGAGAGTAAAGGATAACCCGAGGGGTTAATATGGACATTCACTATATATATATATATATATATATATATAAACACTCCTTGAATGTCCGATATTGATTGCCTATCGTTAAAAAACCTTGCTTGGAAAAACCCAGTGGGATAAAAACCAAGACTAAGGAAAAAAAGAGTGCAATCATAAGTTCTCCCCCTGAACTAAACGTCACTTCAAATCTCTGAATCTACATCCTAATCTTGCGTATTAACTTTTCGAAAGTTGAAGTTGGAAGTGACTTGGTGAATATATCTGCCAAATTCTCGCTTGAACGGATTTGTGTATATCAAATTCTCCATTCTTCTGAAGCTCATGGGTGTAGAAAAACACTTGGGAGATATGTGCTTCGTTCTATCTCCTTTGATGTAACCGTCTCCTCATCTGGGCTATAACATGGCAGCATGGTCTTCATATAAGTCGTGGGAATTTCTGATCAAAAGATAGGTAACACACTCTCTTGTACATGCTGGATCATGGACCTCAACCAACACTTCTTCGGCTGGCTTCGTCTGCAAATAATAGAGATTTTCTGCATGATTAGAGAGGTGGCGACACTCGTTTGCTTTATAGACTTCCATGATATGGTCGTACCTCCATGAGTAATACATAACTTTGTTGTGACTTTGCCTTGTGGGGATCAGATAGGTAGCCAGCATCAGCGTAACCTATTAGGCAGACTTAGGTGTCTTTGGAAAGAATAACCCCATATCCATAGTACCTCGAAGATAACGAAGTACATGTTTAACCACCATTCCAATGTCTTTTGGTTGGAGCAGCACTATATCTTGCTATTAGATTTACTGAGAATGCTATATCGGGTCGAGTATGACTCGCCAAGTACATTTAATGCTCCAATGGCACTTAAATATGGGACTTCAGGACCCATAAACTTTCGTCAACTTTCCCGGGGTCTAAATGGGTCCTTGTTTACATCTAGGACCTAACAACCATTGGGGAGCTCAAGGATGAGCATGATCCATATAAATATTTTCAACACCTTTGTAATATATTGAGTCTGGTGTAGGAATACCCCACTTGGTGAATGCTCGAGTTGCAGTCCTAGGAAGAACTTTGTCTTACCAAGATCTTTCATTTCAAATTCTGACTTGACTTTAAACATTCAACAGCTTGTTGAAGTTCTGCAGATGTTCCAATTATGTGGAGTCATCAACATAGACTGCAATTATGACAATCCCAGATCCACTTTTCCTTATGAATATACAGGGACAAATCGAGTCATTCTTATAGCCTTTCTTAAGCAAGAAGTCGCTAAGGCGATTATACCACATACGGCCCGACTGCTTTAGTCCATAGAGGGATTTATTCAATTTAATAGAGAACTTTTCTCTAGAGCTTGATTTAAATGCTTCGGGCAATTTAAATCCCTCTGGTAGCCTCATATAAATGTCGCTATCAAGCGATCCATATAGATAGGCTGTAACCACATCCATTAAACGAAACTCAAGATTTCTTGGACTGCCAAACTAATCAAGTATCTAAAACTTGTGGCATCCATAACTGGGGGAATAAGTTTCTTCATAGTCAATACCAGGTCTTTGACTAAAACCTTGTGCCACTAGACGAGCTTTGTATCTCACAATTTCATTTTGCTCGTTTCTTTTTCGCACAACACCCATTTATAATACCAACTGGTTTTATCTTACTGGTTTGTGGACCACTGGTCCAAAAACCTCACGTTTCGAAGTGAGTTTAATTCTGCTTTCAATAGCATCTTTCCATTTTGGCCAATCATTTCTTTGTCTGCATTTTCAACAACACTTTGGTTCATGATCCTCTTCATTATTCATAACTTGTAGCGCTACATTATATGCAAAAGTTTCATCGACGTCAATTTCATGTCGGTTCCATTCATCGAATTCCAGTCATGACATAGTTGATCGAGATCTCTTCATTATCAATATTTGTTTCAGGTACCTGATTTTTCTACATTTCTGCAACTGTCATGTCTACGGACTCTTCAAAGTCTCACCCTTTTTCACTTAGACCATCTTAATAATTGCATCCCTTTCGTTTTCGAGGGGTTTTATCTGGGAACCGACTGGTCTACCACGTTTTATACGTGTGTAGACTCATTTGCAACCTGTCCTCCATGGACATCAATAATTTTAGCGGGAGCATTTTTAGCTGGCACATACGACTGTCACCTGATTTAGGTCAGTAAATGCATCAGGCAATTGGTTTGCCAGCTTTTGGAGATTAATATATGTTGAACATCTTGTTCACATTGCGTAGTGCGAGGATCGTAATGTAGTAATGATGGTTCGTTCCATGTAATCTCCTTTACCAATTGCTTATTTTCTCCCCTAATGATGGGAAATGTGACTCATCAAAATGACAGTCAGCAAATCGAGCTGTAAACAAGTCCCCAGTTGTTGGCTCGAGATATCTAATAATTGAGGCAGATTCAAGCCCAACATATATTCCCATTCTTCTTTGAGGCCCCATTTGGTTCTTTGCGGTGGAGGTATAGAACATATACCGCACAACCGAAAATCCTCAGGTGAGAGATATTGGTTCTTGACCCGTAACCATTTGTAATGGTGAAAACTTATTAAAGCTTGTTGGCCTGATGCGAATCAAGGTAGCTGCATGTAATATAGCATGTCCCCACGCAGATACTGGGAGTTTTGATCTCATTAGTAATGGTCTTGCAATTAACTGCAGACGTTTGATCAAAGATTCTGCCAAACCATTTTGGGTATGCACATGAGCTACTGGGATGTTCAATGGTTATTCCAATGGACATGCAATAGTCATTGAAGGCCTTGGAAGTAAATTCACCAGTATTATCATGGTTGGATTTGATTTGATTATCAGGAAAATTTGCTCGCAATCGAATTAACTGAGCCAATAATCTTGCAATGCCATATTAGGGTTGAAAGTAAGCTAGCATGTGACCATCTGGTTGATGCATCTATCAAAACCAGAAAATATCTAATGGTCCACATGGTGGATGTATGGGTCCACATATATCACCCTGAATCCTTTCGAGAAAAGCAATCGGCTTTATCTCGAGTTTAACTGGTGATGGCCTTATAATTAGTTTCCTTGAGAACAAGCACAATACACGGAAACTATTTAGTTGAAGAAACTTTTTGTTTTTCAACATATGACCATATGAATTTTCCATAATTCTTCGCATCATGATGGAACCGGGATGGCCTAACCGGTCATGCCAAGTTTTGAAATCATCAAAATATTTCAGTTTTTCGACAACATGTATTTCTATTGTATTAATATACGCAGGGTACAACCCAGAGGAAATAGCAACTAGCTTTTCCAACATTTGTCTCTTTCCAGCTATCACTTTTGTGATGCCAATATATTCAACATTTCCATCATTCCCCGTCCCCGTCTCAATGTGATACCCTTCCGGCGTATATCAATGAAACTCAACAGGTTTCTTTGAGACGTGCTGGAAAATAATGCATTTTCAATGCATAGTTTTGTTCCCTTAGGTAGAATAATGGTTGCTTTTCCAGACCCTTCAACAATACTCGTACTACCTGATATGGTAGTAACCTTTGGCGCATATTTTGTAAATAAGAAAGTATTTCTTACTCTTAAGAATTTGTGCGTTGCACACTATCAATAAGACATACGTCTTCACCATCCATCAACGATATTCTTCAATGGTAATTATTCTTCATAAAAAAAATTAAAGTTTTATTCAGTAAGATAATAGAAAGTTTAATCCATAAATAATACGATCTAATAGCAAATCTTCCAAAATACAATTAAATAGAACAAACGGAAGTACGATCCAAACCGGGGGAAAAAAAACTAACAAAATAATGAGATGAAACAATTGTTCGTAAATGTTCTAAAGAGATAAGATAACTCTAGCATGATGCGCTTCATTTCCAGACTTTGGTAGGTCTTCAATCATGTTACCAAGACTCACACCGGGGGTAAAGAAATCGGCCACATCCAGGTGTGTGACATCAGGATTAGAGGTATCCTGTGCAAAATATGTCTCCACATGTTCCCCTTGTTTCTTTTTCTTTAAGGAGGCTTGGTAAAGAGCAACAAGGTGCTTACTTGTGCAGCATTTATTAGCCCAATGACCTTTGTCTCCACATCGGTGGCATACATATTCTTCTTTCTTCTTAGAGCCACCTTCTGTATTCACTCTTTGGTACAGAGACGCATTTCGGACATAACCATCACGATAATTACATTGTTCTTTCCCTCGTCCATGAGCACGACCTCGTCCACGTCCACCTCTGTGACCACGACCGCGACCACGGTGTGGGCCCATTTCCTGTATTCACTTCAGGCAGTGATGTGGATCCTGTTGGACTGGCTTGATGATTTTTCATCAATAGCTCATTGTTTTGTTCGGCTTACTAGCAGACATGCAATAAGTTTCAGAGTACTTTTTAAACCTTCTCACGGTATTGTTGCTGCAATAGCACATTGGAGGCATGAAATGTGGAGAATGTTTTCTCTAGCATATCCGTATCTTTGACTTCTTCTCCACATAATTTTAATTGTGAGGTAATTCTGAACAATGCAGAATTGTACTCTGCAACGTTTTTAAAATCTTGTAGCCTTAAGTGCATCCATTCATATCGAGCAATGGGAAGTGAACCATTTTTTGGTGGCCGTATCTTTCTTCCAAAGATTTCCACAGGACCAATGGGTCCTTCTCTGTTAAATATTCACATTTTAGACCTTCGTCTAAGTGTCGGCGAAGAAAGATCAATGCCTTTGCTTATTTTGAGGGGACTTTGATTTCCATCCTTTATAGCATCTTGGAGACCATTTGCGGCGAGATAGATCTCGGCATCTAAGACCCATGATAAGTAGTTTTTTCCAGTGATGTCCAAAGCGGTGAACTCGATATTTGCGAGTTTGGCATTGTTTGCCATACTTAAACGATCTGTCATAAAATAGACAGATATTAGAAACGATCATACAAGTCGTTTTCATGACATCACATTTATATAGATATAGAATGTTCCGGCGTAATGCCTCAATATCTACAAATTAAATTTTGACAGGCGTAATGCCGAAGGTGGTGATTAAGCATTATAAATAAATAAATAAAATTGAATCATTTATCGAAACAAAATAAATAAATAATACATAATTAATGGAACAATTAAATAACAATAAAATCTGCCACGATGCCTCACGTGATAAATCTGGCACGATGCCTCACGTGAACAATAAATCTGGCACGATGCCTCACGTGATAAATAAATCTGGCACGATGCCTCACGTGACAAGTATTCCTGGCATAATGCCTCGTGTGATTTTTATTCTTGGCACAATGCCTCACACGATACATAATAAAATAACGTAAGAAATAAATGAATATAAACGAAACTGGATAAATTAAACAACACAAAATAAATGAAATAAAAATTAACAATAAACAAATTTGGCGTAATGCCTCGCGTGATATTGAATATCTGGCATAATGCCTCACGTGAAATTAATAATTGACACGATGCCTTACGTAAAATTAATAACTGGCATGATGCCTTACGTATTTTTTTTTGTTAGATCGGGCGCAATGCCAACAAATATAATAATATATATACAATAATATGATTCAAGCAATACAAAATAAATCAGATAATATATATAGTTATAAATTGACAAACAAGTAGCAAAACGTTATGGATAGGATGAGAAAGCATCCATCGTCTTATTCGATTCAGTTATATCAAAATATGGATGGACAAATGACGTGAGCACATGCGGGTGGTATTTTTTTTTTTCTCTGATGTGTGCGTGAGGCGGCGCAGTTGCAGAGTGATTTTTTTCTTTATGTGTGCGTGAGGCGGCGGCTATTATAGATCAAAAAAATTTTCTCTTACGTGTGCGAGAGGTAGCGGCGATCAAGGTAAAATGGAAACGGATATCACTGTGATCGGTAGTAATAACTATCGAACGCAATTAAAGTTTTGCTAATCATTTGCCGGTGCTGCAATCAATAGAAAGGGGAAAAAAATGGAACGAGAACGATTTGAGGATTTACCTCTTTGATGGGGATTAAACAAAGCTGGATTAGCGTGGAATTTTAGAGCGTGCTGATAACGTGTTGTAAATGAGAATAGAGAAAGAGTAGAAAGCGGTAATCAGGTTTTCATTCACTTACAACTGATTACAATGATCTCTATTTATAGAGAGTAAAGGATAACCCGAAAGGGTTAATATGGACATTCACTATATATATATATATATATATATATATATATAACACTATTTTTTTTACTTACTCACACACATTATCATTCTATATTTACCACATGACAGTTACCATATTACAAGGTGGTTAAGTTACCGACTAGCCTTCTTCCACTTTCATGTTTTCTCTTCTATATCATCTTTCAACATCTTTTTGGAGCTATAACTTCCTTAATTGTTTCTAAGGGATTGTCTATGGTTTATCTATGTGTAATTGATCTTATAAAAGTATTTACTCTCTTGATATTTTGTAAATGAGATTAATATGTACGGAAGTCATGGTTGACCAGCCTCTTCTGAAATCGATTTCAACTTGTTCACATTGCATTAGATGACCGAGTGTAAGGACATGTGGTCAAAGTTACCTCATAATTACATATTTATCTTTCTAGAGCTGCAAGATCGTGCCCATGTGCAGGGGCGGACCGAGAGGGGGGCTAGGGGGGCTCTAGCCCCCCCAAAAATTTTGAAAATTTGTCAAATTACTCTTATAAAATTTTAAAAAATACAACATAATATAAAGTTTTAAAGAAAATTAGTGTCAAAAATTTTTTTAGCCCCCCCCTAACAATTTCTGGGTGTCAAAAAATTTTTTAGCCCCCCCTAAACAAGATTTCTAGATCCGCCACTGCCCATGTGGTTCCTATCAAGGGCGGAGACAAAGGGGGCGGGTGGTGTTTCGCCCCCCCCCCCCCAACTCCCTCGGGTACATGCTTATATCGTTTTAGTTTTTTTGTTATATAGTTTATTTATGTTATTAGACATTTGTTCGTCCCCATAACATTTTATAAATTTCACCATGATATCACTAAATTCTATTATTATCAATTTTATTTGTATTAATATGTACTATTTGTTCTAGAATTTTTTTTTTCAAAAATGTAGTCTATAGTAAATAAGAAAACTCTTTATATTTTAGCAACTAGTCTAAAGTAAACAAATTATACATACTCATGATCAGATAAGCAAAAAAAATGAATTACATATTTAACTTTTCAAAGTTCATTTTCCTTAACATTCGATTCTGCCATTTGCATATTTAATTCATCCCCTCAGACTTTTATCTTCACCCATGTAGCGGCTTTGGGCCTTCTATCCCAGATCACAAGACCTTAGGTAGATGGGTGATAAGGCACCCCAAGACTTAATACCGAATGAAGAGGCGTTTTGGTTCAGAAATTTTTAATTCAGATCAGCGGAGTACCTTGTCTTATCCTTTCATTCCAAACTTTCAAAAATTCCCAAGACCCCAAACTAGACCAATTCAATTTTCATAATCAGCTAATCCACCAAATTTCAGTGAAAACAGATATAATTGAATAAAACTAAATAAACAAACAACCTAGAGCAGAAAAATTCTTGAGGTGGCCATCAGGCTTGTTTTCAACACTTCCAAAAATTTATTTATTTATTTATTTTTTCGGCAACTTAAAAGAGATAATTCTTTCAAATAAGAGGACAAACAAAACAAATGTGGCATTAAGTGCAATTGTCAATATTTAGAAAGTACCTCTACTTCCTCACACTTAAGAGGAGCAATGTCCTCATTGTTCACAAATTAAAACCAAGAAAAGGACTTTCTAAATATTGCAAACTCATCAAGGATTTCATTCAGGACAACAGTAAAAATAACCATTAAGCATTATAATTCATCGTAGGCTGAACACAAACATTAAAAATAAAGGAAACTGAAACTCCCTTGATATCGTAGATTGAGGAAGGTGCCCTTCCTCACACTTAAGCTCGTGCATGGGGTAGTAGCCTTCCTCACACTTGCGTTCACGCAAGTGTCCAGCCTTGGAGAGCATCAAACACCATAAAAAGTTTTTCACCTGCACACACTCACAATTACCACAAAAATGCTAAAAGTGTTGCATTAAAAAGCACAGGGACACCATCACCACTTCTAAATAGATAAACAAAAATAAACCAGAAAACAAAAACAAAACAAAAACAAAACATAAAGTTAACCACTGGGTTGCCTCCCAACAAACTGCCTATCTTTATAGTCTTTGGCTAGACTCTCGCTTCATTATCCAGGATCGAAAATAAAAGTTGACAGTGGTGCCAACGGGGATATGAAGTGGCCAGCAATCAGGATTAAACCACCTGGATCAAAACAAAGTGTTACCTCAACAAATAGAATAGGAAAATAAATGCTCCATAGAACCTGGTCTTGAGGAGGTATTGACGGTAACGGGTCTCAAGCAGAAGACCAGGTGCTGATTGTTGTTCTTTCTCAAATTGGAGGATGTAAACATCTTCCTCGTTCAGTTGAGACTCGACAAGGTTTTGATATTGGCAAAGTGGTGGTGGTTCTTTCTTCTCAACTCGAGGATGTAAGCATCCTCATCTTCGGATAAGGCGTGGAGAAGGAGGAAAGAGAACCATCTGCAGTAGGGTGTACTCCATCATGAACCGCTTTGCTCCTTGGTTTTTGCAATATTAGAACTAGCTGAGTTTTTAACTCCGCAATTGTGTCTTCCAAATCAGCAAGAACTTCAATTTGTTCATGTAGAAATCTTCTTCTTCAGGTTGTTCGACAACATTGTTTATGATTGTATTGTTTGTGGAACACCTATATTCTGCAGGTAGTCTGGTTGGGAAGGCAATGACCAGAAGGTCTCTGCTGTAAGAGGAACAGAGTTAACTGGCTCATCGTTCCCTGCATCTCTACCATGGCATTCTCTAATTTTGCTGACCAGCTACCAGACTCTGATGATTACAGTTTGCTGCTCCTGAGAAGCATCAACTTATCCACTATCTCCTTCAGGCTGGCAGCTCAATGATGGTTGCTGAGCTAGAGACTGCTGTGACCTGAATTGATTATACTGAGGCCTAGCAAAGCTGGGTGGTCCTCCCTGGTTCGTCCTCTGAGGCTGCATCTGATGTGAGTTCAGTGCGTTGTTCAGATTTCCGTACCTGAGGTTTTGGTGCTGATTCTGCACCCAGGGTTGCCGGTTGTTGAATTGTCCTATGACATTGGCCTCCTCACTTGCCATTATTAGTTAGGAATAACTAATAACATATTGCCACATTCACTTTTTTTAGAATAAAATAAAACGAAAATTAATGCAATAAAAATTAAAAAGGACAAAATTAAATTGCAGGAATTTAAATGACGAGGGAATTTAAATGACAATAATTTAAATTACGGAAATTAAATAACTGGAATTTAAATAACAATTAAATAAAGAAACGGAAATTAAAAAATAAAATTGCTGAAAATTAAATGACAAAAATTAAATGACAAGGAAATTTAAATGACGATAAATAAATAACTGGAATTTAAATGGCAGAATTTAAATGACAAAATTAAATGACAATAAATAAATAGCTGGAAAATAAAATCACAATAACTGGAAATAATACGGAATTTAAATGACAGAATTAATTAAAAATAAAAATAACAGCAAAAGAAAATAACAAACAGAATATTAGGAACAAAATTAAAAATAGCAAACAGAATAATAAAAACAACAATAAAAGAAATACAATATTATAATATAATAAATGAATTAACCAGGCTAGGGACTAGACAAATCAAGTCCCCGGCAACGGCGCCATTTTGCAAGCGGTTTATTTGATGTATTAAAAGCCAAGAAATAATCCTAGAAATCAACAAATCAATAGACCGTCGGGTTGCAAAAATCCCCGGTCGTAGTAGTATAGCAATTTAGAAGCGACTAGGTGTCAATCCACGGGACTTGAGGTAAATAAGTCTAGCCTAAGACAATGGGTAATTCAAAAGGGGTTGTTTTTGTTTTGGGATTTAAATAAATAACAAGAACTAGATAATTAAAATAACAGATAGGAAAATAAATAAATGATAGAATAAAGTGATAGATGATATGGATGAGCGGGACTCTGGGTTCAGGTTAAAACCGTTTGATCAATTATGTCTACTGGTTAATTAAATACAGATTGGCAAAAATTCCTAATATTTTCTTAAGAGCTAAATCATAGTCTCAGAAGAACTCGTTTACCAGAAATGCGGGGTCTAGTCTAGACTCAAGCAGAAACACATGTAAACGGATTAAGTACGAGGAATAATAATTTGCGTCTGCAGGAATAATTAATTAATCCAATCAATAATTCCATAGATATACAGATTAATTTAACCAATCTATTTATCACTTGGTCGGATCAAAATAGATTTAGTAAAGCAATTTAATAAACTCATGACATTTATTAAAAAGCGCAAGAATAACATTAATCGTAACAATCCAAAATTAATTAAAACCAGCAAAAATATATGTTACATAATTAAAACAAACTGCAATAAACCATCACCCAGAGTAAGTATAAACTACTCACTCATTAAAACAAATATCAAATGTTATGTAATAACTAAGAATGTAACAAGAAATAAATAACATGTAACAAATATAAATGTAAAAGCATAAGTTAGAAAACCCTTTGTTAATTCCGGTCCGGTTCTGATTCTCTACCCAAACCGGTTCCTCTTCCCCTTGTTGAGCGGTTCGCTCCAGTCGACTTGTCGTTCTCGCGTAACTCGCCCCTGTTCTTCTTCTCACACCGCATTGAAGAAACTCTCGACGCACCGCTCTTGAGACCAACAACGATAAAGACATAAGTTTGATGAAGGCCGCTGACTCGAATCGAGCAAAATATCCAGAGCCTGACGGGTCGTTGGGGGTATGTAACACCCCTATGATTATAAAACTAACAACCACCGGAAAATAAACATAAAGGTGTACAGACCATGGGCTCCAACACACACCCGGTACCAACCTCACCCAATTAACAAAAACCATTACATTTAACTAAGTTAAGCACGGTCTGAACTTCGAGAACAACTCCTTAACTTATGATAAACAAACAAACAATAATAAAATACATTCAATCTCAATAAACTAATCCCATCCCAATCATTCATGCTCTTCGTGGCCACCTGTAAATCAATTTGCACCTGCAAGATGAAACACAAGCAAGCCACACCCGAGAGGGGGTGAGTCAGTTCCATGGAATGGAACTGGTACAATTCTCCAAAGCAAAAGTTTAAAAACATAACTCTTCAAATAAACAGTAACTTGAAATCAAACTCTTGAAAGTGAAACAGGGAAACAAGGCCACTAAAATCACCAGCCAAAGATAAACAAGTTAAGGATAAAGATAAATAATAGGAAGGTAAAGTTAGTGAAACAAAACCACATCATGTGTTAGTGAACAACAGCCATTGCCTTAGTTAAACCCAATTCCCGTTAGGAGTAGAAAGACTCAGATAGTCACAAAGGAATAGGAATGATAAGATAGATCCAAGGAACCAATAACTCAAGAGTGGAATAATTAACGGGAGAGATGACCCCCACCGCCAAGTACGTCCTTTTAGGACAAGGGATATATACAGCCCCTCACTGTCTACAACGTCCTTTTGGGACCGGGAATATAGATCCCACTGTCTATCACGTCCCTTTTGGGACAGGGGATATACAGCCCCTCACTGTTACCATTGAGACACGCGCACTGTCGAAACCTCAAGAACCAGCTCATGGATGATGAAACGATATCCAGAGTCGAAGAAGAATTTCCAAGATTGACCTTTTTCCAAATTCCCACTAGATCACTAACTACCCAGAGAAATACCAAAACACTCAGTCCTACAGAGTGCAGAAGCGTAAACCCTAAGCAGCCAATGTCTAGTGGGGGCACCAAATAGAAGGAACAATACCCATGTAAATTTCACATTCAAGGCTCAGTTAGTCACACAAGCTGAGTTAGTCACACAACCCATTTCCTTTTAGAAATTCCTCTTAAAGTCAGTTAGCGTTTTTCGAAAACGTCTCATAAGTCAATCAGCAAAAGTAACGGAGTACGAGAAACCTGGTAACGCGCTGTAGCAGTTCTAGACAACTTGCGCAAACAATCAACAGTACTCTGAAGAATATTAAAGGTAGTCTATCATCAATCACTTGTAGCCTATGTTAAGCTTAAATAAACTCCCTCACTCAAATGTCATGCATCACCTTTGACTTGTCTTAGAATGTTGTATAACTCAAGGTTTAAAGACTAAGGAACGTATTTATTAACACTGGTTAATTGTTCCACTCTTATCCACTTTACCCATACTTAACCATAATTCTCACATTTAAGACCTTTATAACATAAGTGCATTATATGTTATCCAATAAACCTCACGATTCCAATAACAATTCTTAAGCTCAATACTTTTACTCTTACTTTAGAATGAACATCGTCCTATGACCTATAATAGTTTATCCCAGAATGCTATACTATAACTCACAATGTATGATTATGTACTTTATCATTATTACCAAGTAACCCATCATGATTAAGTTTTCCCTCAACTTAATTAAGATCTACATCTGTATGTTGGAATCATAGTGTTGTAGATACATTTTATTATATCTTAATTGAGCCACTAAACTCAATTATCACATCCCTAGTTCAGAATGACTTCCTATTATAATTGTCTAATAATCGTGTCATAAGATGTTGAATTACCTCTCATATTGAAATAACTATATTGTTATTAACTTAGACTTATCGAACCCTTACATTTAGTATTCACAAGATATATATTATTTACTTTATCATCAACTTTATAATAAGGTGGTTTAAAGATAACCTTTGATGTATCCTCGCTTACATTCAACTTCCCAAATGTTTTATTTTTACACACATTCCCTCCATAGGCTATCTATAATCCTTTTATACTAAACCTCCATAAATTCAAGTCTTAAATACGTTTTAAATTATTTACAAAACCTAAGGTTTCAAAGGAGTAACGTAATAAATTATTTTCCTTTATTATGTTTTAGGACAAACATTATATCTTAACATAAGGTAAAATTTATCTAAGAATTAAATCCCCATTCATAAGGAAAATGCCAATTATTTAATAAGATCATCTATTCTGAAAATTCTCATATTTTATATTCAAATAACATATCATTATTTCCATTACCGTGAAGTATATCAATATAATATCTTATGTAACTTAGTTTTATCTAATAAAAGGTTCAAAGGTTTTAAGTATCAAATTCCTATTCATAAACCTTTCTATAAATTCTAACTACTAAATACGTCACTTAATTGTAAACTCACACCCCAAGCATCGGTAATTAATGTTATAAATGTATTTCATATGGCTTATCTAATGCCAAGAAACTTAAGGATTATTATTAGATAAATTTCCAAATCATAGTTCAATATAGTTTAATATCAGAATCCTTTAATGATTTTATCTTAAAACATTAAGTTTATTTCAATACCATAAATGTTAAGAAATGATTAAATCTAGACTTACTAATCCACCTCACATTTAGATGTAAAAGTATTTATTTATTTTATTATTGTTTATATATAAGAACATTTAGATGTAAAAGTATTACATTTATTTATTAATTATATAATAAGTTCTATTTGTGTAAAATCTAATTACAAATATTCCTAAGTCCCAACTTATTAACTACCTAACAAATTATAGATTTACATTCTGGTCTTTGACAAATAATATTACACATGTATTTTAATATGGTTTATATAAATCTTAGAAATTCAAGATAACTCTTTAAGCTTAATTTCATAACCACAATTCAATACTACCTCATATAATATACTTTTAATAGTATTATGTATAGGTTTAGTTTAGCTTATTAATTCCTTCGTATTCTATTTGCTATAAGGTATTTTATTTCTTTTATTCAGTTATTTATCGTATATGTATACTAAGATTTATTCAAGACATTCTTTATGTAGTTTAATTGCATTTAATTATTTATATTAAGTTTTACACATATCTACATCCAAAATATGGTTTATAAAATAAAGTATTTTTCTTAGTTTCAATTGAGTATATTAACTACCATATTATATAATTAATATAAATGTAGATTAATTTAGTTCATTGATTTAACCTAAGTTACTATTTTATTTCTTTTATATATGTGTATATATATATATTTACCTCACTTAAAAGCTTATACATTAAAATATTTATTAACATTCTGGATTAAATGTTAGTTTAGTCTTATTATATTTTCCCCAACCTATAAAGTTCATTAATCAACTATACTTTAATTTTGGTTACATTAAAAACCTTATATTATAAGTTATTCTTATGAAAACTCATAAACACAATTTTTAAAACCTTTTACCATTGCCCAAAAATTCCCAAATTTAATATAAAGTAACTATAACATTTTAGAAATATTATAAAATTTTATTTCATAAAAATATCTTTTTAATTTAGCCAAATAATTCCAGAAAACCGTAACTTGCAAAAATCATAACTTACGTTTAAAAACTCCAAAACCATATTAATTTACATCAAAATAAACTAGATTAAATAAGGAATATATGGTTAAAATTTCAAGTCAAAATACCTTCGGGAAGGCCATTAAATAAATTCAACAAGTTAGAGCTAAATTCTGAAATTTTATAAACTTATAACATTTTTATTATCCACGATCTAATCTCGGCCGTCCGTTTCATTAAGTCCAGATCGGACGGCCCCTGAACGCCTAGTTCATCAGCGAAGCTATAAACCATGTCGAGTACTAAATCTTCAATATCTCCCAATCTACAGAACGAAATCGAGTGATTCTTATTTCTATGGTTTCTAAATTAAATTACGGTTTTAATGACACCGATTTCCCCATTATAATGCAGTATTCAATGGTTTTCGAATTCGATTTTGAGGTTAGGGTTCATGCGGGTTTCCGAAACCAAATCTGTTAAATTCACTCAATCTAAAGGGTAATCATGTTTTGACCGACAATGTAACATAGTTTAGCAAGATTGAAGGAATTTGAAGAAAACTTACCAGAATTGCTCGAATCGAAGGGATTAGTTTTCGGTTTCTAGAAAAACGCCCCCTTTACAACTCGATTGAGTAGCCTACTTTGCAACACTATAATTTTCAGTACAGAGAGAGTTAGAACTAGTTCTTGGGCTTAATCTAAAGAAGAAACTTAGCTCTACACAATGATAGCAAGAACTCACCCTAACTTGCACTACACAGAAAGAAATCGAAGCTGGAAGTTGCGAGTTTACCTTGCGTTTTCTGGAAAGAAAACTATAATTTTATGCTGTGACGAAACCGAAACTTTAGACACGTGTTCTTCCAAACGGTTGAGAATTGACTTAGGCCATCAACATGAAAGTTTTAGAGGAACTAGCTCTCTTCAAAACGAGTTAAAGAACATGAAATTTGGCTAAGAAACGAAGAAGTTATGGCTAGACGAAGTTACCTGATTCGATGGAAAAACTAGAACTGCAGTTTCGGTTTTACAGGGTGGCTACTTTGATTCAATTTTCCGGTTGATTTAGGACGAGTTAGGGTTAGTGTGAGTTATGGTTGTTTAGAGGAAGTGTAGGAGAAGACAACAAAGAAGACGACACTAAAAAATTCCATAAGATGAGAAAGTTATGAAGGTCACAAGATAGGGCAAAACCTGATTTCTGCTACCGGAAATATAGGGGATAAAACGACTAAGTGTTGGGGCGTGATTACCGAGGCGCGCGATGAGTCAGCAAAGCCGCCACGTCAGCCCTTTTTTCAAATTTTGGCTCTAAACTTCATTTGATCATAACTTTGGCTAGGATGATCCGTTTCTGACGTTCTTTTTATCGATCTTCATGGTTTTCCATAACCTATTTATTGGTATAGGTTTCATGGCCTGGTTTGACCATTCTCAAAAAGTCAACCCTAGCAAGGCTTTAAAGGCTTTAGGGTTTCTAGAATTTTATATCGACTTTTATGTTTCAAAACAATGTTCCAACACTTCCTAAAATCTTTATAATATAGTTGGAGTGTTTATAAATTTTCCTAAGATTTATTGACTTATAAATCTTATTATAAATTCATAATACTATATAATAATTAAATGTTTTATTGTATTCTTTAGGGTTAAATAGGAGAAATCCCCTAAATAAATTTCATAGTTCCACATAATAATTTAATATTCATAATTCCATATAATAATTAATATTTAATAAAAGAAATCCCCCTAAATTAATTTAAATTAATTTAGGGGTTGTTCAGGGTAAGTCGATGGCGATGGCGTGAATAGAGATGAAGGGATGTGGTCGCGGGCGTCGCTTGTAGCGTCGGTGATGATGGAGTTGGAGATGCTGGATGACGGTGGTGATGGAATGATGATGGAATGAGGATTAGAGACCGTGGTGTTGAAGATGTCCGTTGTGGTGATGGTGTGAAACGATGTCGACGATGAGATGAGGTGAATGGCGTGATTGTCCCTCGATGAAGATGATGGTGCCTGGTGTGGATGTTACGACGAAGACGATGATGTGTTTACGGTAATGGCGTGAGTGTAGAAGCTGGTGGAGGATCAAGGCGGTGACAAGGTTACGACGATGGAAGACAATGGTGAAGGCGATGAGTGACTGTGAGACGATGGTGGTGCAGGTGAGAGGGCGAGCGAGAATGGTGATGGCGTCGGGTGTAACTGGAGATGGAGGATGGGAGTAGTGAAGATGATCCGTGAATGGTATTTACGATGCCTGGATGTCGACGGTGACGGTGGTAATTGTTTTTAGGAAATAAGACTTCCAGTTTTGAACTATTATTCTATATTATTGGTATCAACATATAATTTTGTATACCCGCTTTTAAAACGTGAAATAAAAAAGGTGAAACAAACTTCTTTATTTATTAGTTTATATATTTCAGTTTTACTGTATTTTTTATGTCAAACTATATATCTAGTATCAATTTTTAAAATATAATTATAAATATTGAAAATTTATAATAGTATACAAATTTAAAATTAATTTAAAAATATTAATTAATATTACGAAAAAAGTTCTCGCTCCCCTTAGAAAACTTTTCTGGCTCCGCCCCTGGTTCCTATTGTGTACATGCCCAAATGTTTTAAAAGGATTAAATATGGTTTAAAGAAGATTTCCTAGCATTAATAATCTCATGAGAGTAATGTGGTGATAACAGTTAAATAAATTATATTTTCACTTCAAATTTTAATGATTTCATATATTAATCAAGTGGTTAAGAAATTGAAAGTTAGGATGGTTTGGTTTGGCTTAGGGGGTCGGATCCAGTGTGAACAAGCAAACATGATTTAACATCAATATACCACATCAAGTGTCATAGCTAGCTAGCTTACATATTATTCCCACGTCAAAAGCATGGTTGTCACCAACATTAAGCAGATGGTAAACCAAATTCAAACAACAACCATCTCTAGTAATGGACATATGATGGCTATATATCAAGAGGAATCAATACTTGATTTTTTTCCCTTTTGTTTTCCTCTCTGGCGGCTTACTGTCGTCCTCACATGCTTCTACTCGAGCAAAGTGTAGGTGGTCAAACATGATTCTGAAGCGCTTGGAAGATTATTAGGCTCTGTTGGTACTAATCGTAGGGCCAGCATACCGCTTGCACCAGCTCCCTGGTGGTGGTGGTGGTGGTGATGTTGTTGTTGATGAGGCATAAGTCCAACTCCACGAGCAAGCGATGATCAAATCCTACACCATCATTGTCGACTAAACCGTATTGGGGTTCCTCGCCATAATGAGGGTCTGCCCGTAATGTTTCCTTTTAGGTACATCATTAAAAAGGAAATATTAGATAATATAAAACCATAAAACAATTGTAAAAGCTACAATGCTTGTATACTTTTCATATAGAAAATGTTGACATTAATTGTCTCAACCTATGTAGAATGACATAATATGTGGAAAACAAACGCCTATCTAATACATATTCTAAGTTATTACTCCTTCCTATTCAAAATATATGTCGTTTTAGAGATGGATCTAGACAGATTTAAGTCTACATGCATCTCTAAAATGACATATATTTTGAATAGGAGGGAGTAGTTACTAAGAGTATAGTAACACTAATAATGCATCCCTAGAACAACTTACCATAATCATTATGCATCAAAAATTCATACAACAATGATAGGAGAATAATATTTTGCATCTTAACATCGCTTGCTCATAGATTTTTTTATGTTATTGTGCATCCATATGGATGTTATTGTACAAGTATGTTGTGAATGTTACAGAATCTTTCAGAACAATCCTAAAATCAATGTAATTATATAATGTGTAAACAAGTTGGTGGATATAATATGATAGCTATATCAAAATAAACTAAGGCTGGAAGTAGGACAAAAAATTTACATGGTTCAGCTATGTCTACTCCACAGACGGTAAAATTATTCTTTATATGTGTAGAGAGTACATCTTACAAAGAGTATTTATTTGGCACAAAATCTCACAAAGAATGATAACTCTCATAAGCCTCACAAGTAACTTATAAAGTTATTTTATCAGTTTTTCTCTCTCTAATGAACTCTCAAGTTATTAGAACAAAAGAGTTTGCTTGAAGCTAGGATAATAAGAAGTGTCAAAACTAGGCCTTTATATATGATGATAGATGGTATTTTAAATCTTTTAAACAACCTTAGGTTACGACACTACACTGCATAAAACTTCATTAATTTTGGACTCTAAGCATGACATATTGGTGCCACTAAATAGAATACGATAACTTCTATAAGTTGAAGTAAAGCCAACCACTTAACTCGGATTAATATTGAAATACCCCAAACCTTGATATGTGGTTTAAATATTAAACTATGCTATGTAAGGCTAAAAGTGCCTTAGGAACATCAGTGGACAATTTAAATCATAGTAAAATGCAATAAAGCACTAAGACACAGTTTGAGCAAAAACATGCTCTAAGCTATGAGTGAACTTGGTTAGGACCCAAAGAGCCTACCAAGACTAAATAATATTCAATTGTGATTTAATAAGGCTAATAATAAGTCCTTAGGAAACTTTGGTAGACAGTTAAACCAAATAAAACACAAGAAAATACCTTAAAGGCAATATGAGCAAAAATGTGCTCTAAGCTTGGGATAAATGTGTATAAGACCTAATGGTCATACCTATACCTTATAAATATGTTAATGAACATATTAAATCAATTACCAAATAAAAACAAGCTTGAAAACAAGTTAAACACAAAAATGTGCTTTAAGGAGTCTTAAAGCACGTTTTTGAAAAATTGTCTTGTAAATGAGTTTTGAATGGCTAAATGTCCATCATTACTCTTTAATTAACATGTGTACTATATAGTATCACATTTGGGTGGCTATATCAATGGGAAATCAAAAATTTCACTTCTATGTGCCTTGTTTTTGTGAATAGTGATTTTTATAAGCTAGTTGTAACATATGTTGTTATAAGTAATTAAATTGACCAACAAAGACTATAGTACCCTTAATGATATAAAGGGGGCCGGTTTTGTAGTAATGAGTCACCAAACATGTTGTTAAGTAAATAAAGGTGACTCATAGGTTACTATTTGCTTTAAGTTATAAATATCTTCAAAAGCAAAACCAATCTCATTTCTCCTTTCCTCCTTCATTTCACACGGCTGCTAAGCTCTCTTCTACCTCTCTTCTTTCTGTTCTCACGTTAATACAGTACCACCACCATGGAAGTCCACCTTGAACCTTGTAAAATCTAACTCACTTATCCAAATCAAAAACAAACACCACCATTCTCTTTGTCTCATCAAGCTCTTCAATTCTATCCTTTCAAAACTTCAAAAGCCCCATTTCGGTGCCATGGAGTTCCACCATTGAAGGAGCTTGAGCTTGTCTTTCCACATATTATTGATCTCCTTTGCTTCTAGGTAAGGAATCTCAAAGAAAAATCAAGTTTCCTCCATGTTTGTGTGTGACCGAAAATACTCATTGATGGAGCTCTTTGTGTGACTTTGTTCTAGCTTCATTCCAATCTCTTATGGACTAGGTGGAGTCCTCTCTTCATAGATATTCAAACTCCCTTCAAAGATCAAGGTAAAACAACTACCTTAATGTTTTTGAAATAATGTAAACCTAGGGTTTACAATGAGATGAAGCTTAAAGCTTGAATACTCATTATGTTGTTTGTACAATGTATAGAACTTGACAAGGAATCAAATACCTTACCGGTTTTATAAGGAAACAAGAAAGAAGTTTGTTTGGAAAGGAGGTAAATATACTAACCTAATGTTGTTTAATGCCTTAGGAGAAATGAGCTTATAGTGCTTGTTAAAACTACCTAAAGAGCAAATGGTGAATGACTTAGTAAAGTGTTCTCAAGGAGACTAGTAAAAGAACATATGTCTTGGTGTATGTATTTGCATGTCAAAGGCATATATATATATTGTGGAAATTCAGTGTTTAAGTTTTATGCAATTAAGGGCCTTAGAGCCATGTTATTTAAGGGCCTAAGTGCCAAGCAATTTAAGTTATGCACTATATTGTGATGTAGTGCTAAATGTGTGAAGTTTGTGTATAAAAATGTGTTTGATGGATTTTAGGTGTTCTTGAATGGAATAAGGTAACAACCTAAGTGTTTGGATGTTAGAATATACAAGAGAAGCTATGGCAAAATTTAGTTGATGAACAAAGGAGTTCATGTGTTGTAATGAGATTTATGACCTAGAAGGTGCTGGGAATGGTTGAGTGTGAAGATGGTGAATTAAGGTGTTCTTAAGTGTTAAGATGCCTTGGCATAATCTTGGAGGATTTAGAAATCAAATGAGTGTTTTATACACACCAAAGTTATGATATGTGAAGTATTAAGTCTTGTTAAAGTTTAGGTAAACAAAGGAAAAGTAATGCCTTGTGAAGGTCCAAGTGTAAACTTGTGGATATAGAAGGAGTTGTGTAATGGAGATGTTTGTGAGGAATGACGCTTGGAGTAGATGTGATGGTGGTGAGAAAACATTTTAGTTAGTTGTTATCATAAGTATAAACCACCACTTAGGAACTTAGGGAAAAACATTACAAGTGTTAGGAATTTTGCAAGAATTTGAGTGAATGATCAAGGAGCTTGATGGTGGGTCAACTAATGAGTTTAATGGATGATTTAAGAGGGTGTTTAAGTGGCTAAATGGTGTTAGAACATATAAGGGAACTTGTGGAGGAGTTTGGAATAAGATAGGCATTTTAGGAGAGTTTCTGCAGCCGACCTACCCAGGGGACCGACCCCAGTCTGGGTCGGTCGGGCTGAAACTGTGAAGTTGGATGTTCTCTGCAGCCGACCTACCCAGGGGGTGGGTCGGTTCGGACCTTAAAAAAAAAAATAATAATTTTAAGAATGTTAAGTGGTATTAGTGGTATGCCATTAAGAGAGTATTGATTGTTAGAAAGATAAATATATATGGACTTGAGAGATTAAGTTAAGTAAGATGATTTAAATGTTAAGGTTATAAAATGATATGTAATGAGGGGATTGTTAAGTATGATGTTATAAGACTGTTAAGGACATGTTAAGTAAGTTATAATGATAATTTGGTGAGGGAAAATTGTAGCAAAATGTAAAAGTAAAACAAGTTAAAAGTAAAGTTATGTAACTAAGTTAACGGGGAAAAGTTATAAGCATTAGACATTAAACAATCATGCTACCCTGATGTTAATAAAAGTACATGTAATGCTATCAGTTGTTCGAGAATTGCTCGAGGAAACATAAGTGGGCGTGATAAAGTGGACTCCGGTGACAGGTATGGTTTTCTTGCAACCTGTGTCCTACCGGATTACACCGGCTTGTATGCCAATGTGTTTTTCTGTATTTTGCCACGTTGTAAGATTAAACATGTAATGAGTTTACAGTAATTCATTTATGTGGCGTGTACTACTCCGATACCATTTAACCTCGGAAGTGTTAACCTTAGTTAACTGAGTCTAGGATCACATGAGAGTTCGGTATTCGAGAGTAAACGTCCCGAACCATGGGACGTACTAACCACGGCTATGCGTGTGTTAATTATGTGATATGTGTATGTGAATGTAGGGATCTCCCTTGTGTGTTTAACCCAGTTGTAATACTGTATGGTGTGTAGTTATGATAGACTCCATAGTGGGGTTCTAACTAATATCTAAAGTAAGTATGTACTAACAGTAGTGAGGAATCCGGTTTGGCCGGTCGCGCGTTTGTTTGGGAGAGGGTATCCTTCTTAGCTTTACCCTTCTCTTTGTTATGGTTGTTTCCCTCACGGGTTATGATCTCCCATAGCTCACTCCAAAGCTTAGCTATTCTGACTTATGATCGGTTTAGGGGGAACATGTGTTTGTGTGGTGTGTTCGGGCCTCCAAACCCGAACCGCCTTAACTTAAGTTACTCGTCCGACTATTAGGACGGTAATGAGTGTTGTTGTTATTGTATAACGAGCTTATCATGAGACTGGCAACATTCTCTAGGCTCACCAGTGTATAAGCAATGTTTGGGTCGGTTCCTAAGAGAACCATTCCCGTTATGTTATGTATTTTGTTGTGATGCAATATCTATTGCGGTGTTATGTTGTACACGTGGAAACGTGCAAAGTGTGGTTATGTGTTGTTATGTAGTGTATGTTATATGTTGTATAATGCGGAGTAGGTGGATTATGGGTATGAATCCAGTTTGAGAAAAGAGGCGTTTAAGGATAACCCGATTAAGGGTAAGTGTTGTCTATTAAGGAAGTAGCTCCATTAGAGGAGGAACACCCTAGGGATAATGAATACCAAGAGTGACTTATTAAGTAAGGATATATTATCCGTTTGTTGAGCCCATTGAGGCGAAATGTTATGTGATGTGTGTTTACTGTTACATGCATGATTTAAATATAATCAACCGCATGCTAAGACGACAATTAGTTGTGCGTGGCCCGGTAGCATGTGGGCTGCGGGATTACCATACCAGCAAAGGTGCTGAGCCCCTTGGGGGCCACCCTTTCTCTCTTTTCCTATTTCAGGTACAAGGAGCTGGAAGCCGTTCGAGAGTAGGACGGGGTAGTCATTGTACATGGGTAATTGTTTATGTTGTATATATACAGTAGGTGTAATAAGACCGAAATTGTTATCGGCATTAGTTATAAATACTCGGTATAGTGGAAGGTGTATGTTGTTGTTGTGTTAATGGAAAGGGATAGTAATGTGTAGTCGCTCGGGATTTAGCCCATCAGACCGGTACAATGAGTATGTATTAGCCTTGTTAGCCACGTGAGTGGCTAACGGCGTGTAACACCAACGAGTTAAGTAATGTGATGAGGTTGTTCTTCCGCTGCAGTTTATTGTGTAGTGTGTAATGTTGGATGGGGGGTGTTACAAATATGAGAATTCAATTCATCTTAACAAATCTTCAACTTGACTTGAATTCCTTTTCAAGAGTAAATATTTAAAACTTATTCCTCACCGCCAAGAGTCTCAAGGGCTAATCAACGGGTAGATGAAAGTCCCACTAATTTCTCAGACAAGGTGTACTTGGATTTGGAAGGGACTCAATAAACTTGTCAATAGGATTTTCCAAAGTTTGGATCTTGTTAAATATATCATCTTCATCCACACCGTCATGAACAAATTGATATATGAGTAGTGATGCGATCTGTTTATACATATGGGTTGACTACGACAATAGGGCCTTCCATTTTTAGGCCCAACTGAGAACAAAAGGCTTCAAGTGGCCAGTTTTCAAGCCCGAATGGCTTGAGAGCTAGGTTGTTGGACATCAGCCCATATGGGGTGTTACAAATGGTGTCGGAGCGAACTCGGGACCTGTCCGGATGGGGGCTATGACACATACCGAGGAGGTCCTTGGGACTTGGATGTTAAGCTTGCGACGAGGATGTCATGTTCTTTGAGTAGAGGAGTATGTGATACCCCAACCCACATCGAGATATTAGTGATATAATTGGTTTATAAGGATACATATGGGTTGACTATAACAACAAGACATTCCACTTTTAGGTCCAGGTGAGGACAAAGGGATTAAAGTGGCTAGTTTTCAAGGCCAAACGGCTTGAGAGCTAGATTGTTGGATAATTGCCCATATGCGGAGTTACAAAAGTGATAAAAAATCATGTTCTATATTGAAAAAGTTGATCCTTAGTTAAATAAATAGGGCTCTGGCTATCATAACGGACAAAGGTTGCCCCATTAATTGATGTGAGATCATCATTTAAGTTTATAGCCTAAAGGTCCTTTTTCAGCTTCACTCAAGGCCATATATTCCTAGACTTGACATATAACTGCTAATAATGTTGACGACATGAGCAATATTAAACTAGAACATACCATATCATACAAGAGGCTCCAAACTACGTTACAAAATGGAACTTTTAAACATATAGCTCCCCTCCTCATGAGATCGTGATCATAAAACCGTGGAAAGTTCTAAGTGAGTTGTAAGTAGTGTAGAAACAGTATTGACATTATTCATGCCATAACAACTTAGGAAATTTTCAATATAGATGCTCTAGCTGAGATAAAAATTTTCAATAGCTCATTCATGAGATATCTCCTTATTTATGGTCTTTTTCACTACACCTAGATCCTCCGTCTCAAACTCACTATGCAGTTAGTTCTTGAGCCTGCCAACTTCAAACTATCTTTGCAAGAGATTAGCATATTATCAACATACGAAAGGAGATAAATAAAGGTGACACCACCAACCTCACAAACATATATACAACTATCATACTCGCGTCAAGAAACCTTGTAAAGTCATCAAAGATTTAGACCTTGTATACCAATACCTGGAGATTGCATTAGGCCATGTGAAGACTTCTTTAGTAACTAAACATTGCATTTCTTTCCTTCAACTTTGAATCTTGAAGGGTCACGAATGAAGACTTCTTCTTCCAAATCCTCATAAATAAACAATGTCTTTACTTCCAGATGAATTAGCTCCAATTCAATTTTAGGAACAAGAGCTAGTAAAATGTGGATAATGAAGTGCTTCACGATAGTAAAGATATTGTAGTAATTAACACCAACAATTTAACTGAATCCCTGAGTAACCAATCTCGCTTTATAGAGAGTATCCTCACATCAGGAATGCATTATTTTCTCTTGAACACCCCACTTGTAATCAGTGGTGTTATCTTTGGGTGGCCTCACAAGGTTCCAGGTCATATTCTGATTCAAGGGTTCCAACTCCTCTTGCATAACCACCATCGATTTCTCAATATCATTGCAACCATGATTTATAATAAGAGATGGTTCATCTGATGAATCCACCCACTAGAAACAGACAGTACACAAGGTACTAGGTTTTGATATCTTGTGAGTGATCTAGGCTACCTCCTTTCTCTTTGTACTACGTAAGAGGTGTTTGTTCCTATTCCCAACCGAGACTCTTCAATGAATGGCATATATAGAAGAATTGGATGATATCTTGGGAATCTCCACCTTCACTTTATCAAATGATTATTTATAGTACTTCAATCATCACAAGAATACACCTTCCTTAGATTAAGCGTGGAATATTAATCAAAAGTAACATCACGACTTAGAAATGACTTATTAGTAGGATTCAACACCTTGTAACCCTTAAATCCAGAGCATGGAAGACCAAAAATCCTTATAGTAAAATAAAGAATTACCTGACTATATCTGTTCTAGAGTCTTAAATTTCAAAGCTGAATAAGGAGAACGATTTACCAAGTAGCAGAAAATGGAAGAAGCTTCTGCCCACAACTCCCTTTCTAAACTAACACTTGACACCATGCAACGACACAAGTACAAAGTTAGGTAATGCCTTCCAATTAAGACCATTTCCGTCCTTAAAAAATTTATATGCTTGCCCGTCTACTTCTTTATCATGATCTTTCAATCTTTAAAAGTTTCAAAGAACTCATCTTTAATCATAAGGTAAGAAACCTAACACTTTCTTTTGTAATCATAGGTTGTAGTTAACATATACCGAGCACAATTGAGGGATTGAACTTGTGAAGACCCACAAGTTAGAGTGAACATAAAAAGATACCTTTGGTAGAATGTGTCCCTAAGCTAAAGCTAACATGCTTGTGTTTTACTATAAACATTGTGCTCACTGACCCCAGGTCAACCATCTTCTGAGTTCCAAGAAGACTTTTTTACTAAGCTCCAACATGCCCTTCACACTTATATGGTCCATCCTCATATGTCATAACTAGGTATAATCATAATTAGCTACACTTTCATCGATACAAGACCACCACTGGAACCCTTTAGAACATCACCTTCAACGGTGTACTTGCAGTGTCCATAATCTAGTGTGATGAATCTTTGTCTTCGTGATGACTAGTGGTGAGGATATACTCTCCTTCGTTGGCAACACTGGCTTTATTACTAGTTTGATCCAAGGTGCTGGTCTTATTGCTTTGCTCTTGCTTTTGCATCTTATTTTTTAGCTTTCAAAAATATTATTTGATGTGATCTTACTATCTAAAATAATTGCATGACACACCTGTGGACTCTTGATTTTGATTGAGGCTTGTCATGATTTCTTATGAAGCTTTTCACCTGGATTCTTCCTCGTGCAACAACATTTACCAAGATTTTCTTTAGTCTTGGCTAGCTGATTGTCAATGAGATCTCGTCAAAAAAGAACATGCTAAACCTTGTCCGTTGTTATATTTAACACACCCATAAAACAAAGTTTCAGTAGCACTTTTGTAAGATTTGAACAAAGAACTAAGTAAGTTAACTGCTAAATCCTTACCATTAATCTTCACTAATACTTTCAAGATCCATAATGATGGAGAGAATTCATTGAGATGAGTCTTGATGGATTGACCCTCTCAAGGCAGAGGTTTTGACTTCTTCACTTTAGGAAGAGACCATTTGTGACACTCTTCATCATACAAAGCGACTCTAATTTCAAACATAAAGCCTCTGCGGTTTTCTTTAAGGCAACCTATATTAGGACTTCATTTGAAAGACAAAGTTGTATAGCAGTCATTGTCTTTTGGTCTATTTTCTCACAATCATCATCCGCCATGTCAACTGGTCTTGGGCCCAAAGCTTGATGCCAATAATGTTGGCGTAGGATGGTGTTGTCGTATAGCTTTATGTTTATTTGTAGCTTATTCTGTTTATTAACAACAATTTAGGTTGGTTTTTACATATAGATATTTAGATAGATATTATTTCCCAGTTTGTTAGAGAGTAAATAGTTAGAAGATAGTTACAGAATAAATAAATATGATAGATATTATAGTCTAACTATTAGAAAACCCTAATCTATCTATAGGGCTATATAAATAAGGCTCTTGCCTCTCATTTATGTATATATGTGATTTATAAAACTCTTCATAGTATCAGAGCAGGAGCGATCTGCCATTGCTGTCGTTTTTTTGCCTTGCTATTGTTTTTTCCATATCTATCTCTAGGGCGTGCAAATCTGCAACCACTATCTTATTCCTCCACTAAATCTCTCTTCGTACTATCGTATTCCTCCATTGAATCTCTCTTCGTACTCCATTTCTCAATCAAATTTTGAAACTATCTTCCTTTTCCAGTAATCTACATCTGTTGTGTATGAAAATTATTATGGCTAGTCAAGACAAAACTCAGTCTAAACCCCAAAAGGTGGAACTTTTAAGCGTTGATAGTGCTTATAAGTTCAATGGGAAGAACTACCTTACATGGTCTCAATATGAGAAGATTTATCTCACTGGAAAAGGCATGTCAAGCATTTGTTAGAATCCAAACCAGCAGCTGATGAATCAACATGGTCTGAAACAAACACCATAGTCATGTCATGGCTGTAGGAGTCAATGGATCCGAATATTAGTGTCACCAGTATGTTCGTTGGGATTGTAAAAGAGGTATGTGACTTCATCAAGCAATCATACTCTCATGCCAAGGATGAAGTTATGCTGTTCGATCTGACTGTTAAATCAACCACTACTCATCAAGGAGAGAAAACAGTCACTGAATATGCTATAACATTACAAAACTGGTGGTCTAAAATTGATCAATATTGCAATGTCAAGGTGGTATGTACTGAGGATGCACAAGCCTTCAAATTTTTTGTTGAGAAAGGCAGAGTGTATGTCTTTCTTGCTGGTCTGAATCCTATCTATGATCAAGTTAGGGTTCAGATTTTTAGCAGAGGTGATTTCCACAGTGAAGGCCGAAGAGAGTAGAAGAAGCGTCATGCTGGAGCATAAACAAGTCAAGAATACTATTGAAAGTACAACTCTTACTACTAGAGAAGAGAAGAAAGAACAAAAGTTCTACAGTCATTGCAAGAGGTCCAATCATAATAAGGAGCAATGTTGGCAAATGTACCCACATCTTCAAGAAAATCAACATCTTTGAGAAAATCGAGATAATCAAAGTAGTGGAAAGGCAAATCTAACAGAAGTTCTAGCCATGAGTTCAACTGATATAGAAAATCTTAGAAAGTTACTGGATCTGTTGGATAAATCACAAGGTGCCTCTTCTAATGTTGGTTAGTGTTTTCTTATTCTATCAGGTAATTTCTCAGCATGCTTAAATGCTTCAGAAAGTGTTCTTCCTTCAGATTGGATTATAGACTCTGAAGCTACTTCACATATGTCATCTTCCTCCACAACTTTCAATACCTATAAGTCTTGCTCTTTAAATTCAAATTCTCACATAACTACAATTAATGGTTCTTCAGCCACGGTAATGGACAGAGACACTTTTTTGTTTCTGATCATCTCAAATTGAAAAATCTTCTTCATGTTCCAGATTGTCTGCTAATTTAGCTTCTGTCTACAAGCTGACTAATGATCTAAACTGATTTGCCATTTTCACCTTCTTGGTATGTACTTCAGGATCAGAATTCGCGGAGGACAATTGGAACTGCTAAGCAGAAAAATGGTCTCTATGATCCGGATTTTCCACCCTCTGTCACCACAAAAAAGGCCTCTAATACCAACAATCCTGAAAAAAGGAAGATACCATTTGGCTCTCACCATCGGTTTGGCCATCCTTCCTTTGGTGTGATGAAACATATGTTTCCTAATTTGTTTATTGATGTTGATGTTTCTAGTTTTCTTTGTGAGCCTTGTGAACAAGCTAAACACACTCGTACTTTATTTCCCTTTCATAATAAAAAGAAGTAGTTTTTGTTTGCTTTAATCCACAGTGATATTTGGGGTCCTTCTAATGTGCTAAATATATCTGGTGCTTGATGGTTTTGTCACACTTATTGATGATTATACAAGGTTTACTTGGGTGTTTCTCCTTAAAAATAAGAGTGATGTAAAAGAGATTATACCTACTTTTTATACTTTCGCAAAAATTTAGTTTAACACCACCATCAAAAGAATTCGAATTGATAATGCCAAAGACTACTTCAATCAGTCCCTAACCAGTTTTTCCATTCGAAGGGCATAATTCACAAATCTTCTTGTGTACCACAACAAAATGGGATTGCTGAGAGAAAGAACCGTCATCTCTTAGAAGTTACTAGAGCCTTGTTATTCAAGTCAAATGTGCCATAATTTTACTGGGGGGAGCTGTTCTTACTGCTCGTCACCTTACTAATTATCTTTCTTCTTGGCCTCTTCATTATCAAAGTCCTATTCAATGTCTTTGGAAGGTCTACCCTGATTATGAAGTCTCTAATGACCTTGAGTTTCGGGTATTTGGGTGTACACTTTTGTCCATGTTCACAATGCTCACAGAGGGAAGCTAGACCCAAAATTTGTCAAGTGCATTTTATTGGATACTCTCCGACCTATAAAGGTTACAAGTGTTTTAATCCATCCACATAAAAAATGTATGTGCCAGCAGATGTGACTTTTGCTGAGGATTCTATACAAAAACAGACTCAACCAGGACTAGAAAATAACTCTCAACCACTAACCGAAGGTAATAGAGTGTTTGATCTTTCTATTCAGCCATCGTCTTCAACCTCACAACAGCAGTTGCCTATAGCACCACAGAATACCTTGTCACCTATAGCTCCACAACCAAGTCCTAACCCTATACCACAAGAACAACCACCGTTTGATAAGGGTTTATTCCAGAAGAGTAGGGACCATGGATCTACAAAGAGGCTTCTCCAATTGCTGATTCTGAAGACACTCCAGCTTTCAACGAGTCCAATAATCCTCTTGATCTTCCTATTGCTGTTAGAAAAGGAGTTTGTACGTGCACTCAAACTCCTCTTTATCCTATGTCTATTTTTTTTCCTTTGATCACTTCTCTCCCTCTAAGGCCTTGTTCATTCAAAATATCATATAATTGCTATTCCCACAAGTGTTTCTGAAGCATTAGCAAAAAGCGAATGGAAAGAAGCCATGAAAGAGGACATTAGGGCACTTGATAAAAATAGAACCTGGGAAATTGTTGATAAACCACCAGGAAGAATATTGTTGATTGCAGGTGGATTTTTATTGTTAAATACAGGTCAGATGGAAGTTTGGAACGCTATAAGGCAAGGCTGGTTGCCAAGGAATTTACACAAACATATGGGATACACTATCAAGAGACTTTTGCTCCTATAGTTAAACTCAATACAGTGTGAATCATCCTTTCTTGTGCTGCTCACTTTAATAGGGGGCTTGCTCAATATGATGTTAAAAATGCTTTTCTTCATGGTGACGTGCATGAGGAGATTTACATGAGAATTCCTCTTGACTTTAATGCTTCTGACGCAAAGAATAAAGTTTGTATAGTCTCAAGCGATCTCCAAGAGCTTTGTTTGAGCGATTTGTAGGAGTTATGAGAGCTACTGGTTATCATCAGAGTCAAGGTGATCATACACAGTGTATTCGACACTCTGGCTCAGGTGGAGTGGTTATACTGTTGGTGTATGTTGATGATATTATTGTGACAGGAAGTGATGAGCGAGAGAAAAGAAGAGACTAGAGCAACAACTACAATCTTAATTTGAGATCAAAAACTGGGATCTCTCAAGTACCTCTGAGGAATTGAAGTAGCTCGATCATCCCATGGCATCTACATCTCCCAACAGAAGTATATTACCGATTTATTGATTGAAACAGGAAAGTTCGGATGTAAACCAGTGAATTCACCTATGGATCCAAGCCAGAAACTCAAGAAATTAAAGGATGAACCTAGAGTAAATGTTCAAATGTATCAACGTCTATGTGGTAAGCTGATATATTTAGCACATATTTGACCTGATATAGCCTTTGTTGTTAGCATCCTTAGTCAGTTTATGCATGATCCTCAAGAATCACATCCACAAGCTGCATATCGTGTATTGCATTATCTTAAAGGAGCTCAGACAAAGACATTCTGTTTTCTCGAGGGAAGAAAATGGATCTTCAAGCTTTCACTGATGTAGATTATGCTGGATCTTTGGTTGATCGAAGATCTACAACAGGGTACTGTGTTTTTCTGGGAGGAAATCGGTTAGTTGGCGAAGCAAAAGCAAAATGTTGTAGCTCGGTCTTCAGCTAAATCTGAGTTTAGAGCTTCAGCACATGGGCTGTGTGAGTTGTTGTGGATCAAGATAATCCTAACTGATCTTCAGATTGAGTTGGAAACACCTATAGAGCTAAGGAGTGATAACAAATCACCTATAAGCATTGCTCTTAATCCAGTCCAACATGACCGGACATTGCATGTGGAGATTGACAGACACTTTATCAAGGAGAAATTGGATGAACAACAAGTTATGTTGAGTTATATTCCATTAGATGATCAAACAACAGATGTGTTCAATAAACCATTACATGGTCCAAGTCAACTCACTTGTTTCCAAGCTTGGAATGCAAATCTTTACATTCCAACTTGAGGGGGAGTGTTGTCGTATAGCTTTCTGTTTATGATAGCTTACTCTGTTTATTTACTACAATTTAGATTGGCTGTTACATGGAGATATTTAGATAAATATTATATTATTCCCAGTTTGTTAGAGAGTAAATAGCTAGAAGATATTTATTTATTCTGTTAGTTACAGTATAAATAAATATGATAGATATTATAGTCTAACAATTAGAAAACCCTAATCTATCTATAGGGCTGTACAATTAAGGCTCTTGCCTCTCATTTATATATCTACGTGATTATATAAATCTTAAGATGCCTTGCATCTTGATCTTCCGTAGACCAAATCCACATTCTAGTCAAAATTCTCAATATCAAATTTTGTAACCATCTTGACACAACTACCACATATGTTAAGAGATAATGTGGAAATGGTAGGTATAAAATGATTGTTACCAAAAATAATGTGAGGTAAAAAACCGGAAATAAAAATTTTGTAGTTCATCTATGCATACTTCACCGACTGCGAGGAGTTGTTCACAATATGTGGAGAGTACAACTTACAAAAGGAGATAAGACATTCAAAATCTCACAAGATAACTCTCATACGCCTCACAACTCACTTAAAAAGTGATCTTATTACTCTTAAGTTTTCTCTATTCAAAGAAGTCTCTAATTTTTTTTATAGTTACGGTAATGGGTAGATTTCAAACCCAGGACCTTTGGTTCTAGGATACCAATCATCTACCGACCAAGCCACAGGGGCTTGGCAAGAACTCTCTAGTTATTAGAAAAAGGGAAGATTGCTTAGATAATAATAAGTGATAAAATACGACATCTTTATATAGTGTCAGTGATCTTTGGAGTCATCTCAACAATCATATATAAGTTGGGGCATTTTAAACCACATAAAACTGATAATTAATTGTGCACTTTAAAGATGACATATTTATGCCACTCAATGGAATATAAGGTAATTCCCATAAGTTGAAGCAAAACTTCAGTGAGTTAATTTAGATTAAGTTGAGAATTCATGACAGATTTAACAAGCAAAATTGAGCATAGCAACGTGGATATATAGATATGTAAGCAATAAAACATTCGATCAATATTTTTTTATCGGATTTTATCAGGGCATGCAGGTGGTACTTGGTTAAAGAATTAACACATACTAAGCTTACAAGAAGTGAGATTGGGTTCTCAGAGCTTACAAATGCCTGCACTAGACTGCGATGAACTGCATTCCCATTCCTCACCTGCAACAGTAGTCGTTCGGGTCACTAAAACTTTAAAAATATGGTTCAAATCTTAAATTCTACTATATTGTTTTGAAAACTATAGTCAACTTCTACATGTAGACTACTCAAATACAAACGCAACAAACAAGATACATTTATAGCGCTGACCTTCTTCTTGGTAGTCTCAGTCTGGTTAGCAATAACCTTATACTGTCAAGAATGTAGACACAAGTCATAGAGTTTAGATCAAAACTTGACGGACTAATACGCTTGAAATAAGATGTAGATAATATATGATAGAAAACAATCTTCAGTAGGATCATGTAATGGCGAGTTTGCTCTTTTATGATTTTAACCACACGGCAGGGGCTCCAGACTTCCGGTCCTCCTAAATTATCTTACTTTTTATACATATTAGATGTTTTTGACCATTTTTACTATTCACTTTTTAACTATATCTCTGGCCTATCTTTCTTCTCAACGCACTTTATTTCAACTCCACATAAAAAAAAGAGGTAAAATAATATCAATTTTGTCTTTTCAATTTCTATATTTTGAATTTACTTTCTCACACAGCAAACCACGAGCAATGGTTACTCTAGTGTCTTAAATTTCTAGCCAGCTAGCTAGTTGTTTGTTTAATTAATAAGATTGTGATCAAGGTTGAGACCCAAATAACTATATATATATATAATACGTACATACCTTGCGCTCTCGAATAATCCTACAGCATTCTCCATCTCTTGCTGAAGACAGACTAATTCCTCCATACTCAAATCATTGAGACAATCTCCCATCCTCCGCCTGTTAAGGTCAATCACACACATCATAAAATAGAACATTCTCATTCTCCCACAGAATCAAATTAACTTCAAAATAGAACTCCTGGGTACCTAGCTAGCTCGTTCTAGAATTTAGCTGGCTTAATTATATCTCATTAACACACTGAGTTTAACCTTTAAGCAAAACTGGTTTTGGAGCTAGAAAATGAAGTATCTAATTGAAGGAAACAAATATACAACTCTAGCTATAAATTTTGCAGAAGAAGCTGTAAACCTTATTTCCCTCTGGAGACTCCTGCCATGCTCCTTGAGCTTCCTAGATTCATCTGCATCTTCTACAGATCCATACACAGATGTTTTCAGTTAGGGTTTTAATAATATAAGTAAAATAAATTTCGCTAAACAAGTAACCGGTTAAGTGAGGAGATCGAAGTAGAGAAAAGAGATTAATCATAACATAATAGATGGAACAAAAAAGTACCAACCCGTAATGAGAGCTCCAGACATCGGCGCCCAACGCTTGTTGGTACAGATCGTACATCTCCTTCGTTCTGTAATCAGCAGCAAAACAAAAGTATATACATTAAGATCTCGCGCGAGATAGCTAGATAGATCCATCTAGGGTTTCAAGTGAAGATGATTACGTACGAGGTGTTAGGTGAGACGTATTCATGGACAAGTTTGTAGGTACTAGAGACCATGATAATGGAAACTTTCGCATCACAGAGGACAGTAAGTTCCTTGGCTTTCTTGAAGAGTCCATTCCTTCTCTTTGAGTAAGTAACTTGCCTGTTGGTTGTGTTTTCTATCCTCTTTATCTGTATTTTCCCCCTGGCCATCATAGATCTGATGTACAAACTCAACGGAGAGGAGGAGTGCAGGAGGTACTGAAGGATCGATGAAGATTTACAAAGAGAGAGAAGAGGGTGGTGAGGAAGATGATGAGAAAGAAAAGAGATGTGAAGAAGGGAAAATAGATAAGGATTGAGTAGTAACCCTGAATTGTGAAAGGTTTCTGCAGGGAGTTGATGAAAGGTTGAAAGTCACAGTTCCTCCTTTTGTCGGATGCTGAAATGTATCCAACAGTACTTAACCAGTCCCCTCCACTACAATTTACTTTTTTTTTTTCAAAACAATTTAGAGTTAAGTCTGGACAGCTAGCTAGCTGACTCGTATCAATTCACTGATCATGGTTAGGCGGGTTGAGATCAGATCGGAAGGGGTAGGTGTAAATACCGCAGTTCCGATCAGGCCGCGGGCACGCCACTGAAAGAATAAAACGGCCAATTATGTGGCAGTCCATATGAGCGGATTGTTTATGTCCCATATCAGGGAGTGTGTAAAATGTGTGTTAAAATTTAATATTCAACACCATAGTTCATCTAAATATAAATTTTCAATATCAGATAAATGTTTTCAGAAGTTTAAAAAATTTAGGAACGATATACTTTGAAACTCAATTATTCATGTCTCACAATGTACCCTATTACGTGTAATGACCTGAATAATAACTATTTTCATATGTTTCATGTTCACAATATGTTACTTTTTTATTTATGGACATTTTTATTAAATTTTACAATTTTTTAAATACTATAAAAATAAATAATTTTTTTTGAATAAAGGTGAACTATATAAATGATAAATAGAGTTTATACAAAAGAAGATACATAGGGGTCCTATGTATCCGATACCCAAGATATACAAATCAGAGTGGGGCACCGAGTTTCAAAAAGGTGGCGATGGGCCGACCTAACCTAATACATTGTAGCCAAGAAGAAAGAAAAGAGAGGAGGGAAGAGAGAGGGGGGGGGGGGGGGGGGGGGGAACCATTAGGACTCTAAGATCTGATTAAGCCAGGGCACCATCTCGGCTTGGAAGGAGTTTGGTCCAGATTGAGGCTTTAGTCGCGGTCTTCACGTCAGTGATAATGAGGGGGGGGTCTTTGGCGTGGCCTGTCATGGCTCGCCTACATCTTTCAGTCCATATGAAGTAAACAGTATTCGCGATGGCAGCTCGTCTGACGGAGTCCTTGGGCCTTTTCCGCTTGCAGTAGTGGGATAGCCATGAAGCGCAGCTGCGAAGGCTTGATCTATTGGTGGGTATCCCGAGCCAGTCACAGATAGTCCACCATATCCTGCAAGTAATCCTGCACAAAAAGAAAAGGTGGCCACTTGTCTCTAGAGCTTGCTCACAGAGCCAGCATCTGTTAGCTAGGCTAATGCCCCACTTTTGTAATTTATCACAGGTCTTAAGTCTACCTTTAAGGGTAACCCACAATATGAATTTAGCTTTAGGGAGCGCCTAAGTCAGCCAACAGATTTTGTACCAGGGGAAAGGCCTATTGGGGGAGGAGACATCTTGATAAATTGTGCTAACCCTGAGACGGGGAGGGTAGGTGAGGAAAAGAGACGTGGCATCCTGGATAGAGCCACACTGTTTGGTCCACCAATCTCTGGCTCTAAGAATAGATTTCCAGATCCATGGGTCATCTCCGGCGGGAGAATGAGTCCAGATGTTGGAGTTTCCTAGGTAGACACTATGGATCCAAAGTCTCTCAGAGTTATTAATGATAGCCAAAATAGTCTTAAGAAGGAAACAAATATTCCACTTATGGACATCCTTAATTCCAAGCCCCCCGTTACGCTTGGTGAGACAGACTGAGTCCCATGCCACTGGAGGGGTGGGGTTGTTGGCGCTGTCCCTGGACCAGAGAAAGGAGCGGATCTTCCTAACTAGTCTTTGGATTATATTCTGGGGATAGCTACAGACGAGGCCCAGAAGCCAATGATACCAAATAGGGTGCTTTGGATCAGGATGAGTCGCCCCGCAAAGGAGAGATGCCTACCACCCCAGGAGGATATAGCCCTTTGGATGTTGTCAATAAGAGGAGCGAAATAAGATGATTTGGGCTTCCTGGCCGAGATAGGGATACCTAGGTAGCGGAAGGGAAAGGAGCCCAGATTGAAGCCTGTGAGGAGAGAGGAAAGTGTTTTTTGCAGAGGGGGAGACCCCTCCTAGAAAGATGTCACATTTAGATGGGTTGAGTTTGAGGCCCGAAGCTTCAGAGAAGAGGTTAACCTTCTCGAGCATAAGGGAGATGGAGGTATGGTCCCCTCGACAAAAAAGGAGTACATCATCAGCGAAAGACAGTGGGAAATATTAAGGGATTTACAAGAAGGGTGGTACCGGAATCCGGGATCTTGGGGGAGCTGGTCGAGCAGACGGGAAAGCATGTCCATGACTAGGACAAAAAGGTAGGGGAGAGAGGGTCCCCTTGGCGCAAAACCCTTTCGCCATTGAAAAGCCCCTTAGGGGAGCCATTCAGGTTAATAGAGTACGAAGGGGTGGAGACACATTGCATAATCCAGTTGATGAATACTAGAGGGAAGTTTAGGAAGGCCATAGTGTCACGGAGGAAGGGCCAATCCACCGTGTCGAAAGCCTTTCTGATGTCCATCTTCATCATGCATCGGGGGGATATCTGTGCTCTTTGGTAGTGTTTCATTAAGCAAGAGCACAGTTGGATGTTATCCGAAATGAGGCGCCCTTTTATAAAGGCCCCTTGGCTCTCATTGACAATATCAGGGAGGACCTCCTTAAGGTGAGCAGCAAGGATTTTGCTTATGATTTGTAGATAGTATTACAGCAGGAGATGGGCCTATAGTCACTGGGAGTGGATGCTGAGTCGGATTTGGGGATAAGAGTGATGAGGGTCGAGTTGATCTCTTTAAGCAAGTTACCGCTATGAAAAAAGCTTTTGATGGCCAGGCTGAGATCCTCACCTATGATGGGCCACACAGTTTTAAAGAATTTGGAGGAGAATCCGTCAGGGCCTGGGGCTTTGTCGTCTCCAATGGAGAAAAGGGCTACCTTAATATCCTCGTTACTAACCTCCCTAAGGAGGGGAGTCCAGCTGGATAGGCCAAGAGTTATGGTATTGTCCAGGTTGAGTTCCGAGAGGGAGCCTGAGGGGGGGGGGGGGGGGGGTCCTAGTGCCCATGATACCTTTGAAGTGGGAAATAAGGCAGTTCGCGATCTCTGCCGGATCAGAGAGCTCCACCCCTAGATCGTCGGTGATAGAAGCTATAGAGTTTTTGTTCCGTCTGGCCTTAATGGCTCTATGGAAAAAGGAAGAGTTCACGTCAGCTAGCTTGAGCCAGCGGGTCTTAGAGAGCTGACGAAGGAACAAAAGCTCCTGGTGGTTGCGGAGCCGAAGAGCATACCTAAGAGATTTCTCTTTGGAGATAAGAGTGGAGTTCCAAGGGTCCCCATCAAGTCTTAATTGGGCGTCACTGAGCTCTTCTCTAATGGATTGGGCTTTATGGGAGAGAGAGCTGTATTCCGTTCTGTGGAGAGCAAAGAGTTTGACTTTAAGAAGGCGAAGTTTTTTGACAAAAGAAAACAACCTGCTCCCATTGATGGGTACTTTCCAAATTCCATCGACGGTGGGGAGGAAGGAGGGATCCTTAGCCCAAATGTTAAGGAACTTGAAGCATCTGTGGTAGGGGGAGGGCGAGGAAAGGAGATGATAATGGGGCTATGGTCAGAGATGAGCGGGGGAGGGAAGGTGCAAAAGCTAAGCGGGAAGGCAGTGACCCATGCTTCGTTTACTAGGGCACGGTCAAGTTTTCCCATAACACGGGCATGACCATGCTGGTTATTCCACCATGTGAAGAAGCGTCCATAAAAGCGAAGGTCATTGAGTTCAGCTCTAGCTACACAGTTTGCGAAATTCTCATATTCTCTAGGGGGGTGGGCCGGCAACTTTGTCTGTCTCCCGCGTACAGGATGTTATTGAAATCTCCTGCAACCATCCACGACCTATGGGTCGAGTTGCTTAGGTCCTCAATGTCGGACCAAAGGAGGGATTGGAGAGTGGGATTGTTGTGACTGTACACAACAAAAGAGTGAAAGGTTGGGATCCGGGGGGTAAGGCTACGCAAGTTAGCATTTGATCCGAGGAGCGAAGGGGAGAGAGGTTGATATGGGTAGGGTTGAAGAGGATCCAGATACGACCGTTGGGGTGGGCAGAGTAGTTGTGGATGACGTCCCAAGAGGGGAAGTGGCGGGAAAAGATGGAAGAAGAGTTAAGAGCTGTTACTCGGGTTTCCAAGAGAGCAAGGACGCAGAGATTGTGGGTCCTGACAAAAAGCTTAATCTTACGAAGCTTTGCGGGGTCGTTGCAGCCCCTAATATTCCAAATAACAATCTTCATTAGGGAATGTTTGGGTGGGGAGAGGAGGAGATACACACATCGGGGCCAAGCTCAAAGAGGGAGAACGAGTTAGCAAGCTCTAGGGGGGCTCCAAGGGGTGGAGGAGTAGGCTTACCCCTAGGGGGGACAAGCTGCCAGGGATCAGTATGAAGGGGCTCAAGAATGAGCTGGAGAGAAGGGGACATAGGCATAGGGGAGAGGGAGGGTAAGGAAGTAGATCTGTTGATGGTGGGTCTAGGCGCTGAAGGTGAGGCGGGGCGGAGGAGAGGCCCTTAGGACCAGAAGGAGGAGGGCGGGTTTCGACAGGCCGCCAGATAGGATTCACTATCGGCCGAGCCTTAGGGGGCCGGGCGGGTGCGCCTGGGGTAGGGAGCAAGGGAGAGGGTTAGAAGAGGGAGGAGGGGCTTTCCTTGATTTAGGAAGGTAAGGAGCTAGAGGGGCCAAGGGGCCCTGGGAGGAGGGGCAGTGATGGGAGGGGTGACCAGGCTGTTTACAGGAAGAGCAGGTAACCGGTTCCCACTAAAAAACAACAGGCTGGAATAAGAGACCCCTAGGAGTACGAATTTCCACTTCTCTTACCAGTTCTTGGCTAAAGTCAACTTCAACCAGAATTCTAGCAAAGGAGATTCGGGATTTTTCAGCGGTGGGTTGATCAGTGTAAAGAGGGGTACCTATCCTAGAGCAGATTTTCCTAAGGCTCGAGCAAGACCAAAGGCTGATGTGTAGCCTGGGAAGCTGGATCCACACTGGGATGCGATTTAGGTCCTTGGGGTTAAAAGAAATATCTGGGGACCATTTTTTAAGAACGAGGGGGGGAGGAGTTTAGGAGCCATGGGCCTTTGGAGAGGACAAGCTCGACATCCTCCTCCTTGTCAAATTTGAACATATACCAACCCTCTTCATGTAACAGAATTTGAGGAGTTGGGACAAAGCTCCAGGCTCTTCTCACAAAATTCTTCACAAGGTTAAACCCATATTTCTTGCCCCAAAGGTGCCCAACTAGAGAGTGCTTCCAGTACCCGATTTCAGATACCAAGTCCTCTTCTTCTATGGAAACAAAGGGGCTACTATCTCCGGGCTCAGCACAATAATTAGAATTCAATGACATACCAGAAAATGACTTCTGTTTGGCAAGCAGAAATTCTAAAAAAGAAGCCGGGTCTGGAGACCCGGTGGCAACCAAGGATGGAGGGTTAGAAATATGACCTGGGACCGGACGCTGAGTGTTGGGGGGCGGAAGAGTGCGGGGCCAATCCAGAGCCTGGAGGCGCCGAGCCAAGCACAGAGGGGGAAGGAGCAGTAGGCTGAAACGATTGGCCTGCTACTGGAGTTGAGCCAGCTGGACGGTCAGCAAATGGAGGAGGAAGACTCGCACCAGCCTCACCTGAGCATGAGACCATCGATGCTGGGGCCACCAAGGGAAGAAAAGCGGAACCGGTAGCAGGAGCCACCAGATCTACGAACAGGTTGATGCCATCGACCGGAGGAGCCTCTACAGAGGGCGCCGGACCACTGGCTGGGGAAGGGTTGCGCATGAAAAGAGCAGTCGAGGGGGAGGAGGCCACCGACGAGGGGGGGGGGGGGGGTTGGCCTGTCTGAGCCGGCGACGGGGAGGAGTGCGCCTGAGATGCCCTAGTAGAAGGACGGCGGTGGACCATAACAGCAAGGCGAGAGAACCGAGAAGAGCTAGACGAAGGAGCAGAGGCAGGGCGAGCTTGGTGAAGGAGCATAACTAGGAGGAGGCCAGGACCACCGGGCGGCGGGGACCACCGGGGGAGAGCAGACCGCCGGAGATGGGGGAGGGAGAACAGAGAAAAGGGACGGGACGGGATGAGCTGCAGGGTAGGAGGAGATCGCCAGAGGTGGAAGCGCGTGGGGCGCGTACTAGTCTAGCAACGAACCTTTATAAATAAATAATTACTTAGATATATAAAGGGTAATAAAATTATAAAAAATAACAAGAAAGATATAAATTTAAAATAATGTTATTAATTCTAAAACATTAATATAAACAAAACTTCAAATAAATTAATTTTATTTTCTTGTCTTTGTTTTTGGGAAAATTCACGATATACCCCTGTTTTCTTTCGTAATTCACAATATACCCCTGTGTTTTCCGTAATTCAACTTTAAACATGCTTAAATGTTGTCCAAAATTGATGAAACTTTACATGGACGATGATAAAGTGTTATATTTTCTCCAATATCAAATTTGATGTTTTTTTAGCTCACATGTGACCTGTGGGACCCAATGAACATGTGGCATATTCATTGGGCCCCACAGGTCACATGTGAGCTTAAAAAACTTCATATTTGATATTGGAGAAAAATATAACACTTTAGCATCATCCATGTAAAATTTCATCAATTTTGGACAACATTTAAGCATGTTTAAAGTTGAATTATGAAAAACACAGGGGTATATTGTGAATTACAAAAGAAACAGGGGAGTATGTGAATTATAATTATATGTGATTATTTGATTTTATTGAATTTCAATTCATCAAAATATGACATTATAATAAGTATATATATAATATATATATAAATATATATATATATATATATATATATATTATATTTAATTACAAACAAAATAATCCAATATAAGATGAGATAGTTGTATATATTTTTTGTAATTAATTTGTAAAATAGAAAGAGGAACACTTAAATTTACATACAACTACCAACTCTTCTTATATTGGATTAATTGTGTTTATAAATAGAAATATTTATTTTATTCATAATATTTAACTATTACCTAACCATCATTGCAAATATTCTAATAAAAATGTAAATGATAATTAGTAAAAAAGGAAAAAAAAAGAGAACAAAAAGGAAAAAAAAATTGCTTGAAGTTTTTTATATGTTTCATATTTAAGAATTATTACTTTTATATCTTTTTAGTTCTTTTTTTAAAACTTAATTGTCCTTTTAATATCTTTGTAATTATTTACATTTTTGTAGTGTTTTAACTTTTTTTAAAAAAAATCATAAAATGCCCCTGAATAAAAAAAGTGACATCTTATGAACTTGAAACATGATCTGCCAAGTTAAGGATAAAACAATCAGTATTCAAGGTCATTTCACGAAATAGGGGTCTATTGTGAATTATGAAACTTTTTCATGGCGTATGAAGAACAAGTTCGAAAAATAGTTGTATCTCGCATTATATAACTTTTCGTCGCATATTGTGAATTTTTCCAAAAAATTATTTTGAATGTTTATGATGATACACTAAATGAGGACATAATTCATTAAAATTGGTATTATGATTTATTAACTTCCAAGTGGTGAATCAGAAATTTTTCCGTCGGGCAAACTTTGGAACTGATAATAGATCAATATTGTTTTGTGGTGTATTATTATTGTATTGAAGTGTTATTATTATTTTATAATGTATTTTAATCCTTTTAATATGGTGAATCATATTTTTTTCTAACATAACAATTTTGAAATATATATTGGATTATTATGTTGTGGTGTATTATTATTGTTGTATGGTGTATTTTAAATTTTATATAGTGAATCATAAGTCATATATATGTATATATATATATATATATATATAATATATATATATATATATATATACTTGTTAAAATAAAAGTTTTAGTTATCAAAACACATCCATCTCTGGTCTTGTTTGGAAGAGCTTGAATTTAGATGAACAATGATACCAAAAAAATCATTTTGGATTCATATATTAATAGTTACAATCATTTTAAAAAATTATTAAAAATAACAACTTAATGTATAGTCAACAACCACATTGACTAATATCCTCCACGAGTTCTAACGATTTTGCTCACCTATCTGGTAGTATCTCTCTAATTTGGCTCTAGGGGATCTCTGTTGCCACAATCAGTGGAGGATCTTTTCTCACAATGCGAAGATCTGTCACTTACAGAAGAAGAGAAACAACCGATCTTGAAATACCCCGAACTTAAATATAGGGATTAAAAATTAACCTAATACGTGTTAAGGGCCTAATGGTACCTAATTAACACTGGTAAGGAAAAATAAATCCAAAAGAATAAATAAACTCTTAAAAGGCGGAAAACGCTAAATGAGCGTTAAATAACCATAGGAGGTATGAGACCTCGGTTAGCGTATTATGTGGATTCCAAAGGTTTAATAAGACCTAAATAATATTAGGGAACAAATCCCGAAGAAAACGGATCCTTAAAATGGATTAAAAACACTAACGAACATTAAAGCGCGTTTTTCGAGGTAACCGGGAAAACGTGACTTTAAGCGGGTCAAATAGACTCGTAACAATTTTGGTCAACTAAATAATCATTAATAAATATTAGTGAAGCTTTAGAACCAATAAAATCAATAAAACGAGAAATTAGTAAAAACTGTCAAAAACGGGAAGTCGTGGGGTAGAAACGTAATAAACCAAGACTTATGTGTCCAATATTGTAAAAAGGATTTAAAACCCTTATGGGCTCTCTGTGTGTCCGATCCCACAGCCCCACTCACACCTCTCTTTATTCCTCCTTATTTACAAGCAACAAAACAATAAAGTAATCTCACCTTTATTACTTTACTCCCTCACTCACAATTCTCTCTCCTATTCCCATTTCTCCTCTCACGTACAGCACCTCCTTCCCCTCTCTGATTTTTCTTTCTTTCGTTCTCTGGTTGCTTCCCACCGAACAGCCATGGAGAAATAGCAAAACTCACACAAACCCTCTATTCTCTCCTCTTGTAACCCACTCAAATCTCTTCCAAAAATTACAAAAATTACACCATTGTAATCCTCTCACCAAGAGCAGCTACGTTTCTATCTTTCCAAAATTCGAAAACACACATCTTCGTTTTTATGGGGGTACCCCATTTGGAGCTTCAAGATCCACCTTCCTCTTCATGTTCTAAGGTAAAGAAAGGACCAAACTCTTTCTTTATTTCCATTTGTTGCACTTTTCAGTTGAAAAACCGAAAACCCACGTGAACTCCATTTCCATGTTTAGCCATTCGGCATCTTAAAGAGGGTTGGAGGCATTGTTATTTTGCCAACTAAAAACAAGAAGTAAAGAAACAAAAACAAGAAAGGAACAAGAGCAAGGAAAGAGGAAGAAGAGGAAGGAAAAAGGAAGCAAAACGTGAGGTAAGCCTCTGTACAGATTTTTGTTTAACGTATAAGTAAGAGTAAACATATTGTCTTAACAAATGTAAACCAATGTGACAGTGGGAAATAGATGAGTGAATTAGTATTGATTGTTGAGGAGTAAGAAACCTTTGAAACGAGTGACTGAGCCGCTCATGAATGGTAACGTTGGGGTGCTGGTGTGAATATATATGTTGAGCAAGGGAAGCGTTGTGGTGTGATGTGGTAAGTGTGAGTATTTGGTGTGTGGAGAATGTAAGATTATAGGGAGAACTATGGCAAAATTTACCTAGGAACTAAGTCACTTAGGAGCTGTTAGCATTTGTAGAAGAAGAATGAAAATGGATCAGAAGTAGCAGCAGCAACTCGGTAGAACTGCAACAGAAAGAAAAGAAATGAAATAGTGGAAATGGTGAGATATCAGTAGGTTGGGGGAATTGAGTTTCGGTGATGGATTTAGGTAGGTTAGACCTTAAATGAGTAGTTAAGCGTGTAATATCAAGAGTAGAAACAATTAGGAATGGATTAGAGGAAGAAGAGAATGAAACAGAGCAAGAAAGAAAACGTAATTCGTAGCAGACCAGTGTTGGTCCGGGACTTAGGCCTTGTATTAAGTCCCGGACCAACCATTCAAAACACCCGAGAGTTTGTCAAAATTTAGGTCCGGGACTTACCCCTTGTAAGAGGACCCGGACCAGTATGTCAAATAGGCCGAGAGTGGTGTAAGTTCATGGTCCGGGACTTGGGTTAAGCATGAGGACCCGGACCACTCGTTAAAACAATTCGAAACTCACGACCAAGGTTGGTCCGGGACTAAGGATAGGGACAAGGTCCCGGACCAACACTAAATTTCACCCGAGAAGAATTTTAAGTGGGCTGTAAGTTGAGGCTTTGTTGGGGATGGTTGTATAAGTTGCTTAAGACTTAAGTAATCATAAGTAAGAGTCATTAGGAGTATAAACAAGCTAGAATGAGAATGAGAAGTAAATAAAGAATGGAAATGAAATTGTATAAGTAAGAATTAGTAAGTATGCAAAGTGGATGAACTAAGGCAATTTGAAGGGCTTAGGTAGTGTTTAGACATGTGAGATTACATGTAAGAAGATTGGAGAAACAATGGGTAAAGTATGGGACTGAAAACAGAAGTAAGAATGCAAATGCTGGGCCGGACCGAACTTGCGACCGGACTTGCAAGTTCGGTCGAGCCCAGATACAAAGACGGGAAAGCTTCTGGAATCGACCGGACTTGCGACCGGACTTGCAAGTTCGGTCGGACCAGAAAAATTCTCCGTCTGTAACCTACTGGAATCCACCGGACGTGCGACCGGACATGCAAGTTCGGTCGGCCAGAAAAATTTCCGTAGAGCAAGTTACTGGAATGGACCGACCTTGGGACCGGACTTGCAAGGTCGGTCGGCCCTGGAATTTTCACCCGATGTAACCTACTGACTCGGACCGAACTTGCAAGGTCGGTCGCAAGTTCGGTCGGGTCAAAACTTACAAAAAAAAACTATAAGACTATGGTTAGTATATGTATGTATGTATATGTATACCCACCTATACATACGTGCATATATGTGTAAGTAAACCATTGTTAAGTAATTAAAAGTAAGTAAATAAAATGTAAGTATAGGAATGTGAAGACCTAGTAAGTATGAGTTAGGAAGTGTAAGGGTAACCGAATTAAGTTAATGATAATTAGATTAATTATTCGGTTGTATGTATACCATAGGATTTGGATTGTGAATACCGGAGGAACGTTGGGATACAAGTACAACGGTGAAAGGTATGATTTCTTCATGCCCTGTATCCTAATCTGGTTACCCCGATTTGTGTGCTTATTTGACCACCTAAATAAGATAAATGCATGAATCGGACTATATTGCACTTACCTGTGCTTGACTTATGTTGTGCTTGATATTTATTGTCTTGAGCACTAGTTTGTATAATTCATGAAATATGAATGATGATGAATGGTATTCGAACCTCGTATTGTACTTGTGTAATGTATTGTACCTCGTATGTATGTGTATATGTGTATTGTATTATTGTGGCTTGGATGTTGACTTGTGCTAATTCCTAACTATCTAACTCCTAACCTAAGTGAGTAAATTGGAATGAGTACAAGTCCGATATAGCTTCGGCCACGCGTGAGGATGCGGAGTCACAAGAGGTTGGCTGCAATTCCTGACTCTTAAACTGGTCCGCGGCCCAAATCCCTTAAATGGGTAGCATCCCGGATTAGTGAGTCAAGTAAATCCCGGAGGTGGGACGGTGTAGTCCCCAGGGCCGGAGGTCCCGACGACTTAACTTGAGTAAGAGTAAGAGTAAGTAAGTATGGATCCGTAAGTATGTATGAGTATGTATGCGTATGTATGAAGTAACGAGTAAAAGAGTAATCTCCACCCGATTAACCCGGGTGGACCAATGAAGCTAACAATATGTATGTTGTGCATGAGATGTGTGTGTGAATTCGGAAGAGGTAAGTATGTACTGGTTGGCTTATATTGTATCCCTTGTATGAACTGAATTGTATGTATGTACGTTGTGTGAGTAGTATTGTATCGTGTATAAGAGCATGTATGCATGTATGCTTGTATGAAATGAACCGCATGTATTCGACCAAGTGGTCGGCGTACCCTCACTAGTACGCGGGGTATGCGGTTATCATGCTCGGCGAAAGCTGACCCCTTCGGGGGACATTTTTTTAGTGTGCAGGTACCCGAAGCGAATATGGTCAAGGAAGAGACCGGAGGCACATCCTTGTAATTAGAAGTAAGTAGTTTGTGAGGAACGGGTAGTAGTAAGTAATCTCGTAGTGAGTACGTATGAACTTTGAAGAGGTAGTATATCTGTATAAGGATCTTAGTAAACTCGGTATGTGGAATATATTGTATGGTATTTGAAGTATTGTATCGAATGGAAGAATGTAGCGTGTATTGGTGTATGAAATATATATGGTAGATATGTAATACTCGGGATTCCGGTCCATCAGACCGATGCTGCAAGCAGTAGTAGTAGTAGTCTTGTTAGCCACGTGGGTGGTTAACGGCATTGTATTACCCATAGTATGTAAGTAAGTATCCGTTGCGTGTATCTGACGTGTAAGGAGATTGGACGGTAACATGTATTAATGGTAGGGGTGTTACAAAAAGTGGTATCAGAGCGAAGTAGTATCGCTCTGATGACTGGAAATACCGAGTTTAGGAATACCGAGTTAGGAATTGGAAGCTTAGGGCTAAGGGCTGAGTGTTAGCATTAGAGATATGCTAGTTAGGAACTACCGGTGAGTACCGGATACCTACAATACCAGACCCGCCCTCCACATACCCTATTATATAACTTGGGAAAGGACGCCAGAGAGAGGAAAAGCCCTCTCACACTCGGGAAAACCCGATCTGGCAGTTGTGAAGCAATCACACGGTAAACAAGAAACGACATATGATAGATTCCAAGAACTGGAAGTCCCAGGGATGGATCCCGGTTGAACCACAATACCCGCACTAATAGTGGTGGAGTAAGCACTCCAACCACAAGGAGGCCACAACTTACAACAGCATGGGGCGACATGCTTAGCAGTCGCAGAACCTAGCTAAACAACCAGCAGCAGGAAATGAAGCACTAACCGCGCAACGGAATGGAAAGGGGAGCAGTAACGGAACCCGAGACACAAGTCTACGGGATAGTAATACTTGAATAATACCACCAACGGTATGCTAGCCGACTAAGGACATAGTCGGAGCGGAAGCGGTTAACTCCAAAACTACGATGCCATCAAGGTTGCAACACCTGGCCAATATAGCTCAGACAACTACAAGAACAACCATGAGATATAAACCAATAGGACTACAAGCGTAGTGCCTAAACAAGGAAGGCTCAGTAACCACCACAAATGTGCGGGAACGAGCCACAAGGAGCGACACTAAACCAAATAGAACGGGAACCTCCAAGGAGTGGAGAAGTACCCAGATCTACGACAGCCATGTCTAGACCACCAAGAAGCTACCTAAAGGAGCGAGTATACCAATTATAGATCAATAAGATCGAGGGAAGCGTCAACAAGACTAACAAACACAAATGGAAACCATACCGTGATCGGTATAGGATTACTCAAAAACCGCCAGTACCACGCACTTGCTACGGCAAGTGCAGTAAGAAATGACAAGTAAAGGAACACTCACACGTCACAAGTACATAGTAATGTACGGTGACTGTAACGAAACAACCACATGATCACACATCCTAACAACCAGACGTATAGAACCTTGGAAAGGCCTAACGGCCCGACCACTATATTTAGAACATACCAGTCAGCGAGAGGCTAGACTTGGTCAAGACCTCAAACGTGGCTATGCCATGAGAGATTTCTTTTAACACCGAACCATGTTTTAAAACCCAAAATTTTCTTTTCAAAACCACAACCCTCTTTTAAAAACCTTGGATTTTGAAACCAGACCAACAATATTATGGTGAGTATCATAATGATACAAGAGGAGTTGGCAACAGAATACTTCACCTAGGCGTGTGACGAACACTACGAGTATACCCGTTACGGGATGTGGGACAACCGCACTCCGAAGGAGCTTGCGGGCCTGATATATAGTTGGGTAAGTGGTAACGTATCAACATGGTACCCCACGTATGTATACATGTAGTGTCCGACACACGGGAAGTAGTCAACTCTGTTCTACTGACCATGAGTGAGTTCAATCAGAACAGCTGGACACCTCAAACGATCAAGTGTCAAGGAACTCAGAGAATCTATCTGAAGATAAGGAATGAGGATTGGGGAGTGCAAAAGCACAGATTAATAAGTATAGACATTGGATATGTCTTAAATAATCCAAACATTACATGACAGCTGGAAGGTATACCCAGCCTAAACACAGTAAGGCAATCGCTAACGTGAACACCACGATGCTCAACAAACGGGACAGATTTCCCAAGAGTAACCCCAAGATTACCACAAGTATACTCCATCATTGAAGGGAATACCAAACCTAGTCTTAAACACTAGGAACAAGCATAAACAGGCTACCCAAGGACGGGAGACGTCATGACCCAAAAGGGGAAAACTCAAGTACAACACCACAAGAAGGTACAGTGGACAACATGTCATCAGCATTAGCCAGATGTACCGGCATGCTTCAACAGCACTCAGGAGCAATCCTTGAAGGGTGTCTGAGATAACAGCAGTTGAACAAGCGTCACGATATGAGCACGGGAGCTAAAACGAACACTCGGTTAGGACACCGAAGGGATTTCACTTAACAGGAAATGCCTAAGATACTGGGAGACACTTCTTAACACCATTTGCCTAAGAAGGTCTCCTATGGACGGAAGCGTGATGCCACGACTTACCATGGAGCCCAATAATACCTCCAACCCACGACAGTATACATGGAGTGGAAACATGTATAAGCAGCTTGCAAAGAGCATAGCTTGCAGCAATATGGCTCTAAAGCCATAAACCTGATGCGTGTAACCTTAAACGGTTGCAAAACCCACACCATTACTAACAAGACTTGTAAGAAATATTGCCTCACACGACAAGAAATCAACAACTGGACCATAAATTCAAACCCAACATCCTGAGTGGCTTGGAGTAATGGCCAACTCAATATCACTGTCACTAGAGCATCAGCCTAGTATGCAGTTGACGGAGTTTAATTACCCCTCATGCCTTCGGTGGCAATTGCACACAAAGGCATAAGAATCATGATAATGCCAACATTGGCTTAGTCCACACTTGGACACTACGAGAAACCCAAGGGAAGGTACCCCTCATTAATCGAAGACCACCATTGCGGTGGCGATATGAACCCTTAGAAAAGGCTTCCATCTACTATAACAATAAAACCACGCAATAGATATTGCCAAGGGTGATGGATAAGGAAATGAGATTTCCAAACCATTACGACTTAAGGATTAAGCATACCCATATGCACCTATATGTGGAGAACCATTGCATAAACACCAACATGATAAACCTCGTCACGAGACTTATGAGTGGATGCATACCCCTTAACAAGAACTTTCATTTATCAGTAATAGAATACTCTCAATTGGAGAACGGGACCAGGAAACCCTTGAAGTCTCTTGGGAAGTCCCGGTGATATGCATACAAGTGGAACTACACAGCCAGAGCCTAAACCAATGCTCAGCACTGAAAGGCCATAATTGTCAAAACAATCATTGTGAGTGCACATTGCACACATGAATGACCAACGCTCAAGTGAGCTTGTAAACCGGTAAATTGCTTTATCTTTGGTCAACCAAGATACTTGGTAAACCGTATCATAAATGATGATGGAATGTGAGGTAAGCTAACCTACACATGAAACCTAAAATGGAAGGACATCTCCACATTGGGAAGATATTAATATTGTGGTATGCTACGACAACCGTCATACACACGAACATGGAAACCCCAGGTATTCATACCATAAGGGAATGGTGCCAATGACAATGCAATGAGTAAAGAGAAACTACCACAGTAACGGAGTCAGTAAAAGCAATGTTGTACAATGAGCAGGAATACGGTGCGCAACAAGCGACCGATATGAGGAGAGTGAAGTAGTAGATAATGACACGGAGTATAAGTACGAGATGACAGACAGAAATATTCTTTCCTATCACATAAGTGACTTACTGTCAAGTGTTTACGCCTCTGCACTCTGTATGACTGAGTGTTTTGGTATTGCACTTGTGCAGCTAATGATCTAATGGGATGGCTAGGGATATGGAGAATGTAAACCGTAGTAAATCTTTCTTTCACCACAAACATGGCATAAGCCAGTCAAGCAAGCTTAGCAACATACAGTGCGGCCTAAGGCCAAAGAAGCACGAAGAGTGTACAACACACTAGTAATCACAAGATGTGAATTCCATTGGAATGTAAGGTGAAAGGAGATACATGAAAGTCACTAGACCGACACATAGAAATGCAAGGTCATACAAGTAAAGAACACTTGTACTGAACCAGAAGAACTGGTATGATTTAAAAGCTAGTGACAACAGAGGAAGCACTACAGCTAAGTGGTGACTTAACCTCGCCTGACAATAAGTCGGAGGAACTTAACGAATAATCGTAGAAGCACGAATAACATGTACAGCAGATTACCAGAGAGCTGGTTATAAATCCTAAACTCGTTGAGTTCAAGCACGGTAAAAGAATACCGCATTTGTGTAGTAAACCTTATTCCCATAATAGATGGATAAGAAGGTGATGTATAGCACATTAATGATACACGAAGGGTAAGTGACCCAAGCTATCAGGGTCGCGCAACAGAAGCTAGTGGGCCCTAGCTAGGAGACAATATACCTAGTGAGCATAATATAATGGCTATTAATGTCTTGAAGCCGATTAGGCTAGAATCGAATTAAATATGAGTTAAATAAACTCATATAGGAACTCTTGGTGCAAAGACTAAACCATTGGTATAGTTAAGACCCTTTGACCAGAGCACAGTACATAGCATACTGTAGTGAAGCTAAATGCTTCAGTTTGCCCAAACTGATTAAACCAATGTTTAATAATAATAACATATGGTAGATTACGTGGGCGTAATCCCTTTTAAGGGGGGTAGAGCGAAAACCGCTTAATGTAAGTTTTATGAATAAAACACTTAAACCGTAATGTGCATAGCACAAATGAGAATCAAATTGATGATTGGTACTATGTTAAATAAACATAAGTACTCATTCATATTGTAATTATGGTAACTAGGCATTAAACATGCAAATACCATAGGAGGAATGTACCTATCTTGTAACACCAGTGTAAGAGTATTAGTAAAAGAAGAGTAATGAGTAGTGGACGGAGCTCCACAAGTACTGTAACCTTTGAAGAAGTAGTACGAAATGAATGAGGATAGTAGATGAATGAAGTTATGAGTAGTGGAATCGTAAGTAAAATATGTGAAAAATTGAAGCCAACTAAATCTTATAAGTGTAGTATTCCGTAGTTAGAATATAGGAGATGATGGTGAGTAATGGATGGAAGTAGTGAGGGTTGATGAAATGAGCATTAGGACGAACCATGGAGTAAAGCATTTGGGAAGTAGAGTGAGGACGATTGATGGATTGATTCCATCCTTTGGAGATGTATGAATTCGCAACCACGACTAGAAAGAATAAAAAGATAGAAAATGGAAACAATTAAATTATTGTTTGGTTGAACCTGATGTGGGAAGTCGAACTTGATCCTGATCAGATCAAGGGAAACCGAACACAAATTGGTGGGGTGGAAAGATAGTTCAACACTGATGCTGATCACATCAGGGTCGAATGATTCTTGAAGCTCCCTCAAGTGGTCACAAGAATCACACATAGGATAGAAGCAATGAATATAAATTAGAACTTGGAGTTGGATGCTTTAGAAAGATTTCTAATTAGCTATGGGAAGGATTTTCCTTAGACTAGAGAATGAGGATTTGTTAGAAGCTTATATCGGAGAAATCGTAGTAGTATAGCGTATTGTATTATTCCAAGGGCAGCGGGACATAGAGGAGTCCTGTGTCGAGATGACCTGAGTGCCTGCGGGATTGTGATATGTATCGCATTGCTTTGGGGATAGCTTGCGTTGTATGTATGTATGAATTTTGTAATGAGGAACCGGATGATTGAGAATAATATGGGTTGGAGTAAGTATTGTACATTGGTATGATATGGAAAGGAGAAACCTTGAGTAACGAATTTGGGAATTGTAAGGAGGAGGAATGTATGGCTTTGGTATTATGCAAGTATGAATGAGTAAGTATAGGAATCCCACAACCTCGAACAACTTTGAGGACAAAGTTCTTAAGGGGGGTAGATTGAAATACCCCGAACTTAAATATAGGGATTTAAAATTAACCTAATACGTGTTTAAGGGCCTAATGGTACCTAATTAACACTGGTAAGGAAAAAATAAATCCAAAGAATAAATAAACTCTTAAAAGGCGGAAAACGCTAAATGAGCGTTAAATAACCATAGGAGGTATGAGACCTCGGTTAGCGTATTATGTGGATTCCAAAGGTTTAATAAGACCTAAATAATATTAGGGAACAAATCCCGAAGAAAACGGATCCTTAAAATGGATTAAAAACACTAACGAACATTAAAGCGCGTTTTTCGAGGTAACCAGGAAAACGTGACTTTAAGCGGGTCAAATAGACTCGTAACAATTTTGGTCAACTAAATAATCATTAATAAATATTAGTGAAGCTTTAGAACCAATAAAATCAATAAAACGAGAAATTAGTAAAAACTGTCAAAAACGGGAAGTCGTGGGGTAGAAACGTAATAAACCAAGACTTATGTGTCCAATATTGTAAAAAGGATTTTAAAACCCTTATGGGCTCTCTGTGTGTCCGATCCCACAGCCCCCTCCACACCTCTCTTTATTCCTCCTTATTTACAAGCAAACAAAACAATAAAGTAATCTCACCTTTATTACTTTACTCCCTCACTCACATTCTCTCTCCTATTCCCATTTCTCCTCTCACGTACAGCACCTCCTTCCCCTCTCTGATTTTTCTTTCTTTCCTTCTCTGGTTGCTTCCCACCAAACAGCCATGGAGAAATAGCAAAACTCACAAAACCCTCTATTCTCTCCTCTTGTAACCCACTCAAATCTCTTCCAAAAATTACAAAAATTACACCATTGTAATCCTCTCACCAAGAGCTACGTTTCTATCTTTCCAAAATTCGAAACACACATCTTCGTTTTTATGGGTATACCCCATTTGGAGCTTTAAGATCCACCTTCCTCTTCATGTTCTAAGGTAAAGAAAGGACCAAACTCTTTCTTTATTTCCATTTGTTGCACTTTTCAGTTGAAAAACCGAAAACCCACGTGAACTTCATTTCCATGTTTAGCCATTCGGCATCTTAAAGAGGGTTGGAGGCATTGTTATTTTGCCAACTAAAAACAAGAAGTAAAGAAACAAAAACAAGAAAGGAAACAAGAGCAAGGAAAGAGGAAGAAGAGGAAGGAAAAAGGAAGCAAAACGTGAGGTAAGCCTCTGTACAGATTTTTGTTAACGTATAAGTAAGAGTAAGTGTAACGACCCCAAAACCACCCTGGTTGAGAGACCGTTACACGCCGCGCGCTTATTGCCTAAGACACGCAAGGCTACACTAACGAATTCCCAAAACAGAACTGAAACTCATATATGATCAAATAAACGATTACAACATGTCCTTACAATACACAGGCGGAAGCCAAACTGAAATACAAAGCATAATCTAAATACAACTGGGCACCAAGGCCAAACAAACTAAATACAAAACCCAAATGCCAAAACGAAAAGTAAGAGCTGAATCTCCAAGCACGAACTAAAACCTGCAAATCAGACGGAGATAGGGGTGAGCAAAAAACGATTGCTCAGCAGGTGATAAACTTCATCAGCTGAGCACGCTCAAAACAGATACTGAACATACATACATATACGTATACCAAAGCGCTTATCCAGAGCGAAATCAGAGACAAAGCAGAAGCCTTTCAAATAGACAGAAGTCTAAAGCAGAAGGAGCTAAGCGGTGGTCAAAACATACTCAAAAGTAGAAGGTAAGCTGAAGCTGAAAGCTCGACGAAATCAGAAGCTTAACAAACTCAAAAAGCTTAAACGAAATCAGAAGCTTAGCAAAATCAGAAGCTTAGCAAAATCAGAAGCTTAGCAAAATCCAGAACTTAGCAGAAGACAGTAAGCACACAGCAGACCGTCTCACATCAAATACTGATAGAGCAGACGAAGTAGAGCACTTTACAAATCAGAAATCCTCAACAGACAGGAAGCACACTGCAGCCTATCTGAGTTTGTAAACAGACAGAGCAGGCGGAAGCAGTACAAAACAAACAGAGGCGTTCAAAGGACAGAAAGCACACAGCAGTCTGTCAAATACCAGAGCAGCGAAAACAGACAGAAGCTGAACAGAACACAAACGAAGTGGGACACTAGCAATCAGAGCATACAGACAGAACGAGCAACCAGCTCGTGAACAGAACGAGGAAACCTCACTCGTAAACAGAACAGGTGTAAACACCCGTGAACAGAACGGGGAACATCACCCGTGAAACAGAAGGATCCTACATAGCGCGCTACGAGACAGCGAGACCAGCCATCCAAAGGTTCAGATACAGAGAAGACTAGGTCCCAAAACAGAAGCTTTCAGAACAGACCAAAGCTGTATACAGAACAGGACAGAAGTCCTGTCAAATCATAACAGAAAGCAGAAGCTTAACGAAATCAGAGCGGAAGCTTACCAACGGAAAGCCTTAGCAAGACAGAAGTCGTAACCCGACTAGTAAATACGAAAGCAACTGAAGTCAGAGGTTGAATCACATTTTCAGAGCAAAACAGAGTTCAAAAGATTATCGGAGACCTTAAAACCAGAAAACACTTAAACACATGCTAAAACACATGAAAACAGATAGTACTCAGAAGGAGGAAACCAACGCCGCAAACGGCACTCAAAACGGAGCTCAAACGAGCAAGTTACTGTCAAAACAGAGGCATGTCCGAACTTGTGTCCGGACATCAATGTTCGGACACAAGTCGAACCTTCAAACAGAAGCAGAGACAGAGGTGTCCGAACATCCAAGTTCGGACGGATGTTCGGACGTTCTTCGGAAATCAGGACGTGTAGAGTCCGAACTTGTGTCCGGACATCAGATGTTCGGACACAAGTCGAAGCCAAAATCAGAGAAAACAGAAGGCTGTGTCCGAACTTCAAAGCTCGGACGGAAGTTCGGACACAGCGAAGACTTTAGAAAATAAAAGCGCAACAGGGTATGTCCGAACGTCAAAGCTCGGACAGACGTTCGGACATACCGAAAAACTCAGAAAACAGAAGCGATTTTCACACAGACAGAGGCATCAAAACAATGTCAAAAAAAATGCAGTACGAAACCAAAGCCTTTAAACCATAACCATGGCAGTTTTAGAAGGTCAAAACCAAGACAAACCAGACAGAGATCGATCACCAAACATAGGGCAATTAAACAATCCGAACTCTCAAATCAGAAGCACTCAAAGTTCACAAAACAGAAGGGAACCATAGAGGTAGATTCGCCATTGTCAAAGTATACTTACATAACAAAATACGCAAAACAAAACCAATCCCACGGGGTTGTAACGCATCAAAACGCAAATCCAGAACTCACACAAAATTACCACGGATCAGAAACCACACAAACATATACGGAAAACAACGGAACCAAAACCCCCGTGGGTGAACGCACACAACCGAATCCATCTACCACCTACCTCACATCCGAAGCTAAGCTCTGCGGACTCTACGAATCGCCTTCCGAATCTCCATTCGAACGACATCCCTCGAATCAAACCATTCCCAAAATACAAAATCGAATTAGAAAAGAGAAAGGGAGACCAACGAGAAGAGAACAGATCTACAACCAACCTGACTGACGACTGACGGACGAACACAATTCCCTCTATCTCCAGCGATTACAATTGAAAGAAATTGAAGAAGGGATGAGCAAAGGGATGAGGGTTTTGAGAGCGATGAAACTGTCGAGAGAACCGTCAATGAGAGAGATGAAGGAGAGGGACTAATTAAACGTGAATTAGAATAAGAGAGAATGAGGAAATAAAATAGTTTAGGAAATCTCTCTCTTAAGAAAATCAATAACCAAAAAGGAAGAAGACCAATATAACCCTCCTTCCTCAAACTAACATATGACATTAGGAGAATGTCATAGACAATCTAATATAAGATTACAAAATAGCACAACTCCCTTTGCGAATCAGAAAGGAAATAAAAAAAAATCTGGGGTATAACAATATACCCCCCTTAAAAAGAATTTCGTCCTCGAAATTCGACGAAAGCAGAATGTGAACAAAAGCACTGCTAGTGCCAGAATACTCCAAAACTCACAAGGAACTAACATTCAGAATAGAACCCACTGTTTGATTGATTGACAGAAGCACGGATAGAAAATTACTAACATATAGCCCTAAGGCACAGAAGGGAACACTCACAAAGCTAACACTTAGAATACACTGGCTGATTCACTGACAGAGGAAACAAAGCAGATGATCATTGATGCTTAGCACGAGGCACAGAAGAACACATACTCATTTCAGAAGCTCTAACCTCGAAGAGCTAACACTCAAGTGTACTGGTTGATTTCCTGACAGAGGAGGCGGAACAGAAGATCAGAAACTCTCAGCCCAAAAGCACCGGAACTCTCAGAAGTCGTCCTAACCCAAGGACCAAGCACACTCACAAGCTCACACCTGAACACAACATAGAACATACAATCCAAGCACATAATCCAAGCACATCACTGGCAAACCAGAACTCACATTCGGTCGTCCTTTCCCAAAGGACCCGACTCCCTCAGATCCAGACTCAGACCCGAACACAGCAAATACACAGACAGACACTACGCTTCCGTTGCGCTACTCTGATAGTGGACAACCACAGAGCAGACACACTCTACAGACTCCAGGCATCAATCAAATCAAGTAGTAGACAGCAGACAATTCACGCAGCAGAAAACACATAGCACATCACAAGCAATGACACGGAAGCGTAGCCATGCAGACACCCAACAAATCCCAACGAAAGCTAAACCTGGCTCTGATACCACTAAATGTAACGACCCCAAAACCACCCTGGTTGAGAGACCGTTACACGCCGCGCGCTTATTACCTAAGACACGCAAGGCTACACTAACGAATTCCCAAAACAGAACTGAAACTCATATATTGATCAAATAAACGATTACAACATGTCCTTACAATACACAGGCGGAAGCCAAACTGAAATACAAAGCATAATCTAAATACAACTGGGCACCAAGGCCAAACAAACTAAATACAAAACCCAAATGCCAAAACGAAAAGTAAGAGCTGAATCTCCAAGCACGAACTAAAACCTGCAAATCAGACGGAGATAGGGGTGAGCAAAACTATTGCTCAGCAGGTGATAAACTTCATCAGCTGAGCACGCTCAAAACAGATACTGAACATACATACATATACGTATACCAAAGCGCTTATCCAGAGCGAAATCAGAGACAAAGCAGAAGCCTTTCAAATAGACAGAAGTCTAAAGCAGAAGGAGCTAAGCGGTGGTCAAAACATACTCAAAAGTAGAAGGTAAGCTGAAGCTGAAAGCTCGACGAAATCAGAAGCTTAACAAACTCAAAAAAAGCTTAAACGAAATCAGAAGCTTAGCAAAATCAGAAGCTTAGCAAAATCCAGAACTTAGCAGAAGACAGTAAGCACACAGCAGACCGTCTCACATCAAATACTGATAGAGCAGACGAAGTAGAGCACTTTACAAATCAGAAATCCTCAACAGACAGGAAGCACACTGCAGCCTATCTGAGTTTGTAAACAGACAGAGCAGGCGGAAGCAGTACAAAACAAACAGAGGCGTTCAAAGGACAGAAAGCACACAGCAGTCTGTCAAATACCAGAGCAGCGAAAACAGACAGAAGCTGAACAGAACACAAACGGAAGTGGGACACTAGCAATCAGAGCATACAGACAGAACGAGCAACCAGCTCGTGAACAGAACGAGGAAACCTCACTCGTAAACAGAACAGGTGTAAACACCCTGAACAGAACGGGGAACATCACCCGTGAAACAGAAGGATCCTACATAGCGCGCTACGAGACAGCGAGACCAGCCATCCAAAGGTTCAGATACAGAGAAGACTAGGTCCCAAAACAGAAGCTTTCAGAACAGACCAAAGCTGTATACAGAACAGGACAGAAGTCCTGTCAAATCATAACAGAAAGCAGAAGCTTAACGAAATCAGAGCGGAAGCTTACCAACGGAAAGCCTTAGCAAGACAGAAGTCGTAACCCGACTAGTAAATACGAAAGCAACTGAAGTCAGAGGTTGAATCACATTTTCAGAGCAAAACAGAGTTCAAAAGATTATCGGAGACCTTAAAACCAGAAAAACTTAAACACATGCTAAAACACATGAAAACAGATAGTACTCAGAAGGAGGAAACCAACGCCGCAAACGGCACTCAAAACGGAGCTCAAACGAGCAAGTTACTGTCAAAACAGAGGCATGTCCGAACTTGTGTCCGGACATCAATGTTCGGACACAAGTCGAACCTTCAAACAGAAGCAGAGACAGAGGTGTCCGAACATCCAAGTTCGGACGGATGTTCGGACGTTCTTCGGAAATCAGGACGTGTAGAGTCCGAACTTGTGTCCGGACATCAGATGTTCGGACACAAGTCGAAGCCAAAATCAGAGAAAACAGAAGGCTGTGTCCGAACTTCAAAGCTCGGACGGAAGTTCGGACACAGCGAAGACTTTAGAAAATAAAAGCGCAACAGGGTATGTCCGAACGTCAAAGCTCGGACAGATGTTCGGACATACCGAAAAACTCAGAAAACAGAAGCGATTTTCACACAGACAGAGGCATCAAAACAATGTCAAAAAAATGCAGTACGAAACCAAAGCCTTTAAACCATAACCATGGCAGTTTTAGAAGGTCAAAACCAAGACAAATCAGACAGAGATCGATCACCAAACATAGGGCAATTAAACAATCCGAACTCTCAAATCAGAAGCACTCAAAGTTCACAAAACAGAAGGGAACCATAGAGGTAGATTCGCCATTGTCAAAGTATACTTACATAACAAAATACGCAAAACAAAACCAATCCCACGGGGTTGTAACGCATCAAAACGCAAATCCAGAACTCACACAAAATTACCACGGATCAGAAACCACACAAACATATACGGAAAACAACGGAACCAAAACCCCCGTGGGTGAACGCACACAACCGAATCCATCTACCACCTACCTCACATCCGAAGCAAAGCTATCTCTGCGGACTCTACGAACTGCCTTCCGAATCTCCATTCGAACGACATCCCTCGAATCAAACCATCCCAAAATACAAAATCGAATTAGAAAAGAGAAGAGAAGCCAATGAGAAGAGAACAATCTACAACCAACCTGATGACGACTGACGGACGAACAAATTCCATCCTCTAGCGATTACAATTGAAAGAAATTGAAGAAGGGATGAGCAAAGGGATGAGGGTTTTGAGAGCGATGAAACTGTCGAGAGAACCGTCAATGAGAGAGATGAAGGAGAGGGACTAATTAAACGTGAATTAGAATAAGAGAGAATGAGGAAATAAAATAGTTTAGGAAATCTCTCTCTTAAGAAAATAATCAATAACCAAAAAGGAAGAAGACCAATATAACCCTCCTTCCTCAAACTAACATATGACATTAGGAGAATGTCATAGACAATCTAATATAAGATTACAAAATAGCACAACTCCCTTTGCGAATCAGAAAGGAAATAAAAAAAAAAATCTGGGTATAACAGTAAGCATATTGTCTTAACAAATGTAAACCAATGTGACAGTGGGAAATAGATGAGTGAATTAGTATTGATTGTTGAGGAGTAAGAAACCTTTGAAACGAGTGACTGAGCCGCTCATGAATGGTAACGTTGGGGTGCTGGTGTGAATATATATATGTTGAGCAGGGAAGTTGAGCTGTGGTAATGTGTGAGTAATTTGGTGTGTGGAGAATGTAAGATTATAGGGAGAACTATGGCAAAATTTACCTAGGAACTAAGTCACTTAGGAGCTGTTAGCATTTGTAGAAGAAGAATGAAAATGGATCAGAAGTAGCAGCAGCAACTCGGTAGAACTGCAACAGAAAGAAAAGAAATGAAATAGTGGAAATGGTGAGATATCAGTAGGTTGGGGGAATTGAGTTTCGGTGATGGATTTAGGTAGGTTAGACCTTAAATGAGTAGTTAAGCATGTAATATCAAGAGTAGAAACAATTAGGAATGGATTAGAGGAAGAAGAGAATGAAATAGAGCAAGAAAGAAAACGCAATTCGTAGCAGACCAGTGTTGGTCCGGGACTTAGGCCTTGTATTAAGTCCCGACCAACCATTCAAAACACCCGAGAGTTTGTCAAAATTTAGGTCCGGGACTTACCCCTTGTAAGAGGACCCGGACCAGTATGTCAAAATAGGCCAAGAGTGGTGTAAGTTCATGGTCCGGGACTTGGGTTAAGCATGAGGACCCGGACCACTCGTTAAAACAATTCGAAACTCACGACCAAGGTTGGTCCGGGACTAAGGATAGGGACAAGGTCTCGGACCAACACTAAATTTCACCTGAGAAGAATTTTAAGTGGGCTGTAAGTTGAGGCTTTGTTTGGGGATGGTTGTATAAGTTGCTTAAGACTTAAGTAATCATAAGTAAGAGTCATTAGGAGTATAAACAAGCTAGAATGAGAATGAGAAGTAAATAAAGAATGGAAATGAAATTGTATAAGTAAGAATTAGTAAGTATGTAAAGTGGATGAACTAAGGCAATTTGAAGGGCTTAGGTAGTGTTTAGACATGTGAGATTACATGTAAGAAGATTGGAGAAACAATGGGTAAAGTATGGGACTGAAAACAGAAGTAAGAATGCAAATGCTGGGCCGGACCGAACTTGCGACCGGACTTGCAAGTTCGGTCGAGCCCAGATCTACAAAGACGGGAAAGCTTCTGGAATCGACCGGACTTGCGACCGGACTTGCAAGTTCAGTCGGACCAGAAAAATTCTCCCGTCTGTAACCTACTGGAATCGACCGGACGTGCGACCGGACATGCAAGTTCGGTCGGCCAGAAAAATTTCTGTCGAGCAAGTTACTGGAATGGACCGACCTTGGGACCGGACTTGCAAGGTCGGTCGGCCCTGGAATTTTCACCCGATGTAACCTACTGACTCGGACCGAACTTGCAAGGTCGGTCGCAAGTTCGGTCGGGTCAAAACTTACAAAAAAAAACTATAAGACTATGGTTAGTATTGTATGTATGTATATGTATACCCACCTATACATACGTGCATATAGTGTAAGTAAACCATTGTTAAGTAATTAAAAGTAAGTAAATAAAATGTAAGTATAGGAATGTGAAGACCTAGTAAGTATGAGTTAGGAAGTGTAAGGGTAACCGAATTAAGTTATGATAGTTAGATTAATTATTTGGTTGTATGTATACCATAGGATTTGGATTGTGAATACCGGAGGAACGTTGGGATACAAGTACAACGGTGAAAGGTATGATTTCTTCATGCCCTGTATCCTAATCTGGTTACCCCGATTTGTGTGCTTATTTGACCACCTAAATAAGATAAATGCATGAATCGGACTATATTGCACTTACCTGTGCTTGACTTATGTTGTGCTTGATATTTATTGTCTTGAGCACTAGTTTGTATAATTCATGAAATATATGAATGATGATGAATGGTATTCGAACCTCGTATTGTACTTGTGTAATGTATTGTACCTCGTATGTATGTGTATATGTGTATTGTATTATTGTGGCTTGGATGTTGACTTGTGCTAATTCCTAACTATCTAACTCCTAACCTAAGTGAGTAAATTGGAATGAGTACAAGTCCGATATAGCTTCGGCCACGCGTGAGGATGCGGAGTCACAAGAGGTTGGCTGCAATTCCTGACTCTTAAACTGGTCCGCGGCCCAAATCCCTTAAATGGGTAGCATCCCGGATTAGTGAGTCAAGTAAATCCCGGAGGTGGGACGGTGTAGTCCCCAGGGCCGGAGGTCCGGCGACTTAACTTGAGTAAGAGTAAGAGTAAGTAAGTATGGATCCGTAAGTATGTATGAGTATGTATGCGTATGTATGAAGCAACGTGTAAAAGAGTAATCTCCACCCGATTAACCCGGGTGGACCAATGAAGCTAACAATAATGTATGTTGTGCATGAGAAGTGTGTGTGTAATTCGGAAGAGGTAAGTAGTACTGGTTGGCTTATATTGTATCCCTTGTATGAACTGAATTGTATGTATGTACGTTGTGTGAGTAGTATTGTATCGTGTATAAGAGCATGTATGCATGTATGCTTGTATGAATGAACCGCATGTATTCGACCAAGTGGTCGGCGTACCCTCACTAGTACGCGGGGTATGCGGTTATCATGCTCGGCGAAAGCTGACCCCTTCGGGGGACATTTTTTAGTGTGCAGGTACCCGAAGCGAATATGGTCAAGGAAGAGACCGGAGGCACACCCCTTGTAATTAGGAGTAAGTAGTTGTGAGGAACGGGTAGTAAGTAATCTCGTAGTGAGTACGTATGAAACTTTGAAGAGGTAGTATATCTGTATAAGGATCTTAGTAAACTCGGTATGTGGAATATATTGTATGGTATTTGAAGTATTGTATCGAATGGAAGAATGTAGGTGTAATGGTGTAGAAATATATATGGTAGATATGTAATACTCGGGATTCCGGTCCATCAGACCGATGCTGTAAGCAGTAGTAGTAGCCTTGTTAGCCACGTGGGTGGTTAACGGCATTGTATCACCCATAGTATGTAAGTAAGTATCCGTTGCGTGTATCTGACGTGTAAGGAGATTGGACGGTAAACATGTATTAATGGTAGGGGTGTTACAGATCTCCATTAACGGCTTGATGGGACATGATTAGATGCCTACAAGCTAAGCTCCTAACCAATTGCACTACAGATATTGGAGTGATGGAGAAAAGGCTTGCAAAGATCTGTAATCTCAATGGTTTTCTCAAAATCTGACAAATTGGTAGGCAGATTTTCTTGCTTGAGCTTGAAAGAATCAACTCTAAGCATGGTGTTCTCCAGTGAAGTTCATGGTCCTTTGATGGAGCTCTTCTCATTCTCCAGTTCGTGGATAAAACAGGAGCATCGTTTAAGCATGAGTTCTCCCACATCCTAATCTGAATTAGAGTTCATGACGCTCCATTGATCCTTCACAACAAGGAATCCGCTCGTAGTCTTGTCTGATGTTTTGGAATGTTCATGGAATTTGAAGAGAGGAAACTCGTTTGGGAGGTGACTATGTTAGATTCAAAACCATGATATCGGTAAACAAGCATGTTCTCCGTTGTCTAAAGATTACATTGAAAGGAGTTGAATCCATTTGTGGGTCACGTATGAGAGGTTACCTTCGTTTGCTTCCGGTGCTGTCTTCTCTCATTCCATCAAGGATGTCCTAGTCAACTGGTTATGCATGTAGAGGTTATCCCTACGGCCCTTGGCTTTGGGCTTCTTGGCTACACATTGGACAAAGATCTCATGTTGAGGAGAGTTCGGACATCTAGAAAGTTGCATGTGGTTTGGCGGGTAAGCCTACATGCAATGACCCCAAACACGCCTAGTTCTAGGGTCGCTACACACTACGTACTACATTACTTAAGCTACGCAACGGCTCTAACTCCGAACGCTCAAAGTCAAAAGGAAAAATCGAATTGCATTAATAAACCAATGTTACAAGGTAATAAAGAGTCAAAGTAATTCCCAAACAAGTCTAACGCCCGAAAGCTACCAATTCTGAAGTAAAGACAAATACAAAGATGTTCAACACCCATAGTCAAATACATAATAAGTAAAATGTGAAACTATTAAACTCCAAGCTTAAGGGATCGCCAGCAACGATCAATCTACAAAGTAATATTGTGGAAAGGGGTGAGCAACCACATGCTCAGCAGGCAGCACCGTCATCGATGAGGTAGCTCAAACAGTTGAAAACAAAAGCAAAATCAGAACAAAAGTAATAGTGGTAGTTCCAAAACAGACAGAGGAAGAACGGTCTCAATAAACAGAACGGAACGCACAGGTTCCCAAATCAAAAACACTCAGAAGCTCCACAAAGCAGAGGGGACACTAGCACCAAGCATACACTCAAAAAGGGTCGAAGACCCATGGATCTAACAAATCCCTCGGCAACACAGAAATGACCTGAAGGCCAAAGGGCCCGTCGATCCCACAAAACAGAAATTGGAATGACCCAACACTTAGATAAGACGTCCACATGGTATACCACGGGATAGCTCAACCCAGCCATCCACATGCTTAGAAGCACAGTACTAGGTCCCAAAACATAGGTTTGCAATACCATGGCAAATATGTGTTCAAACACTATGGAATAGATAGTACAGACTTAGGGAAACACAACCTCGCAAACAGAATGAAAATCGGAGCTCAAGCGAGTAATTTAGGCAAAATTTAAGGTCTGTCGAACATGTGTCTGAACGTGCATGTTCGGACACAAGCCAAGACTCAAAAGTGAAACTTAGCCAAATGTCCGAACATATGTTCGGACATCAATTTTTGGACACATTTCGAGAGTTAAAACCAAAGCTGTCCGGACTTATGTCTGAACGTTAGAAGTTTGGACAAGTTCCAAGAAATTAATTCGTGGTGGCATCCGAGCATGTGTCTGAATGTCAATGTTCGGACAGAAGTCAAACTAATATCATAGGGAAAATATAAGGGGTGTCCGAACATATGTCCGGACGTACAAGTTCAGACACCTACCGAGACTTGTAGTCCAAACCCGTCCTCGCACCCTATCCGAACATACATGTTCGGACAGATGTTCGGACACACATAGAAGTTCGAAAAATCAAAGCGCCCAAATGTACTGTTCGAACATACATGTTTGGACAAACGTTCAGACACTGTAGAAATCAGCACGCAGAAGCGACAGATAGAGGAGAAGAACACAATCAAAAACCACCAACGTTAATTTTGCCAATTGCACACACACCAAAACAGAGCAGGGAAGACAGAATTCCATGGGGCTTTAGCCATTCAAAAACACATTGAAATCAAAGCAACAAATCACTCAAGAACTCACAATTCAGGAATCTAGAACGCTTGTAATCCAACATTTTCCCCTATGGGTGAACTTCCACACCGAATCGGAATTACCACCTACCTCGAATAGATGCGCAGAATTCCCGAATTCTGAAGCAATCCACAGCCCCACACAGATCGCTACCTAAACTCTGGCCACCGACACTGATTTCCAACAATTGCACATTCCAAAATCAGAAAATAGAGGAAATGGAGAACTACACCAAAACCATAAAATATGAATTCTAAACCTGAAACGGGAGAGGAACCACACCGCAGCCGAGAATCACAACCCGGAGCAACAATCGATCCACAATCAACACACAATCGACCAGAGAAGAAGAGCACAAGAGGGAGATGGGAGGGGAAACTGTCATCGCTCAAAACTGACGCTCCCACTACGCAGAGACTGTCATGAGCAATTGTTCAGGAAAAAGAATAAGAAAGACATTTCCTTATTAGGAATATAATATATCACCTAATTAATTAGGAAGGGAAAGACCTTCTTGCCCTCACCTTTTCTTAATTGCCACGACATCCCGAGCTGGCATAATGCAAACCGAACTTAAAACAAGATACAAACCAACTTAAAGTAGAGTGTAGTAAAATCCAAGTTATAACACTATAAGTTCTCATCAGATACCAACCCTTTAGACCTGATGGATCACCCCGGTTTTGGGCTTTAGAAGCTGATATTCCAAAATGCAACCGCTCCTCCGCTCATGTCAAAGAAGGATGTCCAGAATTGTCCACGGCTTCCCTTCACCCCCTCCTCTAGGACACTCAAAGGAAAGCAGTCAATCACTCCCAAGTTTGACAGTGTAAGCAGGAAAAAGCGCTACTTTGAAAGGCTATAAAAAGTAGAAACTAGGTTGACCCCCGAAGATCAAGCCCTCAAACTTAATAAAGAAATGATGAGCTCAGACAATGAGCCTATCCTAGTTATCGACTTGGTCCATATGAAAGAACCACCAAGCACGACTCCAGCTCACTCAGGTGAGGCAGCACTTGGCTCAACCGAGGACTGTTGGGAGTAATGGATTGTACGATCGGTGACTTCCAGGGATGGCAAGAGTCACTGGAAGTCACCTGTGGGCTATGAGGCCCTTGTTTATCTACTATAATAAGTTTAGGGTAGCGGCTTTGCTCACATCCCCAAGGTCCTTTGACTTCGGTGGGTTTTCTTAGGTACGTTTACTAGGTTATGTTGTTATCATAAGGTTGTTGGTTATATGTATGGTCGTGTCCTCATTAAGTCTAGCAAAATAGGTTCTAGTCTCGTCCATTCCACTCTTACATTCATGGTTAATGCTCTCCTCTTGTTGTATAGGCAACCGTCGTTCGCGGTGGTGGTCTTGCAAGTTACCCACTTCCGAGTTCGCCACAATCCATGTGGTCTTGGTTTAGGTCTATAGACTACTTCGCCTGCTTTGTTGGATTTTGAAGTTGCATTCTACCTCCGTTACTTAGGTGTGTGATCTACTTTTAATGGTATTATAGTCTTTTTTTAAAAAAAAAAACCACATGAACTACCACATTAATAGCCACATGTATGACCATGAAAACAATGATGCATTGTGTGGCCACTAATCTTCAAACTGGTTCAACACTAGTCAGTTAATTAACAAGAGTGATGAAGGATCGAGGTGTGACCGAGTAGGTCTGAGGGTGTTAGTCTCAGACAAACTCTACTAGAAGGATTGTTTGCTAATAAAGAAATGCGGAAGAGCTTTGTATGTAAATTGAGAAGACAGGATATGCTTTTATTGAAATTCAATGTGAATTACAACCTAGCTTCCTATCTTGGGATTATACAGAAGTATTCTGTCTAATCCGACACTCACTATACTCTAAAGATAGATCAATACGAGCAGGGAGTATTTGAGTGTAGTGTGCTCTAAAAGCATGAAATAACTTTCTAAACAAGTAGCTAAGTCTCGCTAAAGATCTCAAGAACAATGTTTCTCTCAAACTTATCTCTCTTGGAAAACTATTAGAATGCACACCCAAAACACTTGACAATTAGTGTGCTTAAATACTTTTTGTCTCCACTATAATTTAATGCCACACTAATTTCATAAGGTGGTGATTATGTTGAGTGATATGTGCCACGTTCACTGATGAGGTGATCTCCCATGATCTCTGCAAAGGAAGCTCCCCACGTTTACCGCTTTTTTCTAGAAGTAGGACATTATGAAGAGATAATAGTGATTTTTTTCTTCGACGCGAAGAGTTGTAGCAAGAGTGAGTCCTGTTGTAGTGTGACTTCAACTGAGGGAGGCATCATATTGAAAAACATGATTGCAAAAATTCCCCCGTTTGTGATGATGGCAAACTCAGTCTGTCCAGTGGATGTGCTTGAAACATGTCATAGAAAACAGAGCAAATATTTTTTGGGAGAGCAACCTCGTGTTTTTCTCCCTTAAACATAGATCCCCTTAATAAATGTAGGATAAAAGATATGAACTTGAGCAATAATCCTAAAAATCTACCGTGCAGAAATAGAAAACCAACCTAAATCCAGACGAGGCTTTTTGAGACACTCATTGTTCCAAACCGACTGACCCACATAAACAAGCCGCGACGGGATACACCGCTTCCCCGTTTTCCAACATGAGGGAAGGGTAAGTAGTGTCTTAGACGAGCACAAGTGTCTAAGAGAGCAAGAGAGCAAAAATGTCTTAATCGCAACATAAAACTAAAAAATAAAACCAACAATCTACTAGGTATGGGGGAGTAGGGATAGGAAGGGTAAGTTAGTCATCCTTGTGGTCCTCTCCTTTGTTTCCCGCTACCACACCTTCTTCCCCATAACAATCTCGCACTCCAAATCAGCTGCAAGCTGCAGCAACCGCGTCTGAGAAGTCTCCTGAATACCAGATGCTTGACTCCGCCTTCAAAGATGTTCAATGTCTTGGGGTGGTATCCTTCATAACATCAATAAGAAGATCAACCTTTTGACCAAGGTTGACAAGTATCTCAAGGTTTGGATCTTTAGACAGGGATTTTTGATTTTGGAGACGGAGTTGGTTAGGCGAGGTAGTTTTTTGGAGGATGGTAGGTAGCAGGTTTGCAATGGTTTTGATCTGGATAGAGGGTTGTCTGTTTGTACAAGGTCTAACCTAGTATGTCAGTATCTATTATACGATTGACTTTGAAGGGGTTAAGTGTATGTTGCAATGGTGGAGTAGTTTTGGTAACCAGAAAGTGTATCCTAAAGAGTGATTGAGAAGGACAAGGATGGGCTATGTGAGTGAGCATCAGCTAGGAAAGGTTAATTCTTTTTTGGGTGATCAAACAGTACATTATGGCCAAATCTAGTGGGGGTGAACAAATGATTCCCTTATTCTTAGGCACAAGATTTTTTTATAACAAGAGTATGAGCATTGATGCACATTGACAGGGGGTCAGTCTAGAGAGTGACCAAATGGCTATTTGGCAAGAAAAAGTCATTAAAACTTCATGTGCATCTACAAAGTTCTAATCAGGGAAAACTAACATGTCATAGAAATCAAGGCCGGATGAGAGATTGCTAAATGAGTGGCTATAGTCCTAGAATCCAGAATTATAGGTGTATCACGCACCTCGGTCATCAACTTGCCTTTATAAATCACATAATTTTGATAGAACTCATATGCTTCTGCCTCATGGTAAGTTTGAATACCGTAAAATAAATGAATCCAAATTTGAAAACACGACATTTCCTCAAACATTGAAAAACCCATGGAAATTAGCAATTCGAGATCAAGGAGTTTGCCATTTACCAGATTCCTGTACTCGACCGAGTCTTCAGTAGGAAGTGCGTAGACAGCACCGTGAATATCGATTAATCCTTGTCTGGGAGGCGGTGGAATAGATTCAGATCCAGGATGCAGTCTCTTTCTGGTGGAGGTGATCCAATGTCGGAGTCCGCATGGTTTGATGAGTTGGTGCTGCTTTTCTTCTCTTAAGATTTTGATGCAGTGACTGGAGGTTAGATAGGTGTGGGAACAGTGACAGTTGGAGTGGAGATGGAGGACGACATCAAAGCTCTTCCTCGAGGTCACAGATTTCAAGTGGATACAGGGGGACAAGGAGCTGAGGCGTTAGTACGGCGGGTTTTTTTCGAAGGTGGAGATTGCTCAGGAGCAACATTAGTATTGGCTTCATTTTTAGGGTTTTGGAAAGGGTTTTGTGCTTCAAGTGTGAGGAAAAAAGTGTCTTGATTTGCAGTGGTTTGGGGGAGATCTGTTTCTAGAAAGCCAAATCGTATAGGCTCATGAGAGGGTGATTTGGTTATGGTATTGGGAGTGGGCAGGATGACGGTTGTTTGAGGTGATGATTTTTTAGAAGGGGTGGTTGTGGCTGCCATTGTTTGAGGTAATAGTGTAGATGATTGTGTGGGTGAGAGATTTACGGACTGATGAGTTTCGGGGATGGAGGATAGGTCAACAACAATGATGGGATGGGTGTCGATGGACATTGCAAAAACAATAGGGTTTCAGGCTGAGGTGGAGCTTGGTGTTTGTTCGCTTGTAAAGCAGCAAGTTGGTTAAATAGGGCTTGAAGCAAGGATGGATTGTTTTTGACAGTTGGAGGTAACTCAAAATTGAAGGAGGAGGGTTGTGGGTTTTGGTTGGAGGCCATGGCTCAAACTAGACTGGTCCGCTATTTTTTTCAGGCCGGTCCCGGTACGATCTCGGTCCCTAGTCAATGGTCTTGAACCGGTCTTTGACCGGGCTCAGTCCCGGGCGGTCTCGAGCTTTCCCATCCCAGTGCCCACCTCTTAAATGAACCCCACACATCAACAAGAAGCAATTTAAAAGGTTTCACAGTCTTGATTTTTGAGTGCCCAAAAGGCAACACTAAACATGACACTTATAACAAATATCACAAACAAAATCTTTTGGCCCCATATCAAACTTTATTAAAACCATTATTACAAGCTTTTGATATGGAACATGCCCCAACTTAATATGAAGCTCTTCAGCCTTGGCATTAATTTTGCAAGTAAAGCTCAGGCTCAGTCCTATCTCATCTGCTTGTCATTGTTGTCTCGATGCTACCCAGATAAACCAACGACCTGTTCTTTCCTAGTCGAGGATATACAAACCATCTTGCTTAGCGCCAATCTCCTTAGTTTTCTCTGTAATAAGGTTTTAGGAAAAACATTTTTCAACATCAAACAATAATGGATATAAATACTGTTTAATCATCCTATGAACATATATCAAATTGAACATGAAACCAGGAACAAACAAAACTTCCTTGAGCCAACAATTAGTGTCCAATCTGACATCCCAACTATTGTAACCTGCTGTGGCCTACAATCTGGTAAAACTACCATTTTTGGATATGTCAAAGTTATCAGATTCTCAAATAACTCTCTACCACGTGACATGTGATTGGTCGCTCCTGTCTAATATCCACTTTCTTGACAAAGTTTGACCGACTTGCGAGTTTTTACTAAGCAAGCACAAACGACTGAAAAATAAATTTGTTTCTCACATGAAAAATTGTAGTAGGATCCATCAATTGACTTTGACGTCTGACTAGCAATCTGAATAATTCTAGCAATTTGGTTCAGATGTTCCTGAGTTAACCCACTAAGAGGATTAGCAACACTCGCCATGGTACTCCCTAATTCAAATGTATTACATTCCTCTCTGACCAATTCTGCCAAACCTTTCTTCCTTCGTCTTTGAACCATATCACGGCCGTGAAGATCATAAAACTCATCAACCCGATGCCCTGTTTTCTTGCAACGAGTACACCGAAGATGCTGAAAGCATTCTTCAACAACATGACCAACCGTTTTACAAAGGGTACATGTTTTATTTTTCTTATCTCCGACAGATCTAACACCTTCGCCCCTAGACGAACCTGTGTTATTAACAATATTAGCACTATAAAACGATGATGCCTGAGTATTACCTTCCTCCTCTTCTCTCTGATTTTCTTTTGAACAACCAAAGCAAAAGCTCGTTGAGAGTCGGTGGATCCTTCATGCTAGAACCTTTTCTCTTATATAAACGAAACTTTTATTAAGCCCCATCAGAAAATGAACAAGATGATCAAGTTACAACCTTTTCCGTTCATCTTTCTTTGCAGCATAAACACACTTGGATACTGGATTAGCCATATCCTATTCCGTCCATTGACTCCGTAGTTTAATGAAAAAACTGTAACTGAATATTCATGTTGTCTAAGATTACCCAAATCCTTTTTCAGATTGTGAATCATTGCCAAATTATTTTTCTCAAACCGCTGATAGAGCCAATCCCATATCTCCTTAGGATCACAGTAGAACATGACACTCTACGCTATATGTTGCTTGAGCATAGATATCACCCAGGAGACTACCAAAAACTTGAATCACGTCCAGGCTGCAACTCAAATAGGCTCATTGTCCGACGACATCTGCACACTACCGTTGACAAAACCATCCCGTCCGGACGCCTGTAAAACACAGGCAATACTCTAACAAACAGATGTAAAGTTTCCTTGAATTCTTTATCTACATTTAAGGAGGATAATTTAATGGTTTACATTTGTGGTGGAGACTACAATAGTCGACATTTATGTTGAAGAATTTAATGATCGACATTTATGGTGGAGACTTTAATGGTAGAGAGTTTAATAGTGGAACTTATGCTTCAACTTATGAAAGTTATGTTATTCCATTTATTAACGTTAAGTATCACACATTAAATGCACTTTTAATAAGCATTTAATGGTCAATTTTATGCGGTCAGTTTTATGCATTTATTTCCATAAGTCAAGGATGTTCTATAAGAAACCAAGGACCGCCACCACTATAAATAAGTTCTAATTTTTGGCATAACACATCCATCCATCCAAGGATCCCTTTTCTTTGCAAGAAGTTTTAAAAATTACTTTACGTGAGAGAAAATATAAGAAAGATTGTATCACTTTTATAAGGGATTTGAGAGGCTTTTGATAGTTATCCCCCTTATGAGATTTGAGTGCCTTATCTCTTTTGTAACTCGTAATTCGCTTCCCACATATAGTGAATAATGTTCCTCACCGCCCGCGGAGCAAGCATAGCCTAATTACGTAAAATTTTATGTCCCACTTCTTACTTTATTTTATTTTTTATAGTCATCATTATACATCTAACAACTCGTTTATCTATGCGTCAACCCTAACAAGTGGTATCAAAACTTTTGTTCGTTAATGGTTTGTCAAGATGGTTACGATGTTTGATATCAAAAAGTTTGATAGATCCTGAATCATGGACTATGAAAAATTAAGACGGATTCTATATTATGGAAAAATGAATGGCTTCATGTGTTGGAGAGGAAACCCATCACCATGAATGACAAGGATTTGAAGAAGATGGATCAAAGGGTTTTGACCATTTTTCTGGTTTCCGTCTTCAACAAAGTCCTAAAAGAGATGGATAAGGGGACATCTACAATGGCATTGTGGCTACAACTGAAGTCACTTTACATGACGAAGAGCGTCACCATCGCCTTTATTTGAAGAGGTCAAAGCACATTGATGTTCGGTATCATGTCATTCGAGTTATGGATCAAGATAATATTTTGGTTAAGAAGATCCATTCCAGATAATCCTGCTGACATGTTGATTAAGTCCTTTCGACTCCAAAGTTCACCTTGTGTGTGAACTTAGTGGGATTTTCATCAATTTGATTAGCCGTGTGGGCTTTTTGAAGGTAAGAAGATATTTTGGATTATTCACTATTTAAATTGAGTTCAAGTCAAGGTGGAGAATTGTAAATTCACCTTTTGAATTCAAGTCAAATTATGAAGTTACCTTTTGAATGCAAGTCAAGGTGAAGAATTCTAAAGTTACCTTTTGAGTTAAAGTCTAGGTGGTGAATTATGAAGTTTCATTTGAATTCAAGTGAAGGTGAAGAATTCTACAGTTTCATTTTGAATTCAAATCAAGGTGGTGAATTATAAAGTTGCCTTTTGAATTCAAGTCAAGGTGAAGAATTAAAAAGTTGTCTTTTGAATTCTAGTCAAGGTAAAAAATTATAAAGTTGCCTTTTGAATTCAAGTCAAAGTGGAGAATTATAAAAAGTTGTCTATTGAATTCAAGTCAATATGGAGTATTGTAAAGTTGTCTTGAATTCTTTATCTACATTTAAGGAGGAGAATTTAATGGTAGAGACCAAAAGGCTTCAATCGTCGTGTAACACCCCAACCGCTAATCCTATGCTTACCGTCTAATCGTCCTGTTAATCCTACGAGTTCACAGCGGAATTATTACATACTTACTATGGCGGGTGAAACAATGCCGCTAACCGCCCATACGGCTAGCTAGGCTGCTAATACTTACAATCACGGTCTGATGAACATAATGTACCGAGCTATTAATATGATGCATACTGTACACAAAATAACCTTCTTACATTCTTGGATCACCGAGTATTTAAAGTATTACATTACATCCTCTACCACACTTCCCAAAATAATGAGTTTCTAAGGCTACTCATCTATATCAATACCATTCTATCAAAATCCAAAAAGGTGTACCCCATGGTACACCGGCTATCCAAAAACTGTAGCCATGTACTACTTAGTACACCCATCATAATTTCATTGTTTACAAACCAAAAGAAAGACAGGAAAATTAAACTTCAACTCTCCTAGTATTCATCCTTCACGAGTACTTGCGTGTAGTAAAAATGGTGCCCCAAGGGGCTCAGCAAACGCTACATATGGACTCCGCATATACCGCGTGCTAGCAAGGGCACGCCGACTATTTGACGTCCACTAAACATGTTGTTCATTTATTTCATACATACATGCTTTTCATACAACATACATGCCATACAATTCATTACACAATTCAAGGCAACAATATCATAGCATACATCTCACTTACCTTCACAAGGTTAGCCAAATTATGCATCCGGGTTAATCGGAATGCTTTTACTCTTTTACTCATCACTTACTTTCTCTTACTTACAATTACTTACTTTCATTTACTTTACTTACTCATTCTTACTTACTTACTTATACTCAAGTTAAGTCGTCGGGACCTCCGGCCCTGGGGACTACACCGTCCCACCTCCGGGATTTACTTGACTCACCAATCCGGCATGCTACCCACTTAAGGGATTTGGGCCGCGGACCAGTTTAAGAGTCAGGAATTGGAGCCAACCTCTCGTGACTCCGCATCCTCACGCGTGGCCGAAACTATATCGGACTTCTACTCATTCCAATTTAATTACCATTTTAAGTTAGGATGGTTAGCTTGTTAGGAACAAGTTAGAAGTCCAAACACATCACAATCGGTCACATTATAATACATCATACATACACATATTCATATTCATCCAAACATTTCATGAATTATACAACTAAAATTTAAGAAAATATTCACAACATACAACACTACATATTCACAAGTATGCATATTAACTCCGATTCGTGCATTTATCTTATTTGGTGATCAATTAGCACACAACACACAAATCAGAGTAACCAAGATAACATACGGGGCATGAGGAATCCATACCGTTCACCGTTGTCCGTATTTCCAAACGTCCTCCGGTGTCACAAATCAAGTCCTATTATATACATACAATTAAATGATTAATCTAACTATCATTACTTAACTCATACTTACTATGTCCTTATACTTCTTACACTTACACATTACTTACTCATTTTTCATTACTTAAGTTTTTATTTTCTTTCTTAAGGTTTGCATGCTTACATACATGTACATATACATATATGTATGGGTATACATATATATATATATATACAATTATTATTTAGATTAAAATAATTTTTTTTTTGACCGGACCGGACTTGCGACCGACCTTGCAAGTCCGGTCCATTCCAGTAGCTCAGGTTACGGAAATTCTTCTGGCCGACCGACCTTGCAAGTCCGGTCGCAAGGTCGGTCCATTCCAGTAAGTTTTGGTTTCGAAATTCTGGAGTCGACCGACCTTGCATGTCCGGTCCCAAGGTCGGTCCATCCCAGTAAGTTTTGCTACAGGCGAATTTTAGCCCGACCGACCTTGCAAGTCCGGTCGCAAGGTCGGTCCATTCCAGTAGCTTACCTGACGGAAAATTTTTGTGTCGACCGACCTTGCAAGTCCGGTCGCAAGGTCGGTCCATTCCAGTAGGTTACAGACGGGAAAATTTTCTAGTCCGACCGAACTTGCAAGTCCGGTCGCAAGTCCGGTCGATTCCAGAAGCTTTCCCGTCTTGTAAATCTGGGCTCGACCGACCTTGCAAGTTCGGTCCCAAGGTCAGTCCGCCCCAGTATTTGCATTTTAATTTCTGTTTTCAGTCCTTCTTCTTACCCATTATTTTCCCCATTGTTCCTACACTTAATCCCACATGTTTTAACACTAATTAAACCTCCTAATACACCTTAGTTCATTCATTAACTCCTTACACAATTCTATACTCATTCACTCACATAATTTTCCAAGTTTCAACTCAACACTCTCACTAGTTGTTTCCTAGTTGTGTTTTACTACAAATTTTATTCTAACTCTCTCCCAACACTAGCTCTCTCTTCTAATGTCATTTCTAGCACTCTCAAGGCCTTAGAATACATTATCTAGCTCTCTCAACTTACCCTCTATTTTCCTTAATCAAAATCTGTTACACACTCACATTAGTCACCTAGTTTTAATTCTCTAAGTGTTCTAATCCTAGGCAAATTTTGACATAACCTCCCCTAAATTTTTACACTCTCACCACATTGTTTTTCTCACATTATTATCAACATCTCACCTGTTTCAAAACAGCAATACTAGCCAAGCTCTCAAACACTAATATGAACTACTAAACACTCATAAAATTCCTGCACATCAACACTAATTCCCAATCTGTTTTCAATAAGTTTTACACATCTTTTAAAGCTTCAAAACACTTGTATTTCCTCACACATTATGCTACTAATGCATTACCATTTCTATTACTCATTTCAAACTACCAAAAACTGTTACATACACATATATATGCAAGTTATACAAAAGAGTATCCTTACCTTGTTTCTCTTCTAGTTTTTCTTTCTTCTCTCTTTCTCCTTCCTTCCTTCTTCTCTACCGGTTTGTAAATCCCAATTCCTCTAACACTACCAACATTTATATATATGCTTCAATACTAAAACAACACTAATTCTCATTTAAGCTTTTAATGTACATTCTAGGGTTTAGGAGTTTCCTTACCTTGCAAGAGCTTAAGTGCTGTTTGGAATAGCTCAAGAATGAGGTTTCCCACCTTTCAAAAGTGCCAAAATCGGCTGGGCACAAGAGGAACCAAAACAAGGTTTAGCTAAATTTTCGTTTTGCCTTTGAGGCTAGAAAAAGATGGAGTTTTTGAGAATGTTTTTACCTTAAGAGAACAAGGAGGAGGGCCTTCTAATGTGTGGTGTTGAAACTCCAAATGGGGTATACCCATAAAATTGAAAGTGCTTGTTTTTGAATTTTGGAAAGATGGAAGTGTAGCTCTTGGTGAGAGGATTACAATGGTGGTATTTTTATAATTTTTGGAAGAGTTTGGAGAGAGTTACAAAGGAGAGAAGATGGAGTTTGTGTTGGTTTTCTTAAGCCTCCATGGCTGTTCGGTGGTTTGGAGAAGAAGAAAGAAAGAATTCAGAGAATGAGGGGGAGTGAGTACGTGGGTGTTGTGAGGAAATGAGAGATAGGAGAGAGAATTGTGAGAGTAAATAAAGTAAGGTTGCTTTATTGTTTTTGTTTGCTTGTGAGTAAAAGAGAGTAATAAGAGGTGTGAGGGGGAAACAAAAATCGGACACCCCACAGAACCCACATGGGTTTTAAAATTCTTTTTGCAATATTGGACACATAAGTTTGTGTTATTTATGTTTCTACCCCACAACTTCCCGTTTTTGACAGTTTTTACTAATTTCTCGTTTTCTTGATTTTTATTGGTTCTAAAGCTTCACTAATATTTATTAATGAATATTTAGTTGGCTAAAATTGTTACGAGTCTATTTGACCCGCTTAAAGACACGTTTTCCCAGTTACCTCGAAAAACGCGCTTTAAGATTCGGTAATGCTTTTAATCCATTTTAAGGATCCGTTTTCTTCGGGATTTGTTCCCTCATGATTATTTACACTTAATTAAGCCTCTAAATTATGTATTAGCCTAATTAATCACTATTTTTAATTACGGGGTATTTCAGGTCGACATTTATGGTGAAGACTTTAATGATCGACATTTATGGTGGAGCCTTAAATGGCAGAGAGTTTAACAATTGAAGTTATACTTCTACTTATTGAAGTTATGTTATTCCATTTACTGATGCTAAGTATCACACATTAAATGCACCTTTAATGCGTATATAATGGTCAGTTTTATGCGGTCAATTTTATGCTTTTATTTCCATAAGTCAAGGTTGTCATATAAGACTCCAAGGACCACTCAACACTATAAATAGAGTCTCATTCTTGGTATAATACATCCATTCATCAAACTTTGCAAGAAGTTTTGAGAGTTACTCTACGTGAGAGAAAATATAAGAGAGTTTTGTATAACACTTTTATAAGTGATTTGTGAGGCTTTTAAGAGTTATCTCCCTTGTGAGATTTGAGTGCCTCATCTATATTTTGTAACTTGTAATTCCCTTATCATATATAGTAAATATTACTCCTCACCACCCATGGAGCAGACATAGTAGAACCACATAAAAAATTTGTGCCCCACTTCTCACTTTATTTTATTTTCATAGTCATCATTATACATCTACCAACTAGTTTATCTGTGCTTCAACCCTAACAAGTGGTATCAGAGCTTTTGTGCGTTGGAGGTTTTCAAGATGGTTACGAAGTTTGATATCAGAAAGTTTGATAGATCTTGAATCTTGGACTATGGAAAATTAAGATGGATGCTATAATACGCCGAAAGGAATGACTTCAGGCGTTGTAGTGAAAACTCATCATCATGAATGACAAGGATTTGAAGAAGATGGATCAAAAGGCTTTGACCGCTGTTCTGTCTTCAACGAAGTCCTAAATGAGGTGGCTAAGGGGACATCTACAACAACATTGTGGCTACAATTGAAGTCACTTTACATGACGAAGAGCGTCACAGTCGCCTTTATTTTAAGAGGTCAAAGCACATTATTGTTCAGTTTCATGTCATTCAGGATATTGTGGATCAAGATAATATTTTGGTTAAGAAGATCCACACTTCAGAGAATCCTGCTAACATATGGATTAGTTCCTCCCGACTCCAAATTTCACCTTGTGTGTGAACTTAGTGGGATTTTCATCAATCTGATTAGTTGTGTGGCCTTTTTGAAGGTGGGAAGATATTTTGGATTATTCACTATTTAGATTGTGTTCAACTCAAGGTGAAGAGTTGTAAAGTCGCCTTTTGAATTCAAGTCAAAGTGGAGAACTAAGTTGCCTTTTGAATGTAAGTCAAGGTGCAGAATTCTAAATTTGCCTTTTGAATGCAAGTCAAGGTGGTGAATTATGAAGTTTCCTTTTGAATTCAAGTCACGGTGAAGAATTCTAAAGTTTCCTTTTGAATTCAAGTCAAGGTGATGAATTATAAAGTTTCCTTTTGAATTCAAGTCAAGATGAAGAATCAAAAGTTACCTTTTGAATTCAAGTCAAGGTGAAGAATTATAAAGTTGTCTTTTGAATTCAAGTCAAGGTGGAGAATTATAAAGTTTCCTATTGAATTCAAGTCAAGATGAATAATTGTAAAGTTGCCTTGAATTCTTTATCTACATTAAAGGAGGAGAATTTAATGGTCTACATTTATGGTGGAGATAAGGTGGCAATGGGTTGGGTTTGGGTCAAGTGAAGCTTCACCTGCACCCGTCACCTGTTTTTACCCCTCCACCCGAACCCGACCCGAACCCGTGGGTGAAATGGGTGAGTCGGGTGATAAACGGGTGAAATTTTTGTTTTATGTTTCTGTAATTTTTAGAAAATATTAGAGGTTGATTGTAAATTTATAGTAACTTTTAGACCAAAGTGTAACTTATATAAAATTTTTGTGAGTTTGACTGTAATTTTTAGTGAAATTCAAGGGGTATTGTAAAAAATATTTGGGTAAAACTATAAACGGGTGATGGGTCGGGTGATGGGTGAAAAAATCTCACCCATCACCCGACCCGACCTATCACCCGTTTCACCTGTCACCCATTTTTCACCTGTTTATTTCAAGTTTTCACTCATTTATGGGTCGGGTGGATGGATGGATCGGGTACCCGATGGGTATTGCCACCTCTAGGTGGAGATTTCAATGGTCATATTTACGGTGAAGACTTTAATGATTGACATTTATGGTGGAGACTTTAATGGCGAAGATTTTAACAGTGAAATTTATGCTTTAACTTATGGAAGTTATGTTATTCCATTTACAGACGCTAAGTATCACACATTAAATGTGCCTTTAATGCGCATTTAATGGTCAGTTTTATGTGGTTAGTTTATACGTTTATTTCCATAAGTGAAGACTATTTTATAAGATTCCAAGGACCACCCACCATTATAAATAGAGGCTCATTCTTGGCATAATACATCCGTCCATCCAATGATCCTACTTCTTTGCAAGAAGTTTGAGAGTTACTTTACGTGAAAGAAAATATAATAGAGTTTTATATCACTTTTATAAGTGATTTGTGAGGTTTTTGAGAGTTATCTCCCTTGATAGATTCGAGTACCTCATCTCACTTTTGTAACTTGTAATTCTCTTCCCACATATAATGAATAGTGTTCATCACCGCTTGTGAAGCAGGCATCGTCGAACCACGTAAAATTTTTGTATCCCATTTCTTACTTTTTCGTAGTCATCGTTATATATCTACCAAGTTGTTACCGCGTTATATCCTAACACCAGGATTACGTAAACCATTAATAAAAAGATTTGGGTAAACGTAGGATCCATTAACAAAATTATACAACTAATTTCGATTTAGAAATAGAAGTATAATTCCTAATCCTAAAATTATGTTTTTACTGGTTTATCAAATTTGTTGTTTAAGACATAGTATAGTGAGGATTTATTGTAGTTAGAGTAGGTCTAAATGTGACTAGAGTGTGGGTGTTAGGTAGCAGGCACGGGGGTGTACCGAACTAACCAGTTTAAAAGGTGAAGACGACGCCATGGATAGAAGAAGGTGCTAGATACCATCGCAGCCTAAAATAAAAACAAAAAAATGGAGCACAACTTAAGCGATAGAGGTCAGATAGCTTGCTAGTTTAGGGATTGTGTATGGGATGAATCATATTATGTGTAGAATTTAATATAGGGGTATAATGTGTATATATATATAGACATAGGGACATGGACATGACATTATTTAGACACTTGACTACTATATTTTGGGCATATACCGGTTTCTATTATGTTGACCCATTACATGAACTGGTAGCCCAATACTATTGGGCCAGTTTAGTTTACATTGTAACCAGCCCATGTGCCACAAATAGCGTTACTTACTGTCCACGATTACATGTATATATATACTCAGAATCCCTAAAGATCAAGACACAACAGAATCAATAGATATTATCATCTCTCTCTATCTCACTCTTAAATTCACGAAACTATGGTATCAGAGCTATTAATGGCGATCAGCTAATTTTTTTTTCTACTTTCCTCCAATGGCGGATGAACCCGTGACCCCTGGATCATCAGGTGGATCTGGAACGTCTGGATCTAGCCAGAACCAATCACACATCACCAATGTACCTGCAACAACAACAATGACATCTCAGTCAATCCTTTCCGCAGCCACCAATTTAGTAAAGCTGAAGACCGATAATTACCGGATCTGGAATGGTGTGCTCGTTGCTTTTCTCCAAGGTAATGGATTGTTTAAATTCGTTGATGGCATGTATCCTTGTCCATCCTTAACCTTAGATCCAGCATCTCTCTCAAAAATTTCACAGTGGCAACAACAAGATCAGTTAGTTCTAACTATCATTTATTCTTCTTTGAGTGATGCTATTATTGGACAAGTCATGTCTAACACCCCTACCATTAATCCAGTGCTTACCGTCCAATCTCCTTATACAATCCAGACTCACGCAGCGGATACTTACATACATACAGTGGGTGATACAATGCCGTTAGCCACCCACGTGACTAACAAGGCTACTCTTACAGCTACATACAGCATCGGTCTGATGAACCGGAATATCCGAGTACTACACACGTACAACACATACTCCAATTACCGAATCAAATACTAGAACTTCCCGTTCATTACAATACTCCATAAGTTCAATACAATATGATTCACCGAGTTTACTAAGATCCTTATACATACACATTACCTCTTTCAATTCCACACATACTCATTAAGAGTCTACCACTACCCAATCCTCACAAACCACTTACCTCCTAAGTACAAGGGTGTACCATTTAGTACACCTCTACATTCTACTTCTACTATCCGAATGTAGTCACCGGTCTCGTGCCTTGACCATATCCTCTTCGGGTACCTGCACATTAAAAACGTTCCCCCGAAGGGGTCAGCTTTCGCTGAACATGATAACCGCATACCCCGCGTACTAGTGAGGGTACGCCGACCACTTGGTCGAATACATGCAGTCCATTTTCATTCAAACATACATGCATACATGCTCTTGAATACAATACTATAATACTTTACACAAGGAATACATACATACACTTCAATACATACAAAGAGGTTATACAATCCCAACAATACTTACTTACCTTCTTCTGAAATACACATTCACGATACATGCACAATACATACTCAATCCATACACAATACATATACAATGTCCAATACTTTGTTAGCTTCATTTGTCCACCCGGGTTAATCGGGTGGAGATTACTCTTTTACTCATTCCACGGTACTTACACATACATACTCATACTCATACATACTTACGGATCCATACTTACTTACTCTTACTCTTACTCATGTTAAGTCGTCGGGACCTCCGGGCCGGGGACTACTCCGTCCCACCACCAGGATTTACTCGACTCACCAATCCGGGATGCTACCCATTTAAGGGGTTTGGACCGTGGACCAGTTTAAGAGTCAGGAATTGCAGCCAACCTCTTGTGACTCCGCATCCTCACGCGTGGCCGAAGCTATATCGGACTTCTACTCATTCCAATTTACTCACTTAAGTTAGGAGTTAGGTAGTTAGGAATTAGTAGAATTCAACATCCAACCACATATACAAATACATTATTCATATACACATCCATACAAATACAATACAATATAAAAGTACACTACAAGGTACAATTACACATCATCATCATTCATATATTTCATGAATTATACAAACTAGTGTTCAAGACAATAATTATCAAGAACAACATAGGTCAAGCACAAGTAAGTGCAATATAGTCCGATTCATGCATTTATCTTATTTAGGTGGTCAAATAAGCACACAAATCGGGGTAACCAGATTAGGATACAGGGCATGAAGAAATCATACCTTTCACCGTTGACTTTGGAATCACCGACTCCCTTCGGTGTTCAACTATTCGAATCCTATCACATACGTACATTTGGATGGTTAATTATCCATAATTAACCTTACTGATTACTTTCCTAAAGTTTCCTAGTTTATACTTACTAACCCTTTGTTACTTAAATACATTTACTTAAGTTACTTACTTACAATTATTTTCTAAGCTTGTTTATAGCCTTAATGACCATTAAACATCATTGATTATGTCTTAATCATCTTATAATATAATTACCCATCATTACCATCTTTAATTACGCTTTAAAAACCTTTCTGTACAAAATTTGGGGTGGTCCGGGTTTGTGTCCGGGGATACAAACCCGGACCAATACTGGAATGTGCTCTCGGGTGACTTTTGTGTGTGGTCCGGGTTTAGGGGTGGGTTTACAAACCCGGACCATACCTGTGTAGACCTCTCGGGTGGAATTTTGGGGTGGTCCGGGTTTAGGTCTTGGTTTACAAACCCGGACCATCCATTCTATAATACATTCTGTCGTGTTTTTTGACATGTCCGGGTTTGTGTACTAGTTTACAAACCCGTACAAGTTAAAGTATTGTTAAATGTATATGTTTTTGATTCTGTTTCAACTCCAAACTTCCACCAATCTCTTCCCCAATATTCCTACACATAATTTAACATGTTTTGACATTGGTTAAGCATTTTAAACTAGCCTAATCCTACTCTATAAAAATCTGTTACATTTATACACTCACTGTAAGTTTTTCTCTTCCTGTTACAATTTTTCCTTCTCCATTACTGCTACAGATTTTCTTTCTCTTGTTCCCACCGACTCAATGACTCTTACACTAGTCTAATTTAGTTTGACAACTTACATTGCTCCATTCTAGTTCTACTCAACTACACCTCTTCCACATAGATACAAAACAAGGTAATAACCATACATTCTTTTCTCTGAACATATCCATGTTCTTCCCTTTGCAACAGCACTTAAGTCTCTTGACTCCTAACCAAAATTTGACAGAGGTTCCCTACATTCCTAAACATTCTTACCACATTAATTTGTTCACTCACACAGGTTACATCCTGCTCAATATATATACATTATTCACACAAGTTCTAAATACTTACTGCACACCTGATACTCCCACTTAGCATTGTATTTACTTGTCTCAACAGCTTCTACTAATACCATCAATACCAGCATACTCCTTCCTTTCCTACGGTAGTTAAACCATTACTAAGCCCATATGCTCATCTTTACATATACATTTAAATCTGTACAGAGGCGCACATTACCTTAAGTCCTTGTGTCCTCTTCTTTTCTTTCTTTCTTCCTCCTTACTTCTTCATTTCCTTTCTTTCTTTGTTTCTTGTTTTCCCATCGGTCAAGCTACAGCCCACATTCAAGACACACACACACACATACTCAAAAGCTAGTAATTTCTAACTTACGTATTAAACCCTTGCTTGTGAGAAACCACTTAAAACCCTTAAGAAGTCTTACCTTGAGTTTCTAATGGAGTTTTGAGTGGGAAAATGACAATGCTTCAGCTCATCTTTGAAATGCCAAAATTGGCTGAGTAATGGAATAGTGTGTTTCACGTGAGTGTTGGGTTTTACAAGGGAAAAGTTGAAAAGAGAGGAACTTGGTCCTTTTTCTTACCTTAGAACATGGAGAAGAAGGTGGAGCTTCAAATGGTTCTCCTTAGACTCCAAAACGATTGCACCCTCAAAAATGAAGTTGGAGGTTTTTGATTTTTGAAGGGTGTAAAACGATCTCCTTGACGAGAGGATTCCAACGGTATATTTTTTGTAGTGTTTGGTGGTGATTTAGGCTTTCAAAGGTGGGAAGGAAGTGTGCTGCTGTGAGGGAATTCTCAGATCGCCATACCAGAGAGGGAGGAAGAAGAAGGGGTCTGGGGCAGAGAAGAAAACGTGAGAGTAGAGAGGAGTGGGAGGAGAGAGAATTTTTTTTTGCTTTTTGTTACTTTTTCTCCTTTGTCTGATAGCTCATAAGGAGAATTAAAAGAGGGGTATGGGCTGCTAACAAACGTGCCCAGTTATACCCATTTGGAACCGGCTGCCTATTTACAACAGAGGGTCACATTTCTGCTTTATTACATTTACACCCCATAACTTCCCAATTTTTTTACTATTCACTTCCGTGACCCGTTTTCCGGAATTTTCCCGTTTAATTAATTATGTTGGTTCTAGACCTTCATTAATGCTTATTAATGAATACCTGATTGACCAAAATTATTATGGGTCTATTTAACCCGCTTAAAGTCGCGTTTTCCCGGTTTCCTCGAAAAACGCGCTTTATGATTCGTTTGTGTTTTTAATCCATTTTAAGGATCCGTTTCCTTCGGGATTTGTTCCCTAATATTATTTAGGTCTTATTAAGTCCTTAGAATCCATATAATACACTAACCGAGGTCTCATACCTCCTATGGTTATTTAATGCTTATTTAGCGTTTTTCGCTTTTTAAGCATTTCTTCATTTCTTTTGGATTTATTTTTCCTTACCAATACTACTTAGGCGTCACTAGGCCCTTAATTACGTATTAGATTAATTTTAATCCCTATATTTAAGTTCGGGGTATTTCAATCTACCTCCCTTAAGAACTTTGTCCTCAAAGTTGTTCGCGGTTATGGGATTTCTATACTTACTCATTTATACTTGCCTAATACCGAAGCCATACATTCCTCCTCCTTACAATTCCCAAATTCATTACTCAATGTTTCTCCTTTCCATACCATACCAATGTACAATAATTACTCCAATCCATATTACTATCAACCGTCTGGTTCCTCATTACAAACTTTATACATACATACAGTGCAAAGCTATCCCCAAAGCAATGCAATACACATCATAATCCCGTAGGCACTCAGGTCATCTCGACACAGGACTCCTCTATGTCCTGTTGCCCTTGGAATAATACATGCTACACTACTATCTTCTCCGGTATAACTTCCAACAATTACTTACTCTCCAGTCTAAGAAAAATTCTTTTACAACTACTAATTAGAAATATTTCTAAAGCATACAACTCCAAATTCCAATTTGTATTCATTACTTCTATCCTATGTGTGATTCTTGTGACCACTTGAGGGGAGCTTCAAGAATCATTCGACCCTGATGTGATCAGCATCAGTGTTGAACTATCTTTCCACCCCAATTTGTGTTCGGTTTCCCCTGATCTGATCAGGATCAAGTTTGACTTCGCACATCAGTTTCAAACAACCAAATAATTTAATTGTTTCCATTTTCTATCTTTTTACTCTTCCTAGTCATGATTACAATTTCATACATCTCCAAAGGATGGAATTTAGTCCATCTGTCATCCTCACTCTACTTCCCAAATACTTTACTCTGAGATTCAATATCTAAGTGCTCATTCCATTGCCTTTCACTACTTTCATCCATTACTCTCCATCATTTCAATTATTCTAACTAAGGATTACCATACTTGTAAAATTTAGTTGTCCTCAATTTACTTCCAATAATTTGCCTTGGTATACACTACTCCTAGACTTTATTCATCTACTACTCTCATACATTTCGTACTACTTCTTCAAAGGCTACAATACTTGTGGAGCTCCATCCACTACTCATTACTCTTATTTACCAATACTCTTACACTAGTGTTACCAGATGGGTATATTCATCCTATGGTATTTACATGTCTAATGCCTAGTTACCATAATTACAATATGAATGAATACTTATGTTTATTTAACATAATATCAATCATCAATTTGATTCTCATTTGTGCTATGCACATTACGGTTTATGTGTTTTATTCACAAAACTTACATTAAGCGGTTTTCGCTCTACCCCCTTAAAAGGGATTACGCCCACGTAATCTCCAATATGTTAATATTAAACATTGGTTATTTAATTCGGGCAATCTGAAGCGTTTAGCTTCACTACGGTATACTATATAATATGCTCTGGTCAAAGGGTCTTAACCATACCAATGGTTTAGTCTTTGCACCAAGAATTCATATATGAGTTTATTTAACTCATAATTAATTCGGTTCTAGCCTAACCGGCTTCAAGGCATTAGTGGCCATTCTATTATACTCACCAGGTACATTAATCTCCTAGCTAGGGCCCACTAGCTTCTGCTGCGCGACCCTGATAACTTGGGTTATCCACCCTTCTTGTTATCCTTAACGTGTTATACATCACCTTTTATCCGTCTACTATGGGAATAAGGTTTATTAAACAAGTGCGGTATTCTTTTACCGTGTTTAAACTCAATGAGTTTAGATTATAACCAGCTCTCTGGTAATCTATCATACATACTATTCGTACTCCCACGATTTTTCACTAAGTTCCTCCGACTTATTGTCGGGTGAGGTCAAGTCACCACTTAACTGTAGTGCTTCCTTTGTTGTCAGTTGTTTCTGAATTATACCAGTTTTTCTGGTTCAGTACAAGTGTTCTTTACTTGTATGACCTTGCATTTTCTATGCGTCGGTCCTAGTGACTTTCTTACATCTTCTTTCACCTTTTATTCCGATGGAATTCACATCTTGTGATTGTTAGTGTGTGTTACACTCTTCGTGCTCCTTTGGCCTTAGGCCGCACGGTTTGCTGCTAAACTTGCTTAACTGGCTTATGCCATGTTGTTGGTGAAAGAAAGGTTTACTACGATTTACATTTCCTACATTCCTAGCTATCCCACTTGATCATTAGCTGCACAAGTGCAATACCAAAACACTCAGTCATACAGAGTGCAGAGGCGTAAACGCTTGACAGTAAATCACTTATGTGATCGCATAGGAATAAATATTTCTGCCTGTCTTCTCATACTTATACTCGGTGTCATTGCTTAACTACTTCCTCATAGCGGTCGCTTGTTGCGCACCGCATTCTTACTCATTATACAACATCATTTTTACTGTCTCTGTTACTGTGGTAGTTTGTCTTTACTCATTGCCATTGTCGTTGGCACCATTTTCTTATGGCATGAACACTGAGGGTTTCCTCTGTTCGTGTGTATGACGGTTGTCGTAGCATACCGTAATGTTATTATCTTCCCAATGTGGAGATGTTTTATTTCCAATTAGGTTTCATGTGTAGGTTAGCTTACCTCACATTTCTTCATCATTTATGATACAATTTACCAAATATCTTGGTTGCCAATGGATGAAGTAATTTATCGGTTTACAAGCTCTCCTGAGCGTTGGTCATTCATGGTGTGCATTGTGCATTCACATTGATTGTTTTTGACAATTATTGTCTCCCAGCGCCGAGCATTGGTTATAGGCTCTAGCTGTGTAGTTTTATTTTGTGTGTACATCACCGGGACATCCCAAGAAACTTCAAAGGTTTTCTGGTCCCGTCCTCTAATTGAAGAGTATCTATTACAGATAAATGAAGGTTCTTGTTGGGAGGTTAGTTACCACTCATAAGTCTCATGACAAGGTTTACCATGTTAGTCTTTATACAATGGTTCACCACATGCTTGGGTGCATATGGAGTATACTTACTCCTTCGAGTCTCAATGCTCTTTAAGCATCGCGCTTTTACAGTCCAAAGCCTCTTGTAGGCGTAGTGGTTTGGAAATCTCATTTTCTTGTTCGATTGTCTCCTGGCAATAACTACATGCACAAGCTTGTGGTTATGGTAGATGGAAGCCTTTTTTAAGGGTTCGCATCATTACCGCATTGATGATCTTTGGTCAACAATAGGTGTCTTTCCTCGGGTTTCTCGTAGTGTCCAAGTGTGGACTAGGCCAATGTTGGCATTATTACGATTCTAATGCCTCTATGTTACCACTTCTACAGAAGGCATGAAGGGAAATTTAAAGCTTGTCAACTGTATACTAGACTGATTTTAGTGACGGTGACACTGAGATAGCTATTACTCCATGCCATTCATTATGTTGAGCTCCAATTGGGTGGTTCAGTTGTCGATCTGTTTGTCGTATGAAGCAATATCTCTTGCGAGTCTTGTTATTAAATGGTGTGGGTTTTCCAACCGTTTATGTTTACATAACGTATTTGGTTTGTGGCTTTTAAGCCAAATTGCTGCGAGCTATGCTCTTTGCAAGCTGCTTATACATCTTTCCACTCTTTATATACCATTATAGGGTTAGAGGTATTTACTGGGCTCCCTGGCAAGTCGTGACATCACGCTTTCATTCATGGGAGGCCCTTTAGGCAATCTGGTGCTAATCAGTGCCTTTTGTGATTTAGGGTATTTCCCGTTATGCGAAATCCCTTCGGTGTCCTAACCGAATGTTCGTTCTAGCTTACGTGCTCTTATCATGCCGCTTGTACAACTGTTGTTAGTCCAGACACCCTTCAAGGATCGCTCCTGGGTGTTGTTGGTCACACCGTTACATCCGGCTAATGTTTATGATATGTTATCACTATGCTCTCTGGTGGTATTGTATTTTGAGTTATCCCTTTGTGGATTATAGCGTCTCTCGTCCCTGGGTAGTCCGTTTGTGCTTTCTCCTAGTGTTTGAGACTAGGTTTAAAACCCTCTCCAATGATGGGTTATACTTTGTGGTAATCTTGTAATCGCTCTTGGAAACTCTGTCCCGTTTGTTGAGCATTGTGGTGTTCACGTCAGGCGATTGCCTTACGGTGTTTAGGCTGGGTATACTTTCCAGCTGTCATGTATCTGCTTGATGTCTTGAGACATATCCAATGTCTATACTTACTAGTATGTGCTCTTTGCACTTTCTAGTTCTTATTCCTTATCTTTAGATGGATTCTCTGAGTTCCTTTATACTTGATCGTCTGAGGTGTCCAGCTGTCCTGGTTTGAACTTACTAATAGTCCGTAGAACGGAGCTGACTACTTCCCGTGTTTCGTGCACTACATGTGTACATACGTGGGGTACCATGTTGATACGTTACCACTTACCTAACTATATGTCAGGCCCGCAAGCTCCTTCGGAGGGCGGTTGTCCCACATCCCGTAATTGGGTACACTCGTAGTGCTCGTCACACGCCTAGGTGAAGTATTCTATTGTCAACTCCTCTTGTATCAATCTATGATACTCACCGTAATTTTGTTGGTTTGGTTCCAATAATCCAAGGTTTTAAAAAGAAAGGTTGTGGTTTTGAAAGAAAAATTTGGGTTTTAAAATCATAGTTCGGTGTTAAAAGAAGTTCTACATGGAATAGCCATGTTGTGGTCTTGACCAAGTCCAGCTTCTCGCTGACTGGTGTGTCCTTGATACCATGGTCAGGCCGTTAGGCCTTTCCAAGATTTGATTCTTCTAGCTTTCAGGATTTGTGATCCTATAGTTGTTTCACTGCTGTCACGGAACATTACTATGTACCGGTGGTATGTTAGAGTTCCTTTACATATTCCAGTTCTTACTGCACTTGCCGTGGCAAGTGCGTGGTACTGTTGGTTTTTGGTTAGACCTATACCGGTCTTGGTATGGTTTCCACTTGTATTTAATAGTCTTGTTGACTCTTCCCTAGATCATATTGATCTATGTTTGGGATACTCGATCCTTTTAAGTAGCTTCTCATTGATCCTGACATGGTTGTCTTGGTCGGGGCACTTCTCCAATCCTTAGAGATCCCCATTTATTTAGTTTTATGTTTTCCTTTGCTGCTCGTTCCCACAGGTTTACCGTGGTTATTGAGGCTTTGCTTGTTTAGGCACTACTCTTGTAGTCCTATCGGTTCATATCCCATGGATATCCTTGTAGCTGTGTAAGCTATGTCGGCCAGGTATCATAACCTTTTGGCGTTATAGTTTCGGAGTTAATCACTCCTGACTATATCCTTAGTCAGCTAGCATACCGTTGGTGGTATTACTTAGCTATTACTGTTCCGTATACTTGTGTCTCGGGTTTTGTTGCTGTTCCTTTTTCCGCTCTGTTGTGCTTTGTGCTTCTTTTTCTGCTGCTGGTTGGTTAGCCAGGTTCTGCGACTGCTAAGCATGTCGCCCCATGTTGTTGCATGTTGTAGTCACCTTATGGTTGGAGTTCTCATTCTACCGCCATTAAGTGCGGGTATTGTTGTTCAGCCGGGTTCCATTTCCGGGACTTCCAATTCTTGGAATCTACTGTGTGTCAAGTCCTTTCCTCTTATAGGATTATCTCATTACTGCCAGATCGGGTTTTCCCGAGTATGAGAGGACTTTCCTTCTCTCTGGCGTCCTTTCCCAAGTGATACAGTGGGGTTTGCGGCGGGCGGGACTGGTATTGTAGGTATCCGGTACTCACCGGTAGTTCCTAACTAGCATATCTCTAATGCTAACACTCAGCCCTTAGCCCTAAGCTTCTAATTCCTAACTCGGTATTTCCTAAACTCGGTATTTCCAGTCATCAGAGCGATACTTCGCTCTGATACCACTTTTTGTAACACCCCTACCATTAATCCAGTGCTTACCGTCCAATCTCCTTATACAATCCTGACTCACGCAGCGGATACTTACATACATACAGTGGGTGATACAATGTCGTTAGCCACCCACGTGACTAACAAGGCTACTCTTACTGCTACATACAGCATCGGTCTGATGAACCGGAATATCCGAGTACTACACACGTACAACACATAATCCAATTACCGAATCAAATACTAGAACTTCCCGTTCATTACAATACTCCATAAGTTCAATACAATATGATTCACCGAGTTTACTAAGATCCTTATACATACACATTACCTCTTTCAATTCCACACATACTCATTAAGAGTCTACCACTACCCATTCCTCACAAACCACTTACCTCCTAAGTACAAGGGTGTACCACTTATTACACCTCTACATTCTACTTCTACTATCCGAATGTAGTCACCGGTCTCGTGCCTTGACCATATCCGCTTCGGGTACCTGCACACTAAAAACGTTCCCCCGAAAGGGTCAGCTTTCGCTGAACATGATAACCGCATACCCCGCGTACTAGTGAGGGTACGCCGACCACTTGGTCGAATACATGCAGTCCATTTTCATTCAAACATACATGTATACATGCTCTTGAATACAATACTATAATACTTTACACAAGGAATACATACATACACTTCAATACATACAAAGAGGTTATACAAGCCCAACAATACTTACTTACCTTCTTCCGAAATACACATTCATGATACATGCACAATACATACTCATTACATACTCAATCCATACAAAATACATATACAATGTCCAATACTTTGTTAGCTTCATTTGTCCACCCGGGTTAATCGGGTGGAGATTACTCTTTTACTCATTCCACGGTACTTACACATACATACTCATACACATACATACTTACGGATCCATACTTACTTACTCTTACTCTTACTCATGTTAAGTCGTCGGGACCTCCGGCCCGAGGACTACTCCGTCCCACCACCGGGATTTACTTGACTCACCAATCCGGGATGCTACCCATTTAAGGGGTTTGGGCCGCGGACCAGTTTAAGAGTCAGGAATTGCAGCCAACCTCTTGTGACTCCGCATCCTCACGCGTGGCCGAAGCTATATCGGACTTCTACTCATTCCAATTTACTCACTTAAGTTAGGAGTTAGGTAGTTAGGAATTAGTAGAAGTCAACATCCAACCACATATACAAATACATTATTCATATACACATCCATACAAATACAATACAATATACAAGTACACTACAAGGTACAATTACACATCATCATCATTCATATATTTCATGAATTATACAAACTAGTGTTCAAGACAATAATTATCAAGAACAACATAGGTCAAGCACAAGTAAGTGCAATATAGTCCGATTCATGCATCTATCTTATTTAGGTGGTCAAATAAGCACACAAATCGGGGTAACCAGATTAGGATACAGGGCGTGAAGAAATCATACCTTTCACCGTTGACTTTGGAATCACCGACTCCCTTCGGTGTTCAACTATTCGAATCCTATCACATACGTACATTTGGATGGTTAATTATCCATAATTAACCTTACTGATTACTTTCCTAAAGTTTCCTAGTTTATACTTACTAACCCTTTGTTACTTAAATACATTTACTTAAGTTACTTACTTACAATTATTTTCTAAGCTTATTTATTGCCTTAATGACCATTAAACATCATTGATTATGTCTTAATCATCTTATAATATCATTACCCATCATTACCATCCTTAATTACGCTTTAAAAACCTTTCTGTACAAAATTTGGGGTGGTCCGGGTTTGTGTCCGGGGATACAAACCCGGACCAATACTGGAATGTGCTCTCGGGTGACTTTTGTGTGTGGTCCGGGTTTAGGGGCGGGTTTACAAACCCGGACCATACCTGTGTAAACCTCTTGGGTGGAATTTTGGGGTGATCCGGGTTTAGGTCTTGGTTTACAAACCCGGACCATCCATTCTATAATACATTCTGTCGTGTTTTTTGACATGTCCGGGTTTGTGTACTAGTTTACAAACCCGGACAAGTTACAGTATTGTTAAATGTATATGTTTTTTATTCTGTTTCAACTCCAAACTTCCACCAATCTCTTCCCCAATTTCCTACACATAATTTAACATGTTTTGACATTGGTTAAGCATTTTAAACTAGCCTAATCCTACTCTATAAAAATATGTTACATTTATACACTCACTGTAAGTTTTTCTCTTCTTGTTACAATTTTTCCTTCTCCATTACTGCTACAGATTTTCCTTCTCTTGTTCCCACCAACTCAATGACTCTTACACTAGTCTAATTTAGTTTGACAACTTACATTGCTCCATTCTAGTTCTACTCAACTACACCTCTTCCACATAGATACAAAACAAGGTAATAACCATACATTCTTTTCTCTGAACATATCCATGTTCTTCCCTTTGCAACAGCACTTAAGTCTCTTGACTCCTAACCAAAATTTGACAGAGGTTCCCTACATTCCTAAACATTCTTACCACATTAATTTGTTCACTCACACAAGTTACATCCTGCTCAATATATATACATTATTCACACAAGTTCTAAATACTTACTGCACACCTGATACTCCCACTTAGCATTGTATTTACTTGTCTCAACAGCTTCTACTAATACCATCAATACTAGCATACTCCTTCCTTTCCTACGGTAGTTAAACCATTACTAAGCCCATATGCTCATCTTTACATATACATTAAAATCTGTACAGAGGCGCACATTACCTTAAGTCCTTTTGTCCTCTTCTTTTCTTTCTTTCTTCCTCCTTCCTTCTTCCTTTCCTTTCTTTCTTTGTTTCTTGTTTTCCCATCGGTCAAGCTACAACCCACATTCAAGACACACACACACATACTCAAAAGCTAGTAATTTCTAACTTACGTATTAAACCCTAGCTTGTGAGAAACCACTTAAAACCCTTAAGAAGTCTTACCTTGAGTTTCTAATGGAGTTTTGAGTGGGAAAATGACAATGCTTCAGCTCCTCTTTGAAATGCCAAAATCGGCTGAGTAATGGAATAGTGTGTTTCACGTGAGTGTTGGGTTTTACAAGGGAAAAGTTGAAAAGAGAGGAACTTGGTCCTTTTTCTTACCTTAGAACATGGAGAAGAAGGTGGAGCTTCAAATGGTGCTCCTTAGACTCCAAAACGATTATACCCTCAAAAATGAAGTTGGAGGTTTTTGATTTTTGAAGGGTGTAAAACGATCTCCTTGACGAGAGGATTCCAACGATATATTTTTTGTAGTGTTTGGTGGTGATTTAGGCTTTCAAAGGTGGGAAGGGAGTGTGCTGCTGTGAGGGAATTCTCAGATCGCCATACCAAAGAGGGAGGAAGAAGAAGGGGTCTGGGGCAGAGAAGAAAACGTGAGAGTAGAGAGGAGTGGGAGGAGAGAGAATATTTTTTTGCTTTTTGTTACTTTTTCTCCTTTGTCTGATAGCTCATAAGGAGAATTAAAAGAGGGGTATGGGCTGCTAACAAACGTGCCCAGTTATACCCATTTGGAACCGGCTGCCTATTTACAACAGAGGGTCACATTTCTGCTTTATTACATTTACACCCCATAACTTCCCAATTTTTTTACTATTCACTTCCGTGACCCGTTTTCCGGAATTTTCCCGTTTAATTAATTTTGTTGGTTCTAGACCTTCATTAATGCTTATTAATGAATACCTGATTGACCAAAATTATTATGGGTCTATTTAACCCGCTTAAAGTCGCGTTTTCCCGGTTTCCTCGAAAAACGCGCTTTATGATTCGTTTGTGTTTTTAATCCATTTTAAGGATCCGTTTCCTTCGGGATTTGTTCCCTAATATTATTTAGGTCTTGTTAAGTCCTTAGAATCCATATAATACACTAACCGAGGTCTCATACCTCCTATGGTTATTTAACGCTTATTTAGCGTTTTTCGCTTTTTAAGCATTTCTTCATTTCTTTTGGATTTATTTTTCCTTACCAATACTACTTAGGCGTCACTAGGCCCTTAATTACGTATTAGATTAATTTTAATCTCTATATTTAAGTTCGGGGTATTTCATCATGAGTTTCTCTACTTCTGCTGAAGCTTGGGTATATTTACACGATACTTATGCTGTACAGACTAATGCTCAGATAGGGTAACTCTTACTTCAATTAGCTTTGATTGAAAAAAAAATCCACCAAATCAATGACTGTCTATTACAACAGAGCAAGGGCTTTAGTGGATTCTTTAGCCATCACTGGGCATACAGTTTCAGATCAATAGTTTCAATGTTATTTACTGAAAGGACTTCCTTCTGAATATGCTAGTCTAGTTTCTAACATTCTTACCAGAACATCACCTTGTAAGCCTGCTCAGTTATACAACTTTCTTCTATCAAATGAATGCTGGTTAGGCCAGTAGACAGGTGTTGTCACCAATACTGTTTCTCTAAATAGCACTACTACTACTGGATCTACTGGTTACAATAATAGCAGGGGCAGAGGATCTTATTATAGTCATGGGAGACAAGGAAATAACAGGGGGCATGGGAGAGGATCTTCTTTCACTTCCTCTCCTACTAATCAGTAGAAATTTGCTGGACATTCAGATAATCGTCCAGTTTCCAAATATGCAAGAAAAGGGGTCACGATGCACTCTCCTATTACCATCGATACAATTTTTCCTACCAGCCTAAACCACCTACATCTCTCACTGCAAACACTACCAATTACCAACCTCAGATTGACTAGTTACCTGATTCTGCTACTAGTAATCATTTTACTGGTGACATCTCTAAGCTCAACCTATCTGCTATTGAATACAATGGTACTGATGTTGTTTCCCTAGGGGATGGCTCCTCTCTGCCCATCTGCCATCAGGGTAATAGTTCTTTCTCTACCCCCACTCGAGAATTTTATCTTTCAAATGTCCTTCATGTCCCTCTCTTAAATAAAAACCTTCTTTCCATCAGTAAATTTTGTTCAGACAATCATGCTTATTTTGAATTCTCTCCTAATTATTTTCTCTTAAAGGACATCCACACCAAGAAAATACTTCTCAAGGGCATCACTAAGGATGGAATCTACACCTTCACTTCCAGCTCTCCCACAACACATACTCACCTCTCTGCTCATGCCACTACCACAAATACCACCTCTACTTGGCATCAACGTCTAGGTCATCATAGTGATGACATAACTAGACATACTATTTCTACTTTTAAGTTGCCTAGTACTGCTTTCAATAATGTTTTCTGTTCAGCGTACTATCAAGGCAAAACCCACGCTCTTCCTCACTTTCTCACTACCTCTGTCACCACAAGTTGTTTTGAATTGTTATTCATGGATCTATGGGGGCCTGCCAATGATGTTTCTATTGATGGTTTTAGGTACTTTTTAATCATTGTGGATGATTTTTCCAGATTTATCTAGTTGTTTCCTCTTAAATATAAATCAGATGTTTCTCTCATATTCCCTGTGTTAAATGCTCTGGTTGAAAACCAGTTTGGTAGCCCTATCAAAGCTATACAAACTGACAATGGTGGAGAATTTAAGGCTCTATCTTAGTTTTTTCAGACAAAGGGGATCAACCACAGATTTACATGCCCACATTCTCACCAGCAAAACGGTCCAGTTGAGAGCAAAATTCATTTTGTGGTAGACAAAGGTTTATGCTTATTATCCCAAGCCTCTATGCCACTTTCCTTTTAGTCATATGCATTCAAGACAGCAGCCTATCTCATGAATTTAACCCCCACAAAGGCCCTATCCTACTCCACACCCTATTACCACCTCCACAAGAAACATCCTACCTTTAACCATTCGAGGGTTTTTGGGTGCTGTTGCTGGACCGATCTCAGGTCCTTTAACACTCACAAACTTTCCTTTCAGTCCAGAGAATGTACCTTTTTGGGTTATTCATCTAACTCCACAAGATACCTATGCTATGACATGGAGACTCATGAAGCTCTCATTTCTAGAGATGTTCAGTTTAATGAGACATCTTTTTCTTTCTTCACACTCTCTAACACCACAAATACCTCCACACACAATAGCCTACCTGACTCCCCTATCACAAATCTCCTTATTCCCTGTCCCTTGCCACCAGATCCTTCTTTACCCCCACAATGTCCTTCCTTATCCTAGTCACCCACTATCCCTCAGCCTCATTCATCTCCCACCCCTATCAGTAGTCCTACTCCCCATCAGACAGCCTCACAAACTCTTCCTGAATCTCACTCCCACCAAAAAATCCTTCTCACCAAATCCCCATCAAACACCCTATGGTTACCAGGTCACAAACCTAATCCTTACAACCCAAGATTCGCACAGATGGTACCATAAATTGGCTTGACCATACTGAGCTTTCCCCCACCCTATTTATGCCTAATCAACCCTCCTTTACTCAAGCCCTAAAGCACCCAGAATGGAAACAAGCAATGCAGAAAGAGTTTGATGCTCTTCAACAGAATTAGACTTGGGAATTGGTTCCCTTTGAGCCAGACATGAATGTTTTCGGGATAAAGTGGGTTCTAAAAACCAAGAGATTGGCTGATGGAAGTATTGAGAGAAGGAAGGCTATACTAGTTGCCTAGAGCTTCAATCAAACCTGTGGTGTTGATTACTCAGAGACCTATAGCCCCGTTGTTAAGGTCACTACTATACGACTTGTTCTAGCCATTGCTACGAGTCTAAACTGGCCAATAGAACAGCTGGTCGTTAATAACGCCTTCCTACTTGGCACCCTTGAGGAGAAAGTCGATGTTAAACAACCCAGTGGTTTTGTGAACAAACAATTTCCCCAACATGTGTGCAGGCTCAAGCGTGCTCTCTATGGTCTAAAACAAAGTCCCCGTGCATGGTTTTCTCGTCTCAGCACTCATCTCATTCACATTGGGTTCTCTGTCTCTCAGCCAGATCCCTCCCTCTTTGTCTACTTAAATGGGAGACACATGGTCTATGTGCTTATATATGTTGACGACATCTTAATTACTGACTCTTCCCAATCCCTCATCCAATCCTTATTACTGCTCTAGCCCGTGAATCCCCTATCAAAACCCTTGAACCTATTTCCTTTTTTCTCTATGTCCATGTTCACCGTGACTACACTGGTCTAACCCTATCCCAGACATATTACATCATAGATCTCCTACAGCGTGCTAACATGTATAATTGTAAACCCCGTTACCACCCCAATGACAGATTCTTCTCTTCTCAACATTACAGATCCCCCCCCCCCCCCCTCACAAAGATATCACTCAATATCGTAGCTTAATCGGGAGTTTGTAGTATTTAGCTTTTACGAGACCAGATATACATTTTGTTGTTAACCGGTTGAGTCAATATATGTACGAGCCTACAGAATTTCATTGAAGTGCAGCTAAGCGGGTGTTACGTTACCTGAAGTCCACTCTAGATCTCGCGTTGTTCCTTCCTTCCTCCCCGCTTGGTGAGCTTTGCATTTATACATATGTTGACTGGGTGAAATACCCCTAAATTAATTTAGGGGATTTCTTTTATTAAACCATAAATAATACTATTAATTATTAAATTATGGTATGGAATTATGAATAATAAATTATTATATTACTATATGGATTTATGGAAATTAAATTAGGGGATTTCTTCTATTTAACCCTAAAGAATACTAATAAATATTAGATTACTATATATTATTATATAGTATTATGAATTTAATATTAAGATTTATAAGTCAATAAATCTTGGAAAAATTCCTAAACGCTCCAAGTATATTATAAAGATTTTAGAAAGAGTTAGAACATTAATTTGAATCATAAAAGTCAATATTAAATCATGGAAACCATAAAGCTTTTAAGCCTTGCTAGGGTTGACTTTTTGAGAATGGTCAAACCAGCCCATGAAACCTATATGAATAAAAAGGTTATGGAAAACCAAGAAGATTGATGAAAGAATGTCAAAACGGATCATCCTAGCCAAAGTTATGATAGAATGAAGTTTTGAATCAAAAATTTGAAAACTGCACGTGTCAAGCTCACACAGCTCGCCGGTACTTAGCATAAAATTTGCTGAGTATTCTAACCTCCACCAGTATTTTTGCCCTAACTTGTGACGGCTGTATCTCACTCATCCTTTCGAATTTTCCAGTGTCGTCTTCTCCATTCTCTTCTCCTCAATCTCCTCTATACAACCATAGCTCACACATACCCTAACCCTTCCTACATCCACCGGAAAATTGATCCATAGTTGCCTCCTTGCAAAGCTGTAACCCAGATTCTCAGAAAAACGTGATCGGTAAGGCACTTTTGTTCGATCATAACTTCTTCGTCTCTCATCCAAAATTCGATTTCTTTAGCTCGTTGTGTAGATATCTAACCCGTCTACAACTCTTATGTTTACAACTAAGGCTAAATCCCAACCATTTGGAAGAACGAGGCATCTAAAGTTACTGCCTTGTCACGCATATAAAATCATACAGAAACCGTAGGTATAAACTCGTAAATTTCGGGTTGAATTTCCTTCTGTATAATGCAAGTTAGATTAAGTTCTTGCTATCCATTTGTAGATCTATAATTCCTCTTTCGATTAAGCCCACCCACGTAGTCTAATTTGATTTGTAGTGTAAATTATAGATCTTCAAAGTTAGCTCCTCGAAACAGCCAAGTTCGAACCTTTTTCCAGAAAACGAAATCGAATTCCTTCGATTTGTGCAATTCCGGTGAGTTTCTCTTTCAATTCCTCCGATGTTGTTAATCGGTTTTACATTGTCGACCAAACCCACGTTTCCATTTCACCTATTATGCATTGTGTTAGGAGAATTTGGCAAAATCGAATTTGAACTGACATAACCCTAACCGAGTTAAACCCATAATCGAACTCGTAGAACACTGCATTATATGTGGAGAAATCGGTGTCAATAGGTTCGTTTTTCAATTTCGAATTCAACGAAACAAAAATAAGTCGATTTGGTTCTGTGAGTTGAGAGGAATCGGTGATTTAGTACTCGGGTAATCGTTTGAGGTTGGGGATGAACTCGAGATTCAGTGGCCGTCCGATCGTAGGTTTTAGAAACGGACGGCCGAGATTAAAACGTGGATAGATTAGTTGTTTTCAGTTTTAATATTTCCAGAATTAAACCCTAACTTGTTGAATTAATTTAAATACCTTCCCGAATTTATTTTGACTTGAAATTTTAACCATAGATTCCTTATAAAATCTAGTTTCTTTTGATGTAAATTAATATGGTTTTGGAGTTTTTAAACGTAAGTTATGATTTTTGCAAATTACGGGTATGATGGAATTATTTGGATAAATTAAAAAGATATTTTTATGAAATAAAATTTTTGTAATATGTCTAAAATGTTATAGTTACTATATATTTAATTTGGGCAATTTTGGACATGAGGAAATGGGTTAAAAATTGTATTTATAAGGTTTTTCATAAGTTATCTTATAATATAAGGTTTTTAATGTAACAGAATTAAAGTATAGTTTACTAATAAACTTTTAAGGTTGGGAAAAATATGAGAAGACTAAATTAGCATCTAGTAACAGTATGTTTATAAATATTTTGGGAATTAACTTTTCAGTGAAGTAAAAAAATTGTTTACATATATATATTTATATACTTATATGAGAGAAATATAATAGAAACTGGTGTTAAATCAAGGAATTTAACTAATCTACATTTTATTTATTATATAATATGTAACTTAACATTCTTAATTAAAATTAAGGAAAAAATATATATACACATTATATAAAAGGAATAAAATAGTAACTTAGGTTAAAACAAGGGGCTAAATAAATCAACACTTATATAACTAATACTGTAGAAGCTAATATTCTAAAATGTACAAAGAAATACTTTATAAAGTATACATGGAATGCAGATAAATGTTGAGGTTAATAAAGATAATTTAAATTCAATAAGCTACATAAAGGATGACTTGAATAAATTCTAATACATGTACATGCATATCAATATTAAATAAATAAGGGAAAATACTTTATTTAATAAACCATATATCGGTTGGGGATATGCCTAAAAGTTATTAAACATAATTAAATACAATAAAATTTCTTTAAAATGTTATGGATAAATCTTAATACATAAAGATATATATATAAGTATATAAATACATTAAAATCGATGAAGGAAATAACATCTTGTGGGAGATATAATAAGAAGAATATGGATATTAAACTTTAGGATTTTAATCATTGTGTAATAAAATAGTCAACGATAACTTAAGGGTTTAATTAAACAACGCAAACGTAGCACGGTCTTAGGCTAACCTACTGAGCCCAAGTTTATGAACTCCAAAAGCCCACTTAAACAATTCAAAGAGAGTTTGGGCCACTCTCAGGGATAAATCCTAAATCATTCCAAATTAAACGAAATGGGCCTAACAAAAGATTTAATTAACAAAATCTAGCCCAAACCTTTGGGAGAGAATAATGGTAAACCTGGAACTATAAATCAGTAGGAATAGAGGATGAATAGTTATAAATCCGTTAACTAATCAACACTTGGAACACCTTAATTATAGGTTACTATTGGGGGATCACTCCTTCGAGTTAATTATTGTTCTTCACATACCAGGTACGATTTCTCGTACTCAGATATTTTTGTTAACGGATTTTATGGATGTTTTGGAAAACGCTAACTGAGCTTGAATGGATTTCAAAAGGGAACTGGTTGTGTGACTAACTCAGCTTGTATGACTAACTGAGCCTTGAATGTGAAACTTTCGTGGTTATTGGTTCCTTCTGTTTGGTTGTTTCATTAGACATCAACTTCCTAGGGTTTACGCTTCTGCACTCTATAGGACTGAGTGTTTTGGTATTGCTCTGGTGTAGTTAGTGATCTAGTGGAAGTATGGAAAAGGACAGTCTTGGTAATTCTTCCTTTGTCTCTGGATATTGTTTCATCCATGAGCTGAGTCTTTGTTGTGACGTGCGCGCATCTTCATTGGTAACAGCAGGGGGTTGTATATCCCTCGTCCACAAGGACATTTATATTTGACAGGGGGCTGTATATCCCTCGTCCACCAGGACATTTAAATCTGACAGCAGGGGGCTGTATATCCCTCGTCCATATGGACATTTATATCTGGCGGTGGGGGCCATCTCTCCCAATTGGTGTTATTCCACTCTTGAGTTGTTGGTTCTTGGATCTCTTCTTTCATTCCTAGTCCTTGTGACTATTCAAGATTTTCTACTCCTGACTGGGACTGAATCGAATATAAGCTTTGGATGTTCACTAACTCATGGTGTGACTTTTGATTGACTAACTTTACTTTTCTGTTATTTACCTCTAACCTTATCCTGTTATCTTTGACTTGGTGATTTTTAAGTGCCTTATTCCTCTGTTTTGTTTTAAGTTGTTGACTTCAAGTATTGTTTATTTAAGAGATATGTTAAAAGGTTTTGTTTTGGAGAATCGTACCGGTACCATTCCAGGGAACTGACTCACCCCTCCCGGGGTGGGCTGCTTGGTTTTATCTTGCAGGTATGAATTATTATACAGGTGGCCACGAAGAGAACGAGTGATTGGGATGGGTTTAGGTTGTGTGGAGAGTTAATGTATTTTACTACTGTTGTATTTATGTTAAGTTTTCTCGAGGTTCAGACCGTGGCTATTGTAATCTTTTCAGTTGTAATTGGTGAGGTTTGGTACCGGGTGGTTGGAACCCAATGGTCTGTTACGCCTTTAGTATTTTAATTCCGCTATAAATATGTTAAATATGGGCGTTACAGAAATTGGTATCAGAGCGTAGTTACGCTCTGAACCTGAGAAAACTAGCCGAGTGAAATACTTAGATTATAGGTGCACTTAAAACTTGGGAACTGGGGTAGAATTGGGAAGTGAGAATTCTAGAAAGGCGGGTGACCCTTACCTCATACTTACTTTACTACTTACGTTTTACTTCACGTATCTATGAACCGTCCTTAGGACGTTATAAATATTACATACTTTATTGCATAGATTTTAGACTTAACAAAACACCTTATGAGTAACAAAACCGTCAATATCAGCTAAATGTCTCGAAGAAGAGGAAGAGGAGCTGGTCCCTCAGGAGGCTATGGACCCGACACTGTCACCCCAGAGGTCATAGCGCAGATTGTGACGGCTGTATTAGCTCAGCAGCAGGCTCAGATCCCACAACCATCACCGCCACCACCTAACGGTCCCCGGGAGTTCAACTGGCTGAAGGCGGTCAACGATCTACGTCCTCCAAACTACAAAGGCCAACCTGAACCGAAGACCTTAGAGAGATACATCGACGAGATGCAGAAGGCCTTCACCTCTCTGCACGTTCCAACGAATCGCCAGGTGGACATAGCGGCCTACTTCCTCCAGGGACCCGCACATCGATGGTGGTAGACCGCCAGAGCTGAGCTGACTGCCCAGGCGGACTTCGGCTTCCCAGCCTTTTTGGTGGCCTTGAGAGCCAAGTTCTATCCATCCTATCTACAGAAGAGGATGATGAGTGAGTTCGAGCAGCTGAAGCAAGGGAGTTCCTCTGTTGCTGAATATTATAATAAATTTGTGGAGCTGCTCGCTGTTATTAGAGAGGGAACTTACGCTCCGAGGTACCTAGTGGACAAATTCCACACCGGCTTGAACTTCAGGATCATGACTATGATCGGTTCCACCAGAGGGATGACCTTACAGGTATGGAACATGATTTAGAATTTCTGGTACGCAAAGATTTCCCCACTAATGCATATTGTCACGACAGGAGCTAGCGGATGACGCGAATGACTGCGAGACCACCATTGCCTACCAGGTTTCTGTGCTAGGCAAGAGGAAATGGAGGAAACTTTTCCCAGAACTAGGAGGAAGGGAAAGTTCTTCAAGGGGAGGAACGAGAAGGCCATGGTCCCCTCATATACTGATGCTATGCCACTCCGCTCCCAGCCACTTAGGGGTAAGATAAGTTAGAACCTATATTGAAGTTACATTGAGCTATTACGTTACTAACTTTGAACTAAAACAGGAAATGGACCGGTAAGAAGATAATTCTGCAAGTGGTGCAAGAAGGACCACCCGGGCAAGGATTGTAAAGGAAATATGGTGTAATGCAACTACTGTGGTAAGAAGGGGCATAGGGGATTCGAATGTCACAAGAACCCGGATTCTTGGAACTACAACCCCGTCACCGGGACCACTGCTAGAGCCCCAGCAGCTACTACTACTAGAAGAGGTCGAGGTGGCACAGGAGGTGCTGGACCATCTACCAGCCGCCCTGCCCAGAGCCATCCATAGAGGCCGGGACAGAACTACCCCCAGAGGCCGGGCAAGGCACCGATCCTTAACCTGGTAGACCGCGTCGAGGCAGCAAGTGATGACCCGAGTTCACCTGGTGAGGACTACTTCCCTCACGAAGAGGCTTAAACTTTTACTTTCTTTACATTCCATTGGATAGTTTGTCATTGTCAATGTAAAAGGGATGAACTATAAACCCTTTATTTTGTTTTGTTTCAAACCTTTCATTACCAGTTGTGAACCTTGACTTATTTATTTAATGACAATTGTTGTTCAGCTTTCGATATTTGCTTTCCTATTTTGCCATTTTCCACACCCAACATCCCCTTTGAAGCCAAACCACACCCACCAGAAAAGTGTGAGGTCTTGAGACCCGGGATGATCTTACTACGAGAGTACCTGACCCCAGCAGTCCAGTATGCATTGATCCTCAAGATTAGGGAGTTAGGTGTGAAGGAAGGAAATTTTTACACCCCTACCTTCAAGAATGGTTCAACCATGAAGATGAAGATCATGTGCCTAGGTAAGAAGTGGAACCACACCACCAAGAGCTATGAAGAGGTGGAGGTGCCACCAATCCCGGAGGAACTGCAGATCATCATTAGAGATGCAGTTAAGGTAGCACAAGAATTGGAGGATGAGCCCGTCCCAGACCTAACCTCCAACGTGTGCATCATCAACTTCTATGGAAAGGAGGGTAAGCTAGGATGCACCAAGACAAGGACGAATCGCCAGAGTCCGTCACCAGAGGAGTTCCTATTTGGTGATCAAAGGAGGATGTACCTTGCTACCAACACTGGTAGAAAAAATAACAAAAATAACGGCTTATAAGAGCGGTTCTACACAAACCGTCTTAAATTTGTATTTTTTCGGCGCGCGGTTCAGTTTTAAAAAAGACGGCTATTATAAACCGTCGTTTTAAACTACTAATAAAAGATGGTTTTGGGACAACCGTCGTTTAAAAGTGTGAAGTTTTCGGTGGTATTAGATCTTAAACGACGGTGTTTTATAAAACCGTCGTTTTAAACAACTAATAAAAGACGGTTTTGGGGGTCAACCGTCGTTTAAAAGCGTGAAGTTTTCTCGGCGGTAATAGATCATAAACGACGGTGTTTTATAAACCGTCTTTTAATAGACATAATAAACGACGGTTTTGTAGGAACCGTCTCTTATTACCCCCTTTTATTTCGCCCACCGTAGCTCTCTCTCAGTCGACCTCCCTCTCTGTGCCTCTCACAGTCGAACCTTCACCTCCCTCTCTGTGCTCGTCTTCCGCCATTTGCTGGTGCTCATCAACTTCACAACTCACTCCAACCACCGTCGCTGCCTACTCTCATCCCGAGCTGCCCATCAGTCGCATGCACAACTACTCCACGTCGCGCTGGCCCCCTCTTCGTCGCAACTAGATCTAGCCGCTGCCCAACACCACCGCGCTTCGCCCCCTCTTTCTCTGCTCGCCATGTCCTCCACCGTAACCTAACAGTTTCTCACTGAACCGGTAATATACTCTACGCTTCTACTCTGTTAATTTCACCTTGTTGTTGCGCCCTCTCTTCATCAATCGATCAGGGCTAAAATTGCCCCTTGTTGATGCGCCTGTGTTTATAAATTTTGTCAATAATTTCATTGTTAATTAACTGGCAAACAACAATTTTGCGTGGTCTATATTGGTGCATATACACTGACTTTAATTTACACTGGTGCATATACACTGACGTTTGACGAATATGTTGTTATTCAATATGGTTGATGAATTATTTTTCTTGATGTGCTGGGTGTGGATTGTGTTCGGGTCTATATTGTAACCCCCTTAAAGATCTTGATAGGCTGAGTATGAAAAAAGCCAATATGTTGTTGTTCAATATGGTTGATGAATTATTTTTCTTGATATGCTGGGTGTGGATTGTTATATTGGTTTCAATCGACAGTATTAAAATACATGCTCCCTGCAATTATGTGTGTTGTCTAAATATGGTGTGGTTTTCTGAACCCTATATACATATATAGAAAGAAACGGCGGGATATTAAACTATACATATAAGATAAGAACATATTGCTCTGCGATTTTCTCAATTCTCTTTTCATGTCTACATTCTCTTCTTGTCTTGTTAGTGCGCGAGATTACAAATCGCGATCGATCACTGGAACTGCTGCTTTGCTCACGTACGTCTGCGCCTCCGTACAAATCGATCACTGGAACTGCAAATCGCCCTCACTCCTCTCTTTTGGTATGTTTCTATAACCATAGATTCTAACGTCAATTTTAATTAGACAGTTTCAATAGGTTTACCTGAAATATGCACTATTCTTTACACTGTTGCACTGCTCATTACATAATTTGTTTTTGGATGTTTGTTTCTATTTTTGCAAATCTAAAAACCCAACTAGAACCATGGCATAGTTGTGGTTTGCCTCTATGATATACTGCTACTATGAGCAGCGTTGATTTTAGAAGGTAATTGATTAAGTATTATATGCAGTAGAAGTCTTGCTGTTTCAAGAAAAGAAAAAAGAACATCAGCATTATATTCTTGCTGTTCAGAATTGAAAGAAGAGAAAAATAGGCTGAGTTGAGAATTGACTTCAAGAGCAGCTGATTGGTGCTTATTAATCTACAAGTTGATGATACATGATGGACTAAATAGTAATAGGCCTTATGACTTGTTTTGTATACGGTAATGCAGCATTCAGGTACGGTTAACCAGTCAAGTACGTGAGCGATCAGATATGTGTTCGTAGCAATCATTGGTAATTTTTTTCAGTCCTTTTCAGCTTCAGTTAAGAATACACACAAGCTCTGCAATCTCATTAATTCTATATTTTGACCGCTCCTCTACAGTGATAATAATCACCGGGCTGCTGCATCTTCTCTGTGGCATATATTCTCACCGGGCTGCTGAATAAGGTACATTTAATGTTGCATTATGGAAGATACCGGAAGCTCGTGCGCCCAATTTTGATCCTTAATTGCCTAAGCTACTAGATTATTTGGTTGCAATTGCTAGTGATGCGCTTGATGAGTTGAATGGTATCCTATTGAGAGAAGTTGTGGAGGTTCTTAGAACCGGGAAAACAAAGAAAAACAGGGGAGACCATGCCGAAATTTTCTTGTCAAATTTTCTATCTTTTGATTTTTACCTGCACTTGATGATTTGTTAATTCTATTCTTTTTTGTTGCTGATTTGCTCCTAATTTAGTGTTGATGAATAGTTGAAGAGTATTAATCCACCTTTTATAAAATATGTCCTTCACTAATTACACTTACTCAACCGAATCCATCAAGTGGATGTAAGTATCCTATTTTATTATGAAAGATAAACTTTACATTCAATCTCACTATCAAACATGAAGAAAGTACATACAGAACATACCTCCTACCTCATCTTGATTGGTGCTTATTAATCTACAAGTTGATGATACATGATGGACTACATAGTAATAGGGCTTATGACTTGTTTTGTATACGGTAATGCAGCATTCAGGGATGATTAACCAGTCAAGTACGTGAGCGATCAGATATGTGTTCGTAGCAACCATTGGTAATTTTTTCAGTCCTTTTCAGCTTCAGTTAAGAATACACATAAGCTCTGCAATCTCATTCTCTTATTTTGACCCCTCCTCTACAGTGATAATAATCACCGGGCTGCTGCATCTTCTCTGTGGCATATATTCTCACCGGGCTGCTGAATAAGGTACATTTAATGTTGCATTATGGAAGATACCGGAAGCTCGTGCGCCCAATTTTGATCCTTAATTGCCTAAGCTACTAGATTATTTGGTTGCAATTGCTAGTGATACGCTTGATGAGTTGAATGGTATCATATTGAGAGAAGTTGTGGAGGTTCTTAGAACCGGGAAAACAAAGAAAAACAGGGGAGACCATGCCGAAATTTTCTTGTGAAATTTTCTATATTTTGATTTTTACCTGCACTTGATGATTTGTTAATGCTATTCTTATTTGTTGCTGATTTGCTCCTAATTTACTGTTGATGAAGAACTGCTGCTGGAAAACTGCTGCTCTTTTTCACTTCTGAAAATTTGACCATTGTACTCCTGCATTTTTAAGGTATGTTACAATAATTTTTACCTTCTTAAAACGCACTACTTCGCCTCTGTTTTTGCTGTTTGCATTATTATGTTTTGACTATCACATTTGCACTACAATTGTAGTTACAATTTTTTGTACTGTTACTTTCTATTTTCTTAAACAGAGTTAATCTGATTGGATTTCTCACAATTGCTCATCACCAAACTATTACGCTTATCATCTGCATCGAATAAGGTACATTTAAAATGTGTTCCTTAAGTAATATATGCTTATGCAACATATGTAGTTAATTACCCGTCCAGGATATACTTGAATACACTCGAAATATATATCTTTTTACTATTTAGTATTAATAGGGCATAGCTTGCAAATATAACATTTTATCTTCTCTCCTTTAGTTTCTATCATTTAAAGAATAGCTTGTAAATATAACATTTTATCTTCCCACCTTCCATTGAACGCCTTATTCCTCTCCACAATGAAGTAGACTTCCTTTTGTTCATCCTCGTCGTGACTGACAAAGATACAAAGTCAACAAACTTAACAGTCCATATCCTCGTCTTCATCACAACAATTCTTTTGCCGTGATTATTGCTTTATTAATTCTTCATTTTGCCCTTGGGTTTTCACATGTGGCGCTAAACAATATTTTAAAGGATATCAGATGGCAAACTCATGGATGTACAGCGGAAATTTGGATAACAAGTTTCTTGAGGGAGTTGACAAATTTTGCAATGTTTTGGTCGATAATCTGACTCCTGCCAACAAGGGTTACATATTTTGTCCTTGTATAGACTGCAGAAACTATTTGAAGTATCGAGGGATAGAAAAAATAAAGGAACATTTGATTCGTCGTGGTTTTACAAAAGACTATGAAGATATAGTCCGGTGGCATGGTCAGAGGGCGGTAGATGTCATGTGTAATGAACAAGAGGAAGTTGAAGATAATCAAACAATTGTGGTCGATGACCACGACATAGTAGACAATGAACCAGATTACGATGACATTGCTGCAATGCTGGAAGATGTTGAACAAGAGTTTTACAATAGGCCAGACACCTATGAGACTTTGCTGGATTCATCCAAAACACCGCTGTATTCGGGGTGTCCTACAGAATTGAGTAAATTGAGCGCAGTCTTGAAACTCTTCAATCTAAAATCAAAATTTGGTTGGAGTGATGTGAGTTTCAGTGCTCTCTTACAGATGATGAAGACCATACTACCAAAGGATAATGTTTTACCAACATCGACTTATGAAGCCAAAAAATTGATGTGTCCAATGGGTATGGGGTACAAAAAGATCCACGCTTGTCCATCTGGTTGCATTTTGTACTGGAAGGATAATGAATTTGCTGATAGATGTCCAGAATGTGGGGAATCACGTTATGCGAGGAAAAACCAAAATGAATGCACTGGTCGTCATAAGGATAAATCCCCTGCTAAAGTGTTGTGGTATTTGCCCATAATACCACGATTGAAGCGTCTATTTGCAGTTGATAAAGATGCGGAGAATCTAAGGTGGCATTCGACTCACAGAAAAAATGATGGAAAGTTGAGACATCCGGCTGATGCGTCCCAGTGGAAAAACATTGACATGAAATTTCCTCAGTTTGCTCGCGATCCAAGAAACTTGAGACTCGGTCTGTGTACTGATGGGATGAACCCTTACGGTACATTGAGTAGCATACACAGCACGTGGCCGGTATTATTGATGATCTACAATCTTCCCCCTTGGTTGTGTATGAAACCTAGACACATTTTGTTGTCACTTTTGATATCTGGTCCAAAACAACCGGGCAACAAAATAGATGTTTTTCTACAACCATTGATAGATGACCTACAACTCTTGTGGAATGAAGGGGTGATGGTATATGACTCATTTGGGAAAGAGAATTTTAACTTGCGTGCTATGTTATATTGCACAATCAATGACTTTCCTGCGTATGGTAATCTTTCTGGTTACACAGTCAAAGGTGCATGTGCATGTCCTATTTGTGGTGAGCATACATCAAATATCCGCTTGAAACATAGTGGTAAGAATGTTTACATGGGTCATCGTAAAATGCTTCCAAAGGGCCACAAATATCGCAAGATGTCGATTGAGTTTGACGGAAAGACTGATCACAGTGTGTCTCGTCCTCCTTTACCAGGTTCAGAGGTGTATAAAAAGGTGCAAAATATTGTCAACAACTTTGGTCCTTCGACAAGAAACACCGAGAAAAGTGTATGGAAAAAAAAGTCAATCTTTTGGGAACTTGAGTATTGGCAACATTTAGATGTCAGACATTGTATTGATGCAATGCATGTCGAAAAAAATGTGGGAGAAAGTGTTATGGGAACCCTCTTGAACATACCAGGCAAGACCAAAGATCACATAAAGGGGAGAAAAGATTTGATTGATTTGAAAATAAGGGAAGATCTTTGGCCACAAGAACGTGGGAAACGCACGTTCTTACCTCCTGCATGTCACACATTGTCTAAACAGGAGAAGCATAGTCTGTGCAATATCCTCCACAATATCAAGGTGCCATCAGGGTATTCGTCTAACATAAGAAATCTTGTTTCAATGTCTGATCTGAAATTAGTTGGAATGAAATCCCATGATTATCATGTGTTAATGCAAGACTTTTTAGCCGTTGCAATTCATGGGATCCTACCTGATGCGGTGAGAAACGCAATCACCAACCTTTGCGTGTTTCTCAAAGCAGTATCTGCTAAAGTTCACGATGTGGATAATCTAGACAATTTGCAAGCTGTTCTTGTTGTCACGATGTGTCAGTTGGAGATGTATTTTCCTCCTTCATTCTTCGACATCATGGTTCATTTATTGGTTCATTTGGTCAGAGAGATTAAAGAGTGTGGACCTGTATATCTTCGTTATATGTATCCTTTTGAAAGGTACATGGGTATATTGAAGAGAAAAATGAAGAACCGTCGTCGTCCTGAAGGAAGTATTATAGAGGGATATATAACAGAGGAAGTTGTTGATTTTTGTACTCACTATTTGGAAGATGTTGAATCCATTGGTCTTCCTAAATCTAGACATGAAGGAAGACTCCAGGGACACGGTACCGTTGGGAGAAAAATGAAGAGAATTGATATTGAAACCCTTAACAAAGCTCACTTAGTTGTGCTGAGTCACCTTGAAATTGTAGAACCGTATTTTGAAATGCACCTGACTCTGCTCAGAGCACAAAATCCAACAATGAGTGACATTAGACTAAAACAGGAGCAGAATAAAACGTTTGTGAAATGGTTCAAGGATAAAGTTTTTTCGAACCAGTCAACTACAGTGCCTGCATTAGTGAAGACGTTGGCACTTGGTCCTAATCTTGACGTTGTTTCATACGAAGGGTATGACGTAAATGGCTACACTTTTTATACGGAACGGCAAGATCAAAAATCAATGAATCAAAACAGTGGCATCAATGTGGTTGCTTACCAGAGTATGTACAATAATGTCACAGGTATGGGTCAAAATCCAGTGGAGTTGAAACAATCATATTACGGTCGTGTACAAGATATTTGGGTTCTAGATTACACCGCATATGAGACTTGTGTGTTTCGTTGCAACTGGATTGACAACAGAAATGGTTACCGTGAGGAGAAACATGGTATGAAACTAGTTCATCTTAGTGGTGCAACACCCACAGTTGAGCCGTTTGTTGTTGCAACTAAGGCGAAACAGGTATATTACATTTCTGACCAATCTAATCCTAGATGGTCCTTTGTACTTCAAGGAAAAAAGGAATAGTTGGTGTGGATGGTGTGGTCGATGAGGATGAATACGACATGCAAGATGAAATACCAAGCCTTTCGATTCAATTACCAGAGTTGGACCGTGTTACAAATTTTGTGCGGTCTGACCATGGCGAAGGAATGTGGATTGATTAATGTGAGCTTATATCTTCATTTTTTGATAGTTTATTTTTGTATTTATGTCTACTATTATTGATAGAGTAATCCTGCAGACCATCATTGATGGATTTGAGAATGCTTTTCTTCCCATGGATATTGATGGCAAAGTGACCCTATTTGATGGGAAGGGTGAAATTGTACCATGGCCAGTCGGTTTTATTGTCATCACTGATGAGGTATGTCTAAATCTTTTAAATTGTTTTCCCTTTAATGTATACATTGTTTTAACTTCTGTTGTTTTTGTATATATATGATTGGGTAGATCCCTGATCAGACGAGAAGACTGGGAAACCGTGATGAAGAGATCAACCAATCAATGGATGTTGATCGAGACAACACACAGTTGGCTGAGGGCAACCAGAAATCCAAGGGGAAAGAACCATGCAGACAGAGGTAACTACTGAAGCTCAGCGAAAGAAGTTTGTGTGTCCCCCCTTTGTGACCAAGCATTTCGCGAAGTATGAGAAGATCTGTATGAACTGATATTGGAAAAGAGTCTGCATATGACTAGCGTGTCAGTGTTGTTACCTGAGTGGCTTTTCCATTACGAAGCGGATCAAAGAACAATAATAAATTTTGAGGACATCAAAGAGATGCTGTGCAGAGATTTGTTGAATATATCTATCATCCAAGCATATTCCCTGTAAGTGTTACTTTTAGTTTCTTACATCGAAAATAATTTAAATAAATAACTTGTAATTTAAGGACTACCTTGTTATGTTTTGTTTGCTATTCCACCTTTAATATTATTATTTTTGTTGAAGGTATCTGAAAGCTAGATTGCGTCATAAAAAATTGGAGATTTGGTGACATTCTTATGCCCTGAAACAACATCACTGGATTCTGCAAACAGAGACCCGGCCGGATACAGGAAATATGTGTCGCATGGATTAACGAAGGCTGTTCAAAACAGTAGTAGATACGTGATGATTCCTTTCCATCAGACGTGCGTAATACTATCCCTCTTGCATTTAATTCGTTTTGTTAAGTTTGTGACTTATTGTATTATTATATGATAACTCTTTTCAAAATTACAATCGTAGCAACCATTGGGTACTCCTTCTGTTCTCCACGGCAACATCACAATTACTTGTGCTTGACCCATTACGAATGTATCGTGAGTTGCAAATCGACGACTTGTTCAAAGCGTAAGTGTTAGTTAATGAATGCAACTTATTGTTTGTCTATATAATATGATGAACCGGAATTAATGATTTAATTTTTGAACTTAACAGTGCTTATATGAAGACGGTTTTTCACAACAGTTTGACAACCTTTCAATTGTTCATCTTGAGGTACAGTTATTTATCATTATTGTGTTAGTCGTAATTTGCTATTTTTGACTGTTTGTTTTTTTTCTAAATACTTGTCAGTGTCCAAGGCAAAAGGACTCTAAGAGTTGTGGTTACTATGTAATGCGATACATGTTGGAAATTGTCTTAAACATAGAGAAGCTCACAAAAGATGAAGAGGTATATTATACTTTCCATTACACATATACATTTTATAAATCTGTCTATCATTTTTGTTTAAAACAAATAAATATGTGTCTTTACATACATATTTGTTTATCTTGTTCTCTACAGGTTCGAGAACATTTCAAGAACTCAGGAAAAACTTACTCCGTCAGAGATCTGCAATTAGTTAGAGAGCAGATGTGTTTGTTTATCGTCAAGTGTTTCAAAGGAGGAAAATGATATCATGGATAGCACTGGGAGGTCAAAAAAGAGGGTGACTACAAGACTGTCCTGTCATTATGTGTTTTACCCCTGACTTTTTTTGTTTAACTAGTGTAAAAAATATCGATTAAACTGTTGGGATAGCTGATGCCGTCATTGTGATAGCTTTTTAAATTGCAATGACAATTTGTGTGTGAAGTATGTCACACATTACATATTTTGGTAAAATATGATTGTTGTACAGAGGGAATGCTGCTATGTTACCCTGCTTTTGTGGATGTAATCATTTGTGATTACAAATGATTACAGAGAGAAAGAAAAAAACAGAAAAATTTTTTTTTAAAAAAATAACACTATAAAAGACGGTTCACAAGAAACCGTCGCTTATACTAAAATTGGCGCCACCGCCAAAAGTCTATAAACGACGGTTATTGTAAAGACCGTGTTATATACTACGATTTTAAAAGACGGTTATCATAAAACCGTCTCTTATAACCATGGTTTACGCGCGCTGAAACATGGCTTTAAAAGACGGTTTTATTATAACCGTCTTTTAAAGTCCCCAAGATGCGCGCCTTAATATCATCTTAAACGACGGTTCGGAACCGTCGTTTAAAACAATCTCTGATAAACGACGACGTTATAAGAGACGGTTCAAAACCGTCGTTTTTAGACAGTTTGAACCGTCTTTTTCCCCTCGCGCCGTACCAGTGAGTGCAGTAAGCAGTGCAAAAATTTGAGCATACACATCAAGGGAACAGACTTCCTTCTGGATTCCATAGTCTTCCCTGGCATGGGATTCGACATAATTGTGGGCATGGACACGCTACAGTGGTACCGAGGCAGACTACACTATGCAGAGCGTCGTTTCCTCCTGAAGTCAGCTACATGGATCACTGTGTCATACCGAATGCAGCCTAAGTAGCCGACTGTGAAGGTTGTATCGGCTTTATCCCTGATGAAGGAGGTGTCCAAGGGCGCTACCGCCTACTACTGTTATGCCCAGGATCTGAGGACGGATCCGAAGTTCCAGAGCGATGTTCCCATTATGTCGGAGTACCCCGACGTTTTTCTAGAGGAGCTACCTGGACTACCACCGCTGAGAGAGGTTGAATTCAACATCGACCTCATACCTGGCACGGGAGCGATTGCTAAGGCTCCCTACCGGATGGGCCCTGCAGAGATGGTTGAGTTGAAGAAACAGCTGCAGGAGATACAAGATAAGGGTTTCATCAGACCCAGTGTCTCACCATGGGGTGCTCCAGTGCTTTTCGTCAAGAAGAAGGACGGAAGCATGAGACTCTGCATCGACTACAGAGAGCTGAACAATGTCACGATCAAGAACAAGTACCGACTGCCCAGGATCGATGACTTGTTCGACCAGCTGAGGAGAGCTAAGGTGTTCTCCAAGATTGATCTGCATTCTGGATATCATCAGATAGCTGTAGCTGAGTCAGATATAGAGAAGACAGCCTTCCGGACCAGATACGGCCACTACGAGTTCACAGTGATGCCGTTTGGACTGACCAATGCACCCGCGAGATTCATGGATCTGATGCAGAGAGTCTTTCAAGCCTAGTTGGATAAGTCAGTAGTCGTGTTCATAGACGACATCTTGGTATTCTCCAAGAGTCGGGAGGAACACGAGCAGCATTTGAGGACAGTCTTGGAGACTCTGAGAGAGAAGAAACTATATGCCAAGTTCAGCAAGTGTGAATTCTGGCTGGACAAGGTGTCATTTCTTGAACATGTGATCTCAGCTGAGGGAGTTTCAGTAGACCCAGCTAAGATTGAGGCAGTGAAGAGCTGGCATAGACCTCGCACTGTGACAGAGATTAGGAGTTTCCTTGGATTGGCTGGCTACTATAGACGCTTTGTGAAGGACTTCTCCAGGCTAGCCAAGCCCTTGACCTCTCTGATGAAGAAGGACAGCCCGTTTGTATGGACAGAGGCTTGTGAGGTCTCCTTTCAGGCACTGAAGGACGCCCTGACCACAGCTCTAGTATTAGTGATCCCTGAAGGGAACGAGGGATACGAGGTGTATTGTGATGCTTCAGGCAGAGGGATTGGTGGGGTACTGATGCAGAATGGCAGAGTGGTAGCGTATGCTTCTCGACAGCTGAAGAAGCACGAAGAAAATTACCCCACACACCACCTTGAGCTCCTCGCCATAGTCTTCACCTTGAAGATCTGGTGACATTACTTGTATGGAGCCACGGTCCGGATTATGACAGACCATAAGAGTCTGAAGTACATCTGGACCCAGAAGGAGCTGAACCTGAGACAGCGACGATGGGTCGAGCTACTGGCTGATTATGACATCAACCTTCAGTACACTGAAGGTAAAGGGAATGTCGTGGCAGACGCTCTGAGCAGTAGCCTTGATAGAGATGACCACGATAGCTGAGGAGATATATGCACCCCAGGAGAGTGATGTATACCTACAGGGCGTTAGGTAGAAGTTAGCAGACGGTTTGACTGATGGTCTGAAGTATGAGTACGAGCTAGATAGCGAGGGACACCTTCCAGTCAGAGGCAGACTCTGCGTTCCTCAGGATGCGATAGAACTTCAGACCAGGATTCTCTTTGAGGCCCATTCCTCTACATTATCAGTACACCCTGGAGCCACCAAGATGTACAAGAATTTGAAGCAGTTATTCTGGTGGAGCGGGATGAAGAGGGATGTAGCAGATTTTGTCTCCCGATGCCTCACTTGTCAGAAGGTGAAGTTTGAGCATCGTCGACGAGGAGGCCAGATTCAGTCATTACCTGTACCGTGCTGGAAGTTTGACGACATCAGCATGGACTTTGTGGTCGGTCTCCCCCCAGCTAGAGGTGGACTGAATTCTATTTGGGTGATAGTCGATAGGTTGACCAAGACAGCCAGGTTTATACCTATCAAGGACACATGGAAGGTGCCCAAGTTGGCTGAGGTGTTCACCACAGAGCACATCCGGTACCATGGGGTACCGAAGACGATCGTCTCCGATCGTGACACACGTTTCCTCAGCAGATTTTGGCGTCAGGTGTAGGAGGCGTTTGGTACTCAGCTACGCCTTAGCACAGCCTTTCACCCTCAGACTGATGGGCAGACTGAGAGGACGATTCAGACGCTGGAGGATATGCTGCGAGCGGTCGCTCTAGACTATCAGGGGAGTTGGGTAGAGCGTCTACACCTGGTGGAGTTCTCCTACAATAACTCCTACCACTCGTCTATCGGCTTGGCACCATTCCAGGCTCTGTATGGCAGGCCGTGCCGGACTCCCTTATCATGGACCCTACCGAGGCAGTCTTGATTGGGCCCGAGTACGTTCAGACACTGCAGGATGACGTCAGATTTATTCAGCAGCACATGAGGGCAGTGCAGTCTAGACAGAAATCCTATGGGGATCAGCGCACCAGAAAGCTCGAGTTTCAGTTGGGAGACATGGTTTTCTTACGGGTGTCTCCGATGAGAGGGATATTCAGATTTGGGATGAGGGGGAAACTAAGCCCCAAGTATGTCGGTTCGTACAGGATTACGGAGCGAGTGGGCCCAGCTGCTTACAGACTAGAGCTACCAGCGGAGTTGGGGAAGGTACGCGACGTGTTTCATGTATCTCAGCTGAAGAAGTATATGTCTGACCCTTCACACGTACTGCAGCTAGAGAGATTGGAGATTGAGCCTACACTGAGGTATAAGGAGACTCCTATTCGGATCTTGGACACGAAGGTCCGAGAAACGAGAAGCAGATCAGTCAAACTGGTAAAAGTTCTTTAGGAGCATCATGGGGTTGAGGAAGCTACTTGGGAGACTGAGGACTCTATGAGAGTGAAGTACCCACATCTATTCGCATGATATTTTCCTATCCCTCTGTAGCTCACGTTAGTAGCGGTACGAGGGCGTACCTTAGCTCTTTTAAGGGGGATATACTGGCATACTCCTACTTTGTTACCTCATCCGGATTATGCCCTGTTACATTATTAGTAGAGTGAGAGGTGTATGTATGTACACAGTTTTACGTTATGGCACAATAGTATGTGACTTTTGATTTAATATATGTCTTGGTATATTTTGATTCAGTTTGATTCTGAGTAATCTCGAGTGGAATATTGAAATAGAATGGATGGAAATTAAGGATTGGATTGGTATGGAAATTCGTCGGAATTATTATCGTCTCAAGTTGATTTTTAAACTTCGAGGCGAAGTTTCTTTTAAGGGGGATATACTGAAATACCCCTAAATTAATTTAAATTAATTTAGGGGATTTCTTTTATTAAACTATAAATAATACTATTAATTCTTAAATTATGGTATGGAATTATGAATAATAAATTATTATATTACTATATGGACTTATGGAAATTAAATTAGGGGATTTCTTCTATTTAACCCTAAAGAATACTAATAAATATTATATTACTATATATTATTATATAGTATTATGAATTTAATAATAAGATTTATAAGTCAATAAATCTTGGAAAATTTTCTAAACACTCCAAGTATATTATTAAGATTTAAGAAAGAGTTGGAACATTAATTTGAATCATAAAAGTCAATATTAAATCATGGAAACCATAAAGCTTATTAAGCCTTGCTAGGGTTGACTTTTTGAGAATGGTCAAACCAGCCCATGAAACTTATACCAATAAAAAGGTTATGGAAAACCAAGAAGATTGATAAAAAGAATGTCTAAAACGGATCATCCTAGCCAAAGTTATGATAGAATGAAGTTTTGAATCAAAAATTTGAAAACTGCCACGTGTCAAGCTCACACAGCTCGCCGGTACTTAGCATAAAATTCGCTGAGTGTTCTAACCTCCACCAGTATTTTTGCCCTAACTTGTGACGGCTGTATCTCACTCATCATTTCGAATTTTCCAGTGTCGTCTTCTTCATTCTCTTCTCCTCAATCTCCTCTTTACAACCATAGCTCACACATACCTTAACCCTTCCTACATCCACCGGAAAATTGATCCAAAGTTGCCTCCTTGCAAAGCTGTAACCCAGATTCTCAGAAAAATGTGATCGGTAAGTCACTTTCGTTCGATCATAACTTCTTCGTCTCTCATCCAAAATTCGATTTCTTTAGCTCGTTGTGTAGATCTCTAACCCGTCTACAACTCTTATGTTTACAACTAAGGCTAAATCCCAACCATTTGGAAGAACGAGGCGTCTAAAGTTACTGCCTTGTCACACACATAAAATCATACAGAAACCGCAGGTATAAACTCGTAACTTTCAGGTTGAATTTCTTTCTGTATAATGCAAGTTAGATTAAGTTCTTGCTATCCATTTGTAGATCTATAATTCCTCTTTCGATTAAGCCCACCCACGTAGTCTAATTTGATTTGTAGTGTAAATTATAGATCCTCAAAGTTAGCTCCTCGAAACAGCCAAGTTCGAACCTTTTTCCAGAAAACGAAATCGAATTCCGTCGATTTGTGCAATTCCGGTGAGTTTCTCTTTCAATTCCTCCGATGTTGTTAATCGGTTTTACATTGTCGACCAAACCCACGTTTCAATTTCACTTATTATGCATTGTGTTAGGAGAATTTGGCAAAATCGAATTCGAACTGACATAACCCTAACCGAGTTAAATCCAGAATCGAACTCGTAGAATACTACATTATATGTGGAGAAATCGGTGTCAATAGGTTCGTTTTTCAATTTCGAATTCAACGAAACAAAAATAAGTCGATTTGGTTCTGTGAGTTGAGAGGAATCGGTGATTTAGTATTCGGGTAATCGTTTGAGGTTGGGGATGCACTCGAGATTTAGTGGCCGTCCGATCGTAGGTTTTAGAAACGGACGGCCGAGATTAAAACGTGGATAGATTTAGTTGTTTTCAGTTTTAATATTTCCAGAATTAAACTCTAACTTGTTGAATTAATTTAAATACCTTCCTGAATTTATTTTGACTTGAAATTTTAACCATAGATTCCTTATAAAATCTAGTTTATTTTAATGTAAATTAATATGGTTTTGGAGTTTTTAAACGTAAGTTATGATTTTTGCAAATTAGGGGTATTATGGAATTATTTGGATAAATTAAAAAGATATTTTTATGAAATAAAAATTTTGTAATATGTCTAAAATGTTATAGTTACTATGTATTTAATTTGGGCAATTTTGGACAAGAGGAAATGGGTTTAAAAATTGTATTTATAAGGTTTTCATAAGTTATCTTATAATATAAGGTTTTCAATGTAACAGGAATTAAAGTATAGTTTACTAATAAACTTTTTAGGTTGGGAAAAATATGAGAAGACTAAATTAGCATCTAGTAACAGTATGTTTATAAATATTTTGGGAATTAACTTTTCAGTGAAGTAAAAAAATTGTTTACATATATATATATATACTTATATGAGAGAATATAATAGAAACTGATGTTAAATCAAGGAATTTAACTAATCTACATTTTATTTATTAAATAATATGTAAGTTAACATTCTTAATTAAAATTAAGGAAAAAAATATATATATATACACATTATATAAAAGGAATAAAATAGTAACTTAGGCTAAAACAAGGGGCTAAATAAATCAACACTTATATTAACTAAATACTGTAGAATCTAATATTCTAAAATGTACAAAGAAATACTTTATAAAGTATACATGGAATGCAGATAAATGTTGAGGTTAATAAGGATAATTTAAATTCAATAAGCTACATAAAGGACGACTTAAATAAATTCTAATACATGTACATGCATATCAATATTAAATAAATAAGGGAAAAATACTTTATTTAATAAACCATATATCGGTTGGGGATATGCCTAAAAGTTATCAAACATAATTAAATACAATAAAATTTCTTAAAAATGTTATGGATAAATCTTAATACATAAAGATATATAAATATATATATATATATAAGTATATAAATACATTAAAATCGATGAAGGAAATAACATCTTGTGGGAGTGAAATACCCAAACCTTGATATGTTTTTGTTAAAATATGGTATTTAAAGGCTAAAAAGTGCCCTAAAACATCAGTGTACAATTTAAACCATAGTAAAAGCAATAAAGTACCATAAACACAGTTTGAGCAAAAACATGCTCTAAGCTTGGAGTGAACTTGGTTAGGACCGAAAGAGCCTACCAAGACTAAATAATATTCAATTATGATTTAATAAGGCTAATTAAGTCCTTAGGAAACTTTGATAGACAATTAAACCAAACAGAACACACATAAATACCTTGAAGCCAATATGGGCGAAAATGTGCTCTAAGCTAGGGATAAGTTTGGTTAAGACCTAAAGGTCATACCTATACCTTATTTATGTGTTAATGAACATATTAAATCAATTAATAAAGAAAACCAAGCTTGAAAACAAGTTAAAACACAAAATGTGCTTTAAGGAGTCTTAAAGCACATTTTTGAAAAATTGTCTTGTAAATGGGTTTTGAGTGGCTAAATGTCCATCATTACTCTTTAATTAACATGTGTACTACTTAGTATCACATTTGGAAGTCTAAATCAATGGGAAATCAAAATTTCACAAATATGTGCCTTAGTTTGTGAATAGTGCTCAAATAGTGCTAGTTTTGACTTAAGTCAACATAAGTCCATTATTTGGTCAACAAAGACCATAAATATCTCTAATATGTCAAGGGGTCCGGTTTTCAACATGGTGAGTCACCACCATTTACAAGTCAAATAAAGAAAGGAGGAAAAGTAAGTAAAAAGACTATTTACCTTTTTAAACTTAATATCTTACAAAGTAAACCTCTCACCTCATTCTCTTCTTTTCTCCTTGTTCCCACCGTCTTCATCCTCTCCTCCCTTCTTCAAAAACGAGTTGCTACAGCAACCTCTCTTCTCCATCTTCATTTCTTTGTCAAATCCAACTCCATGCTCCAAATCAAATTCTAAGACCATATTTGTTTGAGTTAGACCAAGCTCTACACTTCTACCTTTTCAAATCTTCAAAAGCTCCATTTCGGTGCCAAGGGGAATCACCATGGAAGGAGCTTGAGCTCATATTTTCACACCTCATTGTTCTCCTTTGCTTCAAGGTAAGGAAACTCAAAGAAAAACCTTACTTTCTCTTGTTTTCATATGTGACCGAAATCACCCACTTCATGGTGTTTTCTTTTGCTCATTCATAGCTTATTCCAATCTTCCAAGGGCTTGGTGGAGTCCTCTCTTGATACTTATTCAAGCTCTCTTCTATTTCCAAGGTAAAACAATCACCTTAATGCCTTAAGACAATACCTATAACCTAGGGTTTATTAATGTGGTTGGGCATGAAGTTGAATGCTCATTATCTTGCTTGTATATTGATTAGAAAGTTGACAAGTGATCAAACTCCTTGCTGATTTTCGGTTCAAGGAAACAAGAAAGAAGTTTGAGAGGAAAAAGAGGTAAATAAACTATCTCAATGTAGTTTGAATGCCTTAGGAAAAATGAGCTTGATTTGCTTAATAAAATACCTAAGGAGCCAATGGCAAAAGAGCTAGTGAATTGTTCTTAAGGGAATTATTAAAAGGCATATGTGATGTTGAGTGTATTTGCAGGTCAAAGGCAATATATATGTGGGAAATTCATTGTTTAAGGTTTATGCAATTTAAGGGCCTAAGAGCCATGTTATTTAAGGGCCTAAGTGCCAAGCAATTAAGTTTTTGCACTATATTGTGATGTAGTGTGGTTTAAAGGTTTAGTTGTGTGTAAAGAATGTTTCTTGTGGAGATGAGTGTCTTGGATGGTTAAAGGATGAGAAACAATATGTTTGTGCGTATTGAGTGATTAAGTGTTCTTGGTTGTAAAAAGGTGAAAACCTAAGTGTTTGGGGTGAGAATATACAAGAGAAGCTATGGCAAAATTTAGTTGATAAACAAAGGAGTCTATGTGTAATAATGAGATTTTATGACCTAGAAGGTACTAGGAATGGTTAAGCTTTAAGATGGTGAAAGAATGTGAATTAAGGTGTTCTTAAGTGTTAAGATGCCTTGGGCATAGTCTTGGAGGATTTAGAAATCAAATCGGTGTTTTAAACACACCAAGGTTATGTTATGTGAAGTGCTAAGTCTTGTGCAAGTTTTGGTGATCAAAGGAAAAATAATACCTTGTGGAGATCCAAGTGTGAACTAGTGGAAGTAGAAGGAGTTTGTATATGGGAGGTGCATGTGAGAAATAATGCCTTTGGATTAGTGGAAATGGTGGTAAGGAAACATTTGGGGATAGTGATTGTCATAGGTATAAAACACCACTTAGAAACCTAAGGAAAAGCACTACAAGTGTTAGTATTTATAAGAATTGTGTAATGCTTGAGGAAGATCTTTAATGGGTGATTTAAGGAGTTTAATGGAGGTCTTAAGGTGTGTTTGAGGTGCCCAAATGAGGTTAGAACATACTAGGATACATGAGGTGAAGTTTGGAGTCAAATGGGAATGTAGAAACAAAGGTCTGGAGCCGACCGACCTTAGGGACCAGACTTGTAAGGTCGGCCGAGCCCAGTTTACCCTGCCAGAGACGGTCTCTGGAATGGACCGACCTTGGGGACCGGACTTGCAAGGTCGGTCGGGCTTGTATTTTTTTGGTACAGATTAAGTCTCTGGAATAGACCGACCTTGGGACCAGACTTGCAAGGTCGGTCGTGTCTAAACTTTTGTACGGGAATTGTTCCTGAAATGGACCGACCTTGTGTAAGGTCGGTCGGTAAGGTCGGTCGGACCAAAAACTTGTAAAAAAAAACAAACAAAGTGTGGCCTAGGTAGTTAACCCTAGGGGGTATTATGAAGGTAATCAAGGGTAAGTGTAAGCATAAAACATGTCATATAATCATGAAGAATGCTTAGTAATTTGAAAGTTAAATAAGTAAATTAACCGACATTACTAATTTTGTTTAGGAACTACGTTTGGCGGGACTCGTATGCAGCAAGGACCAAGGTATGGTTTTCTTGCAACCTGTGTCCTACCGGATTCCACCGGCTTGTATGCAAATGTGTTTTTCTGAATGTTTGCCACGTTATAAGATAAAAGTATGTAATGAGTTTACAGTAATTCATATATGTGGCGTGTCTAGTTCCGATACCGTTAACCCCGAAAGTGTTAAACCTTAGCTAACTGAGTCTAGGATCACATGAGAGATCGGTATTCGGATTTAACGACCCGAACCATGGGACGTTCTAACCACAGCTATATGTGAGTTGATTGTGTGATGTTTGTGTGTGAATGTATGGACCTCCCTTGTGTGTTTAACCCAGTTGTAATATTGTAAGGTGTATGGATGTGATAGGTTCCATAGTGGAACCCTTAACTATGTCCATGTATATATTATGGGGGGTGAGGAATCCGGTTGTTCCGGTCGCGCGTTGTTTGGGAGTTGATGTATACAGTTTCTTTAGCTCCCTCTCTGTTGGTTGTCTTCCTTCGTTGGTCTTCAATCACCCCTGAGCTTAACCAAGGCTTTTGACTCACGTCTGTTGGGGATTATGTGCGGTGTGTTCGGATCACTATATCCGACCCATCTTTAAGTTAAGTTACTCGTCCGACTAACAGGACGATAATGAGTGATGTAACAAGCTTGTCAAGAGGGTGTATTCATTCTCTAGGTTACCAAATTAACTAACTGTAACTCCCCTACTGCTAATACCGTCATTACCTTCCAACCTCCATACATATCCAGATTCACGTAGCGGATACTTACTTACACAACGGCGGGTGATACAATGCCGTTAGCCACCCACGTGACTAACAAGGCCACTACTACATACATACATCATCGGTCTGATGGACCGGAATATCCGAGTACTAAACACTTACAATACATACTCCGATTACCAATTCAAATACTAGAGCTTCCATTCATTACAATACTCCATAAGTTCAATACAACATAATACACCGAGTTTTACTAAGTTCCTTATACAAGTACAATACCTCTTTCAGTTGCATCCATACTCATTAAGAGTCTAACCACTACCCATTCCTCACAAACTACTTATTTCCTAAGTACAAGAGGAGTGCCACTGAGTACACTTCTACATTCTGTTTCTAACTATCCAAGTGTAGCCACCGGTCTCTTACCTTGACCACATCCGCTTCGGGTACCTGCACACTAAAAATGTTCCCCCTAGGGGGTCAGCTTTCGCTGAATATGATAACCGCATACCCCGCGTACTAGTGAGGGTACGCCGACCACTTGGTCGAATACATGCAGTTCATTTTATTCATACATATATGCATGCATGCTTTCATACATAATGCTACAATACTTTACACAAGGATTACATACATACACTTCAATACATACAAGGTAAACCATACAAGCCAACAGATACGTACTTACCTTACCCAAAATCCACAATACACAATACAAATTCAATACATACGCAATACATACACAATACACCATACTTGTTAGCTCCTTTTTGTCCACCCGGGTTAATCGGGTGGAGATTACTCTTTTACTCGTTACACCATACTTACGCATACATACTTATACTTTACTTACTTACTTACTCTTACTCATGTTAAGTCGTCGGGACCTCCGGCCTGGGGACTACTCTGTCCCACCACCGGGATTTACTTGGTTCACCAATCCAGGATGCTACCCATTTAAGGGGTTTGGGCCGTGGACCAGTTTAAGAACCAGGAATCGGATCCAACCTCTTGTGTCTCCTCATCCTCACGCGTGGCTGAAACTATATCGGACTTCTACTCATTCCAATTTATTCAATACTTACGTTAGGAGTTAGGTGGTTAGGAATTAGTAGAAGCCAATCACATTCAAGCCACATACACAAATGCATTACTCAAATACACATCCATACAAAAATACAATACAATATACAAGTACACTACGAGATACAAACACACTTCATCATCATCCATATATTTCATGAATTATACAAACTATTGTTCAAGACAAATATCAAGAACAATGTAAACAAGCACAAGTAAGTGCAATATAGTCCGATTCATGCATTTATCTTATTAGGTGATCACATAAGCACACAAATCGGGGTAACCAGATTAGGATACAGGGCATGAAGAAATCATACCGTTCACCGTTGTACTTATATCCGACGTTCCTCCGGTGTTCACAATCCAAGTCCTAACATATACATACAACTGGGTGGTTAATTACCCTTACTTAACCTTACTAATTACCTTACTAACATTTCCTGGTTTGTACTTACTAATTCATTGTTAGTCAATTACATGTACTTAGATTACTTACTTAAAATTATTCTCTAAGCTTGTTTATAGCCTTAATGACCTTTAAACATCATTAATTATGTCTTACTTATCTTATAATGTCATTACCCATCCTTAACCTACCTTAGATTACCTTAAAAATACATTCTGTACACAATTTGGGTTGGTCCGGGTTACCGTCCGGACTTACATACCCGGACCAACTCACTGGGACAGTCCTCGGGTAACTTAATCGCATGGTCCGGGTTTACACCCTAGTATACAGACCAGGACCACATGGTTACAGAACTCTCAGGTAAGTTTTTCGTGTGGTCCGGGTTTGTGTACTCCTTTGCAAACCCAGACCATATGTTTTGGTAAGTTACGGGTATGTTTTTGGGGTGGTCCGGGTTAGTGTTCTGGTTTGTAAACCCGGACCACTCCTTTGTAAAACTTTCTATCGTGTTTTTATGCTGGTTCGGGTTTCTGTACCGGTTTACAGACCCGGACCAGTTTCAGTTTTGCAAGTTATGTAGGTTTTTCAACTTGTTTAAATTCCAAATTTCTACTAATCTCTTCCCCATTATTCCTACATATAATCTAGCATATTTTAGCATTGATTAAGCACTTTAAACTAGCCTAATACACCTCTATCCGAATCTGTCACAAAACACACTCCACTGTTACATTTTTCTCCACTGTTACAGCTTCCTTTCTTCTACAATTGTTACAGATTTCTCATTTCCTCTTTACCATTCAATACAGCCTCTACTAATGCTACTCCTAACATCCTCAATGCATTGCCTCCATCCTAGTTCCATCCCATTACTTAAATCCTCTTCTAAATCTGTTACAAAGTACTAAACTACTCACTTAAACTCTCCAAATACACTTAGTTACCACATAAGTATCCCTCCTCTTCTCATCTAAGTCCTCCAATTTCCATACAAATTGGGCAGAGGTTCCCCTATATTTTTAATATTGCCCACATACATTTTCAGCTCACACATCATTCTACACAATATACACAATATTTTTCCTGCACATACACATACATTACCCAATGTTACCCAAGCTTTTAACCACCTTTTAAAGCCTCAAAAACTGTTACATTCTTTTCTTCATCATACTACAAATATATTATACCTCCCAATATATAGTACTCAATTCCAATACTCAAAACTGTTACACTATACCATACAAACCTAACTCAAGGTAAGACATTTACCTTGTGATTTTTGTTCCTCTTTCTTTCTCTTCTCTTCCTTTCTTCTTTCTTTCCTTCCTTTCCTTCTTGTTCTCGGTTCCAAATGTAGTCCACACTAAATGCTACAGCCCATACCAGCACACAATTCTAACTTATCATTCATTCACAACTAACCCTAGAATTTAGTTATTTTTAGGGTTTAGAAAGAACATTACCTTACCACCAATGAGTGGGGTCCTTGGTTAGCAAGAGATTGAAGTTTCTAAGCCCATGGAAGAAGCAAAGTCGGCTGGAATACAAAGAACAAGGCAAGGGTTCAACATAAATTTCGTTTTGCAACAAGGGCTAGAAAAGGTTGGGTCTTCATGATTATTTTACCTTAAAACATCAAGAAGAAGGAGGAGCTTCCAATGGTGGTCTCAAACCTTCAAATGAGGAATACCCATGGAGGTGAAGTTGGGTATTTTCGAATTTGGAAAAGATAGAAATGTGCTCCAAGAAGAGGGGAATCCAACAGTGTAATTTTTGTGGCATTTGGACCTTGTTTGAGTGTTCAAACGTAGGAGAGAGGAGAGGTGCTGTATGTTCTCTTGTAAATCGCCATTAGAGTTCTGGTTGGGGAAGAAGAAAGAGAGAGAGATGCAGTATGAGAGGGATGCGAGGAAATGAGGGGGAGTAGGAGAGAGAAGGTAAAAGGTGAGTTTTACTTTTTGCCTTTATTTACTTTTTTTGTCTTTTGCAAGTAAGGGGGTAATTAAGAGAGTGAGAGGGGGAGCAACAATCGGCTCACACAGCCCCCACAAGGGTTTTAAAAATTTTATTTACAATAGTGGACACACTAGTTTGGTTTATTTATGCTTTCACCCCACAACTTCCCGCTTTTGACAGTTTTTACTATTTTCTCGTTTTATTGATTTTATTAGTTCTAAAGCTTCACTAATATTTATTAATGATTATTTAGTTGACCAAAATTGTTACGAGTCTATTTGACCCGCTTAAAGTCACATTTTCCGGGTTACCTCGAAAAACGCGCTTTAATGTTCATTAGTGTTTTTAATCCATTTTAAGGATCCGTTTTCTTCGGGATTTGTTCCCTAATATTTATTTAGACTTAATTAAGCCTTTAGAATCCTTATAATACGCTAACCGAGGTCTCCTACCTCCTATGGTTAGTTAACGCTTATTTAGCGTTTTTCACTTTTTAAGCGTTTCTTTCTTTCTTGGATTTATTTGTCCCTTACCAATATTTCTTAATCATTATTAGGCTCCTAAATACCTATTAGGATAATTTAATCGCCATATTTAAGGTCGGGGTATTTCAATCTACCCCCCTTAAGAACTTTGTCCTCAAAGTTGTTCGAGGTTATAAGTTTACAATGCTTACTCATTCTTACATGTCTAATACCACGGTCATACATTCTTCCTCCTTACTTATTCCCAAATCCATTACTCAAGGTTTCTACATACCATACCATCCAAATGTACTATAATTACTCCAATCCACATCACTACCAACCATTGGTTCCACATTACCAGGTTTTCACATATATACAATGCAAAGCTATCCCCAAAGCAATGCAATACACATACAGTCCCGCAGGCACTCAGGTCAACTAGACACAGGACTCCTCTATGTCCCGCTGCCCTTGGAATAATACAATATGCTACACTACTATCTTCTCCGGTATAAGCTTCTAGCCAAATCCTTATTCTCAGTCTACGGGAAAGTCCTTCCCAACAGCTAATTAGAAATATTTCTAAAGCATCCAACTCCAAGTTCCAATTTATATTCATTACTTCTATCCTATGTGTGATTCTTGTGACCACTTGAGGGGAGCTTCGAGAATCATTCGACCCTGATGTGATCAGCATCAGTGTTGAACTATCTTTCCACCCCAATTTGTGTTCAGTTTCCCTTGATCTGATCAGGATCAAGTTCGACTTCCCACATCAGTTTCAAACAAACAAATAATTCACTTATTTTCATGTTTTATATTTTTACTCTTCCTAGTCATTCATACATCTCCAAAGGATGGAATTCAGTCCATCTATCATCCTCATTCTACTTCCAAATTCTTTTCTCCGAGATTCAATACCTAAGTGCTCATTTCATCAACCTTCACTACTTCCATCAATTACTCTCCATCGTTTCAAATATTCTAACTAGGGATTACCATACTTGTAGAATTTAGTTGTTCTCAATTTACTTCCAATAACTTACTTACGAATACACTACTCCTAGAATTCATTCCTCAACTACTCTCATTCATTTCGTACTACTTATTCAAAGGCTACAATACTTGTGGAGCTCCGTCCACTACTCATTACTTTTCTTTTACTAGTACTCTTACATGGTGTTACAAGGTAGGTATATCCATCCTATGGTATTTGCATCTCTCGTGCCTAATTACCATAATTTCAATATGAATGGATACTTATGTTTATTTAACATAGTACCAATCATCCAATCAATTCTCATTTGTGCTATGCATATTATAGTTTATGTGTTTTATTCATGAAACTTACATTAAGCAGTTTTCGCTCTACCCCCTTAAAAGGGATTACGCCCACGTAATCTACCATATGTTATTATTATTAAACATTGGTTACTCAATTTGGGCAATCTGGAGCGTTTTAGCTTCTTTACAGTTTGTTACATAATGTACCCATGTCAAAGGGTCCTAATCATAACAATGGTTTAGTCTTTGCACCAAGGATACCTATATGAGTTTATTTAACTCATAATTAATTCAGTTCCAGCCTATTAGGCTTCGAGGCATTAATAGCCACTCTACTATACTTACTAGGTATATTATCTCCTAGCTAGGGCCCACTAGCTTCTGCTGCGCGACCCTGATAACTTGGGTTATTCACCCTTCTTGTTATCCTTAATGTGCTATACATCACCTTTTTATCCGTCTATTATGGGAATAAGGTTTACTAAACAATTGCGGTATTCTTTTACCGTGTTTGAACTATAATTAGTTTTAGATTGTAACCAGCTCTCTGGTAATCTACTGCACATACTATTCGTGCTTTCATGATTATTCGCTAAGTTTCTCCGACTTATTGTCGGGCGAGGTTAAGTCACTACTTAGTTGTAGCGCTTCCTCTGGTGTCAATAGTTTCTGAAACATACCGGTTCTTCTGGTTCAGTACAAGTGTTCTTTACTTGTATGACCTTGCATTTCTATGCGTCGGTCCTAGTGACTTTGTTACGACTCCTTTCACCTTTTATTCCAATGGAATTCACATCTTGTGATTGTTAGTGTGCTTCACACTCTTCATGCTTCTTTGGCCTCAGGCCGCACGGTCTGTTGCTAAGCTTCCTTAGCTGGCTTCTGCCATGTTTGTTGGTGAAAAGAAGGATTTACTATGGTTTACATTTTTCATATCCTTAACCGTCCCATTAGATCATTAGTTGCACAAGTGCAATACTTACTACTCCGTATTATTATCTGCTACTTCCTCATGGCGGTCGCTTGTTGCGCTCCGTATCCTTGCTCATTGTATAACATTGTTTTTATAGTTTCTGTTACTGTGGCAATTCCTCTTCACTTATTGCCATTGTTATTGGCACCATTTCCTTATGGTGTAAATACACTAGGAGTTTCCTGAGTTTGTGTGTATGACGGTTGTCGTAGCATACCTCAATCTTATTATCTTCCCAATGTGGAGATGTCTTATTCAACTTAGGTTTTATGTGTAGGTTAGTTTACCTCACATTCTATCATCATTTGTGATACAATATACCAAGTATCTTGGTTGATAATGGATGAAGTAATTTGTCGGGTTACAAGCTCTCTTGAGCGTTGGTCATTCATGGTGTGCGATGTGCACTCACATTGATTGTTTTTGACAATTACTGTCCTCCCTAAGCTGAGCAATGGTTATAGGCTCAAGCTGTGTAGTATTACTTGGGTATGTACATCACCGGAACGTCCCAAGAAACCTCAAGGGTTTTCTGTCCCGTTCTATCATTGGTAAATGAAGTTTTGGTTGAGAGGCTTGTTGCAACTCATAGGTCTCATGACAAGATTACCAAGTTGGTGTTTACACAATGGTTGATCACGTTTGTGGGTGCATATGGAGTATACTTACTCCTTCGAGCTTCGATGCTCTTAAGCGATGTGCTTCTTCAGTCCATAGCCTCTTGTAGGTGTGGTGGTTTGGAGTCTCACTTTCTTGTTTGATTGTCTCTTGGAATAACTTTATGCAAGATTATTGTTGTTGTAGATGGAAGCCTTTCCTAAGGGTTCACACCATTACCACGTTGGTGGTCTTTGGTTAACGAGAGGTATCTTCCCCAAGTTTCCCGTAGTGTCCAAGTGTGGACTAGGCCAATGTTGGCATTATTATGATTCTTATGCCTGTGTTACCATTTCTACAGAAGGCATGAAGGCAACTAGAAGCTTCGTCAGCTGTATATAGATTGATGCTCTAGTGACAGTGACATTGAGGTAGCCATTACTCCAAGCCACTCATTAAGTTGAGTGCAAATTGGGTGGTTCAATAGTCGATCTATTTGTCGTATGGAGCAATATCTCTTGCAAGTCCTGTTAGTAATTGATGTGGGTTTCCAACCGTTAAAGTTTATATATCGTAATTGGTTTATGGCTTTTAAGCCGAATTGCTGCGAGCCATGCTCTTTGCAAGCTGCTTATACATATTTCCACTCCCTGTATACCCCATAGGTTGGAGGTATTGTTGGGCTCCATGGTAAGTCGGGACATCACACTTCCGTTCATGGGAGGCCCTTTAGGCAATCTGGTGCTAATCAGTGCCTTCTGGTAATTTAGGGTATTTCCCGTTATGCGAAATCCCTTCGGTGTCCTAACCGAGTGTTCGTTCTAGCCTCCGTGCTCTTATCATGACGCTTTGTTCAACTGTTGTTAACTCAGACACCCTTTAAGGATTGCTCCTGGGTGTTGTTAGTTATGCCGTTACATTCGGCTAATGTTTAGGATATATTGTGTTCACTATACCACCTTGTGGTATTGTATTTGAGCTATCTCTTTTTGGGTTATAACGTCTCCCGTTCTTGGGTAGACTGTTTATATGTGCTCCTAGTGCTTAAGACCAAGTTTAATATCCTCTCCAATGATGGATTATGCTCCTTGGTAGTTTGTAATTGTGATTGGGATTCTCGTCCGTTTTTGAACATTGTGGTGCTCACATTAGGCATTTGCCTTACTATGTTCAGGCTGGGTATACTTCTCAGCTGTCATGTATCTGCTTGACGTCTTTGAGACATATCCAATGTCTATACTTATTAGTCTGTGCTCTTTGCACTTCTAGTCCTCATTCCTGATCCTCAGATGGATTCTCTGAGTTCCTTACACTTATTACTTAGTTAAGTTTCTTCTCCTTGATTGTTTGTGGCGTCCAACTGCTTTGGCTTGAACTTACTCATGGTCCGTAGAACGGAGTTGACTACTTCCCGTGTTTCGTGCACTACATGTATACATACGTGGGGTACCTTGTTGATACGTTACCACATACCTAACTATATGTCAGGCCCGCAAGCTCCTTCAGAGTGCGGTTGTCCCACATCCCGTAATTGGGTACACTCGTAGTGTTCGTCACACGCCTAGGTGAAGTATTCTATTATCAACTCCTCTTGTATCATTTGTGATACTCACCGTAATCCTGTTGGTTTTGTTTAAAAATCCAAGGTTTAAAAGGAAAGTTGTGGTTTTGAAAGAAGAATTTTGGGCTTTGAAACAATGATTCGGTGTTAAAAGAAGTTCTACATGGCATAGCCATGTTTGTGGTCCTTACCAAGTCCAGCTTCCCGCTGACTGGTATGTCCTTATTACAATGGTCAGGCCGTTAGGCCTTCCCAAGGTTCCATTCTTCCAGTTTGCAGGACTTGTGATCCTGTGGTTGTCTCATTGCTATCATGGTACATTACTATGTACCTGTGGTGTGTTAGAGTTCCTTTATATATTCCTGCTCTTACTGCACTTGCCGTGGCAAGTGCGTGGTACTGTTGGTTTTTGGGTAATCCTATACCGGTCTTGGTATGGTTTCCACTTGTATTTAATAGTCTTGTTGACTCTTCCCTAGATCATATTGATCTATGTTTGGGGTACTCGATCCTTTTAAGTAGCTTCCCATTGATCTTGACATGGTTGTCTTGGTCGGGGTACTTCTCCAATCCTTGGAGATACCCATTTATTTGTCTTGTGTTTTTCCTCGTTACTCGTTCCCACTGGTTTACCGTGGTTACTGAGCCTTCAGCTTGTTTAGGCACTACTTCTGTAGTCCTGTCGGATTATATCCCGTGGATATCCTTGTAGCTGTGTAAGCTATGTCGGCCAGGTATCATAACCCTTTGGCGTTATAGTTTCGGAGTTATTCACTCCTGACTATGTCCTTAGTCAGCTAGCATACCATTGGTAGTATTACTTAGCTATTATTGTTCCGTAGACTTGTGTCTCGGGTTCCATTACTGCTCCTTTTCCATTTCGTTGCACGGTTAGTGCTTCTTTTCCTACTGTTGGTTGCCTAGCCAGGTTCGCGACTGCTAAGCATGTCGCCCCATGTTGTTGTAAGTTATAGCCTCCTTGTAGTTGGAGTGCTCATTCCACCGCTATTAAGTGCGGGTATCGTTGTTCAACCGGGATCCATCTCCGGGTCTTCCAATCCTTGGAATCTACCATATGCCGGTTCTTGTTTACTGTGTGATTGCTTCACAATGATAAGTGTCCAAATGAGCATGTTTTATAGGAGTATTTCATATATTTTATTAGCACTTTTCTTGCTCATTTCTCCACTTTGGTTAGTTTTCCTCTAGTTATGTTTTATTGATTATCTCACAAATTTATTGGTTAAACATGAGGAAAACCAAGCTAGGAGCAAAGTACACGAAGAGACGAACGCGTAGGCGAAAACGGGGATCAAATCGGAGCTAAAACGAACATTTTAGAGGCAAAAGACCCTTGGTGGACCAGTGTCCGGATCACCTGGTCCGGACGAAGACTCGCCAGCGCACCCGAGAAGAAAATCGACATGTCTGGACCAGTCTGGTCCGGACATGTCGATCTTGCCAGCATGCAGGGCGCAACAACAGCGTGTGAAGAGATAAAATCCTTATCTCTTCACACGTTAACACCACCGCCTTACCTCCCCCTTTACCCTATATTTCTCTATAAATACACCTCCAAACCTCCATTAAATCATATCTCATTCCACCCCAAACTTATGCCATTTTCCCTCCAAAAAATACCATAAAACTCTCCAAAAATCATACATCCATCCACATATTATCCACATAAATTCCATACAACACCTCATTCCATAAAAAACATTCCATTTCCATACCGTTGTTCTGTCCAACCTCTGCCCAAATATTAGCAGTCAAGATAGTGGAGCTGAATTAATTATCTTTCCCAGATGATTTCTTTTACTTCTCATTCTGTCTTTTTAATTATGTTGGGCTAAGACGATTTACCCTGGGCGAAGGTTTGGCCGTAATTTGTTTAATTATGTAATCTATATTTCTACCGGTTAAAATAAATACAGTTTGTTACGATTAAAGTTTATCTCTCACCTTTTTAATAAATTTCATGAATTTATTAAAATGCTTTTCTAAGTCTATTTTGATCAGACCGGTGATAAATAGACAGGTTAATTAAGCCGTAAATCTGGAGAAAGCTTATTATGATTTAATAAGTTAGTATTTTCAGATGCAAATATAATTCCTCGCACTTAACCGCCGTTTACATATGTTTTGCTCGAACCTGGATTAGACCAAGCATTTTCTGGTAAACGAGTTCTTATGAGTCTTGACTTAGTCCTTAAGATAATAACAGGAATTTTGCCAAACTATTATAATAAACCGGTAGAGATAACATAATTATTCAGATTATATAAACCTGAACCCGGAGTTCCGTCTAATTTATCTTCAACTCAGTTAATCTTATCTGTTGTTTTATTTACAAAAACAAGTCAATTAATTCCCCCCTCTTGTGACAAGCTTAGGTACTATTTTATTTCGCTATAAGTCCCACGGTTTGACCCCGGCCGCTTCTGTCTTACTATACTACTGCGACCGGGTTTTATTTGCAGCCCGACGGATATTTTAAGTATTAATTTCTTTCTTAATTATTTTAATTACACCAGTGTCAACCACTCACAATATACAGTCTGCAAAATGGCGCCGTTGCCGGGGACTTGATTTATTCTAGTCCCTAAGCCCCGGATAATTCACCTGTTATATTATAATAATCTGTTACTATTATTTTGGACATCTGACTTGGACATCTGACTACAGACATCTGACTTCTGACATCTGACTTCTGACTTCTTAATATTATTGTCATTTAATTTCCATTGTCCTTAACATTTAATTTCCATTGTCCTTAACATTTAATTTCCATTGTCCTTAACATTTAAATTCCATTGTCCTTAACATTTAAATTCCATTGTCCTTAACATTTAAATTTCCAGTATACTAACTACTAACTTAAAATTTCTGTCATTTAATTTTCTATCATTTCTTTCCATTGTCTCTAACTACTAACTTATAATTTTGTCATCTAATTACTAACATTTTTATTTATTCTAACACATCATGAGTTTCTTTTTTCTGTTTTGAGTGGTGAATGCCTTTTACCAGGTCACACAGCTACCCAGAAAATATTAATAATCACACGGTTGGTTACAATCCAGAAATCGAGAGAACCTTTCTGCGCACTCTAAGGCAGAGACGAACTCAACAAAACATTACCACCACAGTGATAGAATCTGACCCGGAATCTGACATGGCATCTACACCAGCGACAGTTCGAAACATTAACAGGCCATCTAATCAAGGACAACAGCCTGCTATCATCCTTCCTCACCTTAGCCCGTCCGAATACGATGAGTGGCAGAAGCTGAAGCCATATCATCAAATCCGATGTGTAAAGGAGTTGGGCATGTTTGATGGTTCCAGTCCAGACGAAGCCCTGTTACATGTTACTAAGTTCTTGCAGCATGCCAACAATTTAACTGCGACCGACGCAGTACTCCAGTACGCAAGACTGTCATTATTCCCTCACAGCCTGACGGGAAGTGCGAGCAAGTGGTATCATAGCCTGACACCAAGTACCATTGGTACTTGGGATGATATGGCCACCAAGTTCTACGACAAATTCCTACCCGAGCCGAACGTTGGAAATGATTGCTGAAATCTATAATTTCAAGCAACCTGGGTCGGAGAATATTTGTGAAACTTGGGACCGTTTCAAAGGACTACTACTTACTTGTCCTCACCATGGTCTGACGAAAGAACAAGTATCACAATTTGAAATACCCCAAACCTTGGTATGTTGTGTAAATGTTAAACTATGGTATTTAAAGGCTAAAAAGTGCCTTAGAAACATAAATGAAACATTTAAACCATGGTAAAACACAATAAAACACTAAGACGCGGTTTGAGCAAAAACATGCTCTAAGCTTGGAGTGAACTTGGTTAGGACCCAGAGAGCCTACCAAGACTTGATAATGTTTAATTATGACTTTACAAGGCTAATTAAGTCCTTAGGAAACTTTGGTAGACAATGAAACCAAACAAAACACAAATAAATACCTTAAGGTCAATATGGGCTAAAATGTGCTCTAAGCTTGGGATAAATGTGTATAAGGCCTAATGGTCATACCTATGCCTTATTTATATGTTAATGAACATATTAAATCAATTACCAAAGAAAACCAAGCTTGAAAACGAGTTAAAACGCAAAATGTGCTTTAAGGAGTCATAAAGCACGTTTTTGAAAAATTGTCTTGTAAATGAGTTTTGAATGGCTAAATGTCCATCATTACTCTTTAATTAACATGTGTACTATATAGTATCACATTTGGGTGGCTATATCAATGGGAAATCAAAAATTTCACTTCTATGTGCCTTGTTTTTGGTGAATAGTGATTTTTATAACTAGTTTGTAACATATGATGTTATAAGTGAGACAATTGACTAATAAAGTCTAAAATACCCCCTTGCTACTATTTGGGGCTGGTTTCCTCATAAGGGAATGAGTCATCCCTTTGTTAAATTGATAAGATAGAAATTGATAAAGTAAAACACTATTTACTTTACTTAAATATCTAAAACTAACAAAAGCAAACTCATTTCCTCATTCTCTCATTCCTTTCTTCATTTCCCACGGTGGCTACCTTCTTCCTCCTCTCTCCATCGGTTTGCAAACAGAACCATGTCATTCTTCACCCTTCTTCACTTGTAACTTATGACTCCATGCTCCGAATTTAATTCCGAGACTACCGTTCTCTTAGTTGGAGCAAGCTCTTCATTCCTATCTTTTCAAACCATCAAAACCACCATTTCGGTGCCAAGGAGAACTTCCATGGAAGGAGCTTGAGCTAATATTTTTATGCCTTGTTGATCACCTTTGCTTCAAGGTAAGGAAAAACCAAAGAAAACTCCATTTCCTTCACTTTTGGTGTTGACCGAAAATGCACCTTGTAATGGTGTCTTCTCTTGTCTTGTTTTAGCTTCATTTAAATCTTCCAAGGGCTAGGAGGAGTTCTCTCTTGATACTCATTCAAGCTCTCTTCCATTCAAAGGTAAAACAATTACCTTGATGTGTTAAAACAATATATGTAACTAGGGTTTACAATGAGATGGAGCTTAAAGCTTGAATATTCATTATGTTGTTTGTATAATGTTTAGTAGTTGGCAAGGAACCAAATGCCTTACCGGTTTTGTAAGGAAACAAGAAAGAAATTTGGGAGGAAAAGAGGTAAATATGCTATCTTAATGTGGTTTAATGCCTTGGGAGAAATAAGCTTATAATGCTTGTTAAAACTACCTAAAGAGCAAATGGTGAATGACCTAGTAAAGTGTTCTCATGGAGACTAGTAAAAGAACATATGTATTGGTGTATGTATTTGCAGGTCAAAGGCATTATTTATGTGGGAAATTCAGTGTTTAAGGATTATGCAATTTAAGGGCCTAAGAGCCATGTTATTTAAGGGCCTAAGTGCCAAGCAAGTTTAGTTATGCACTATATTGTGATGTAGTGTAAATTCGGTGAAGTTTTGTGAGTGATAATGTTTTGATGGATCTAGGTGTTCTTGAATGTTTAGTGGTGAAAACTATGAGCTTTGGAATGATGAGGTGCTAAGAGAACCTATGGCAAAATTTGTAAAATGAATAAGGAGTTCTAAGTGTTTTAAGAAAGTTTTGGTGAACTAGGAAGTATTAAAGGTGAACAAATGTTTCACTAAGGAAGAAAACGTGCATTAAGGTGTTACAAGGATTAGGTGCTATCTTGGAAGTTCTAGGAATTTAATGAGTGTTTTTGGATGTAATAAAGTCTTGGAGAAGTTTGTTTAAAGTTTGGGTAAAGTTGATGAATAAGGAGGGAATGATGTTTAGGTAAGGTTTTGAGAAAGGAATTCAAGAAGTTGTGAAAAGAGGATTTGGTTAGTAAGAGGAGATGCTTGGGAGATGATGTTATGAAGGTGAAGAAGCATTTTAGTGTAGAGGTCATTATAGGTGAAATAGCACCTAGAAATCTTAAGGAGAAAACATTCCGAGTGCTAGGAATTTTGTAAGAAATTTGTGAATGATAAGATGGTTTTTGGTGAGAGATTTAAAGAGCTTAGCACATGGCTAAAGGTGTGTTTGATGTGCCAAATGATGTTAGGAAACATTATGAGGCTTTAGGAGAAGTTTGGTGAAATTGGTTAAGTGTTTAAAGACTTGGAAATTGAATGTTTTGCCGTGTCCGAACTTCCGTCCGGACATGGAAGTTCGGACAGGCTCTGTTGGGTAAAGGATTTTCTCATTCTCGAACTGTGTCCGAACTTGGGAAGTCCGGACACAAGTTCGGACGTGACTGTTTCTATCTGGAATTACTCTCGAACTGTGTCCGAACTTGGGAAGTCCGGACACAAGTTCGGACGTGTGTAAGGTTTTCAGTATAAGGTCGCGGCTTGTGTCCGAACTTGGGAAGTCCGGACACAAGTTCGGACAAGGTGTTGTATGGACCAAAAACATTGTTTAAGGTATGGAAATGATGTGTAATGATGGGGATTGATGGATAATGATGTTATGAGGTTGTTAAGGACATTTTAGGTGAGTTTTAATGACAATTAAGTGGGTGAAAAGTTGTATCAAAATGTGAAAGTAAAACAAGTTAAAATGTAAAGTTGTGTAACTAAGTTAACGGGGAAAGTTAAGCATTAGACATTAAATAATCAAGCAAACCTCGAAGTTAATAAAAACACATGTGATGTCAACAGTTGTTCGAGAATCGCTCGAGGAACATAAGTGGACGTGGTAAAGTTGACTCCGGTGACAGGTATGGTTTTCTTGCAACCTATGTCCTACCGGATTACACCGGCTTGTATGCCAACGTGTTTTTCTGAGTGTTTGCCACCTTGTAAGATAAAACATGTAATGAGTTTATAGTAATTCATTTATGTGGCGAATTTGGCCTCCGATACCATTTAACCTCAAATAAGTGTTAAACCCTAGCTAACTAGAACTAGGAGCACATGAGAGATCGGTATTCGGAGTTGACGGCCCAAACCTTGGGAACGTGCTAACCACGGCTATGTGTGAGTTAGTTGGACATTGTTGTTGTATGCAAGTGTGTGAACCTCCCTTGTGTGCTTAACTCGGTTATGATACCGTATGGTGTGTGGATGTGGTAGGCTCCATAATGGATCTCTAACTACTTAATTAAGTGTATGTGTACTAATGGGGGGTGAGGAGTCCGGTTGTTCCGGCCACGCGTGTGATGGACGGGAGTCGATATCATATCCAGTTCGGCTCTCTTGGTGTATGTATAGGTGGTATTCCAATTTGGTTTCTACCTTCCCTTAGCTTATCCAAAGCTAGTTACTGACTCACGTCGGGCCACAGGGGCATACGAATGTTATTTCGGTGTGCTTGGGATTACTATATCCGACACACCTTGGGTATAAGTTAACCGTTCTATATAACCGGACGGTAACGAGGTTGGTAACGAGCTTAACATGGGATTGGTAATAATCTCTAGGCTCACTATGAATACTAACTAGGGTGGAAGGTTCCTTGTGAGAACCGATTTTATGGTGTTATGTAATGTTATGGTGCTATGCAAATTCCCTTGCTATGCTATGGTATATATATATACATATTGGATGTTTAAAATGATGGTGATGTTATCATGTGTACGTCGAAACAAGAAAGGTTCGTTATGTTTTGTTATATGAGGAATGAGGTATGTTGTAGGATATGGAGTGTGTGGGTCATGGAAATGAATCCCAGTTGTGACAAGAGGCGTTTAAGGATAACCCGATTAATGGGTACATGTCGTTCGTTAAGGAAGTAGCTCCGTTTTAGAGGAGAGCCACTCTAGGGTTTAAGGAATCCTTGGATGGTTGGTTAAGTGTGGATGTGTTGGTTATTGGTTGAGCCATTGAGGCGAAATATTATGTGTTGTATGTTTATGGCTTGTATGCATGATTTAAATATAATCAACTGCATGCTAAGACGACAATTAGTTGTGCGTGGCCCGGTAGCATGTGGGCTGCGGGATTACCATACCAGCAAAGGTGCTGAGCCCCTTGGGGGCCCCCCCTTTCTCTCCTTTCTATTTCAGGTACAAGGAGCTGGAAGCCGTTCGAGAGTAGGACGGGGTAGATGTTTATACATGGGTAGCCATTTAAATGGCGTAAGCATTGTAGGCGTAGTAAGACCGAAATTGTTATCGGCATTAGTTTGTAAATACTCGGTACGGTTGGAATGTAATAAGTATATGGGTTATTGTTAAGGGAAGCAAATGTAACGTGTAGTTGCTCGGGAGTCTAGTCCATCAGACCGATACAAAGTACATGTATTAGCCTTGTTAGCCACGTGGGTGGTTAACGGCGTGTAACACCATTGGAATAAGTAATGTAATGAGTTCAGTTTCCGCTGCAATGTGTTGTTAAGTGTACGGTGGTGGTTGGGGTGTTACAAAAAAGTGGTATCAGAGCGAAGTATCGCTCTGATGATTGAATTACCGAGCTTAGGAAGTACCGAGTTAGGATTTAAGTACTTGGGGTTAAGGGTTGGGTGATAGCGTGAGAGATACGCTAGATAGGAACTACCAGTGAATACTGGAAACCTACAGTATCCTTCCCGCCCTCCACAATCCCTGTTTTATAACTTGGGAAAGGACGCCAGAGAGATGGAAGTCCTCTCTTACTCGGGAATACCCGATCTGGCCATGTTTAAGTACTACTGTGAGTACGGAGAACCTGTCATGCGGTAGATCCCGAAAACTGGGAATCCCGGAGACGGTATCCATCTGAACAGTGTTAACCGCATTTAACAGCAAAGAATGAAGAATTTGTGTTTAAAAGAATAGAATTTCCAGCAACCTGGGTCGACATGCCGAGCAGTCGAGAACAACCGGCTTGCAACGCACTGACCGTGCAACAAGCAAGAAGCGGATTAATGAAACCCGAGACGAATGTCTATGGGACTACAGTTGATAAATAAAACACCAACGGTATACCAACCGTCAAGGAACTACAACGTAGTGCCCAAACAAGAGACAAGTCTCAGTAACCACGACAAGTGCGTGGAACGGGCTATAAAGAGGATACGATACTAAGTAAAGGGGACTCCAAGAATGGGAGACACCCCAGTTGATAACTACTATGTGAATACAGTGAGAAGTCACCTAGAGGAGTATTTATCAAGGCAGTAAGATCAGTGGGGGCCAACAAGGCCACTGATGACAATATGGGTCAAAACAATACCACAATCGGTAGGTGTCAAACCGATAGCCAGTTAGCATGGCGCACTTGCCATAGCAAGTGCTGCTATAACAGGGCTGTTCGGGAAATTCATAACCACTACAAGTACTTGGAAAAGTACCATAAAGTTAAATGTGATTGTCATAACAGTGGAAGGGCCTGTTAGCCTAACCTCTGCAATTGGAAACACACCAGTCAGCAAGAAGCTAGACTTGGCTAAGGTAGGAAGATGTTGTGAGACCATGAAAATTTTTCTTTCAAACCTAATTTTATTCAAACCCTTTCTTTTCAAACCAGATTTTCTTTCAAACCAACACTTCTTTCCGACCTTCCTTTAAACCAAACCAGTGAAACCAGGGGCAATTGACAAGGATACAACAGTGGATAAACCTTCCCTCGATTAAGTTCGGGAAGCAAAGAATGAATATTGTCACGGGACAATATAAGGGAGTTGACAACAGAATACTTCACCTAGGCGCGTGACGGACACTACGAGTGTACCAACTGGTGTGGGACGACCGCACTCCGATAGGAGCATGTGGGCCTGACAGACCTACTTATAGGTTAGTTGGGTAAGTAGTAATGTATCAGTATGATACCCCATATATGTATACGAGTAGAGTCCGAAACACGGGAAGTAGTCGACTCCGTCTACGGTCAGCAGTATAAATCAAACAGGAGCTAGAAAATATAAGGAATGCTTGAAGTCTAGGAACTCAGTTAAGTTAACGAGACTAAAGGAATTAGTGAATTCCTTTCAAGGAAATGTTTAAGAGTCAGGAGGTGCGAAGTGCACTAACTGCAATATAAAGACATCTTATACGTCTTAAGGATCCTCAAGGATAAACATGATAGCTGGAAAGCAGGGCAAGGCAGATGCCTAATGTGGACACAGTAAAGTGCAATGGACGGGATGAAATTCCCAGAATGAGTACCTACATTATTAGGAAATGATGACCTTCACAGAAGAAAATGATAACCAGTGAAGAACGCAAAGGAGCGTGGCTAAACGAATGTACCAATAACTGTGAACCAGATGTAAAGGCATAACTTAACAACACCCAGGAGAAATCCTTGAAGGGTGTGCGCATCAACAATTGTTGAACGAAATACATGACAGAAATGCAAGGGTTGAAATTAACACCCAGTTTAGACATAAGTTGTCAGGAGACGGACTGACAAACCTAAGGGGCATCCCATGAAAGGAAACGGAATGCAACGACCTTGTCATGGAGCCCACTACAACCTCTAAACATGTAATGTTGTACAGAGAAGTACATATGTGTGGACAGCCAACAATGAGCCCAGCTCAAGGCAAATAAGGCTTATAAGCCATAAGCAAGATATGTTATATAAATTCGATTGATTGTAGAAGTTTATATTGTATAAGTGGTTAAAGTGGTAAGCGAACCACTGCACTAAGAGTGGGGATACCTCTCGATATTGTGAGACCGCAGAAGCGGTAGTTATGTGAATCAAGTACAAGAAATATGTGGAGTATGGACCACGTTGTTATTACCCCAGGATGATTGGAATAAAATGATACGAAAGGAAGTACTCGTACCAGTTGAGTACACAGGAGGAATGCTAAGTCTGATAGCAATCACCATAGGTGTGTGAAGCTAAATGTGTAGCGAACAACGCACAAGAAACATAAAGGTTCAAAAAAAAAAATATAGTAGTATATTCAAAAATCAGCCAAATAAGTGGCCAGATAAACCCAACGTAATAGCGGAAGCTAATATAATAGCGGATGCAGTGTAAGTTGATGTTGAATAATAAGTAAGGATACGGTGCGCAATAAGCGACCGTTGTATGAGTATTGTTAGATGATAAATGGGAGTAAGCAGAGTTGTGAGTTAACCCCAGTGGAGATACAACAGTAAGTGATAGCAAATGAACCGAGCAGTAAGCCGGTGGCAAGTGTTAGATGATAAGGATTTCAGTGAAAATTCCTATCGCAATCGCATGAGAGAGTTGCTGTCAAGGGTTTACGCCTCTGCACTCTGT